>JAPQNM010000043.1:2917074-2971548 GCA_029783475.1 Metacarcinus magister | reverse complement strand
TAATTTAATTAAGACATATATTACTTTTAAATGGGCATTACTAAACCATTTAGAAAATAATAGCTATGCTAATTATAGAATAAAAGGTATGCAAGAGAACCATCTGGCTACTCAACTACCTACAAAATTAAGGAATACAGGTCATCGTTATTGTTATCCATTTATTGACTTAATAATTGCCCACAACCCTCACCACTCAATCAGCAGTGATGGTAGTAAGGATGGGTTGATGTATTACAAACTTATTGACACTGGCAAGACCTAAGTTATGCTGATTATATGTTGTACTTCCTAGGGCCCATGACTGGATATTTGACAAAACTTAACATGTGTAGGTCACACAGTTTAAACTTAATTCCAGCTCCTGTGTTATTCCCATGTGCAGATTACTTGAAGGTGATTCCGAAATTGAATTGTTTCTTGATCCAGGAGTCCATCTCGGCAGTGACTTCCTCAGGAAGGTTTTTCTTCCAGCTACCACTTTGTCCTAAAGGATCAGAGTTTAGATTGGCATAACGAACAACAACCATGCCATTGCTTCACCTCGGGAATAACTATATTGCAATTGACAATCCTCTAATGGACTTTAGATTTCTTGTGATAACACTTATGTGACAATTGTTAAAGATTTCTAATCATTCTTGTTAAATATAAATGTCAATTTTATAGGGAGGGGAGAGTAAGGTTTCTCCAAACCCTAAACACCCTTCTCTCTCACCTCTCCTGAAAAATCCTCCGTCTTTCTTAAAAACTTCTTGCTTGTAGAAATCCTTCAGCGAGTTGTTGTCTCTGTCCTTCATTTGATCAAACGAGGTGTATTCAGCAACCTGCGGGAGATGATGTCCAAACAGTAAGTCGTCTGACCGACTCCTCTTTCCCCAACACATGCACACACATACACTTACACGGGTAATGAAGATTGTTTCGGGATATACATTTTGAAATTAAACTGGAAACTATTACTATGCCAGAATTAGAGTATACTTTACAAGACCATGTGAGGGAAAACTTTACTGTTGTGGTACAAATGTTAGGTTTATGAAGGTGTTGAACTGCTTCTACCTGTTATAGGGATTACCTTTTTGAGCTGCTCGTCCGTCAGCTTGGTTCCTATGAAGTCACTGAGTTTGCGTAATTCATTTACATTATCTGCCTTGAGGTCTTCGTAGAACACAATGTGCATGTTAGGGTGGTCTCGATGTTTCCACGCCTCTCTCACGAACTCATCATAAGCACCATGCATCACTGTGGTTCGGTGTGCAATGGTCCACCACATCAAGGATAGAACAAATGTAAATAAATCAGTGAATAAATATATAAACAGCAGCTAAGTAAGGACCGCACTGAATACTGTCGTGATCAAATTTATTCTCAATTATTGAAATATAGACATATGTGTTTGTAACATTATAATTGTAAAAAATGTGTAGAAACCATTTGTTTCATGCATACTATAATTTGATCATGCGAGATCGGGTAAAATAGACAATAATGAATCATCCCTACACTCAATGAATAACCTGCATGGTGTTCAGACCTATATATAGAATCACAAAACAGTGTTACTAGTGGTTGCTAGAAGTTCATATATAAAAATAAATATACTTCAGTGCTCGGCTCATGGTTTGTGGCCGCTTTCACACCAAAGTTGCATATCGCACGTGGCAAGAGGCAGGAGACAAGTGGCAAGAGGCAGGAGACAAGTGGCAAATGACACGCGACACGGTACTTTCACACCAAAGTGACGTGTGGCGTGTGTCCAGATGGCATCATTGGAGGATGAGGCTGATCTAATTGCTGTGATCAGTGCTGTGGTCACCCGGAGAAGACTTAATAATAGGCGATGCTGGATACATTCATATCTGAAGGAGAATGTTGGGGTTTATAGTGCTTTTGTAATTGCAAGGCAAGACTTGTGTGCCAGTTGTCATAAAAACAATTGTAAGTTTCCACAGCTTGCACAAATGTGATGTTAAATGCCTCACTCACTCTCTGGAAGGCATCATGAATAGTTGTGCATGAGAACACAAAAAAATTGTGCATTCTTCTCCACAGACTGCAGACTCTAGACTTGTCTGCCTTTCACTGCTCACCGCACAATCAATTGCACATG
Source organism: Metacarcinus magister (assembly GCA_029783475.1). Classification (NCBI taxonomy): domain Eukaryota; kingdom Metazoa; phylum Arthropoda; class Malacostraca; order Decapoda; family Cancridae; genus Metacarcinus; species Metacarcinus magister. Next base: position 2,969,435 of record JAPQNM010000043.1, on the reverse strand, counting down.
GATGACCGGGGCATTATTGTCAAATGTGGATGGCAAAAATCTACTATACATACGCCATACATCCTCAAGGTTAGTATTGTTACATTTCTAATGGTATTTGTATTAAATTATATTAATATTATCTTGGTTATTAATCATTTGGGTGTGAAAGTTCTATTGAATTTGATAACATTGTGCGAGGTGGCACGTCGCGCGCTAAAAAAAATAAAATAAAGGTCCGGTCCTATCTCAGAGTGGCATCCAAGTGACACATGGCACATGCAACGTGTCACGCCACTCCGGTGTGAAAGGTTACATTTGTTTTTGTAGGTTATTTTTCAAGTGGCATGGCACGTGCCATGCCATGTGCGACGTGTCATCTTGGTGTGAAAGCGGCCTAAAGGTTGCGAGTTCGATCCTGGCTCATGACAGCTTCTTGTGAGAAGCAAGGATTATATACTGTATATAATCCTTGGTGAGAAAGGTAGTACACTCTTGTTAACCCTATCAGAAGCAGACCTATGTGATCTATAGTTACTTAGTTCTGGGGATCATTTAATAAATTTTCTATATTTGCAGTGAAGACCAACCTAAAGTAAAAACAACAACTTACAGTCTCCGTTGATAAAGTATTTCACAAATTGCTCCATGCTACCCACAAATCCATGTTCGATAAGGAGGCGTGAATGGTGTAGGTAGGAGAATAGCACGTCCTTGGGGTTCCTGACCACAAACACCACCTGAGGAAGATAGGAATGCTTGCCAATATCCACTACAGTGTAAGACATATGTATAATAGCCTAATTCTATTAACTTCTTTTCGTCACAAAACAGATAAGCAATTACGTCACCTTTGAGCTGTAGACGTGATATTCAAAGGGATTTCATACTGGTAACATTTGAATGTTGAAGCTAATATTAAATTTTTTTTTTTATCAAATATACTGTAATCTACAAAAATTATAAGTCAACAATATTATCAAATTAAAAATAAAAAATATTAGATGAAACCGTTTTGACATGAGTTACATAAAAAAAAGCTTTGAATTTCGTGATCTGTATGCGCGGAGGAACCAAGGAAGTCCTTTCACTACCGAACAAAGAAGCAGACCACACGTGCTGACGAACTGGAGACCAATTACTCGAAATCCCAGTGACACATCCTTGTGTGGTTAAAGGAATAACAGTAATACATAGCGGTGCATCAGGTGAGTGTGAATGACTAGCTGCTTGTAGTAAGTAAGAAGGGTAGAGCAGCAAATCATATTCTGCTACTATATATATTATAGTGTGGGTAAGGCAGGAGCTAAGTGGTGATAGTGATAGTAATTGCACAGGTTTAGGTATTAAGATGTTGTAATGTAGCAAAGAAAATATATTGTATCTTGAGTCAAGTATGTCCAACTTCTGGAGATTAATATTGGAATGATGCTTCGGAAAACAGGAAACAGGAACTACCTAATGCAGGCCCCCGGACCGTTTGTAGCTTCCTTATATTCTTTTGTTCTTATGTTATGTAAAATAAAATGTTTTCACCGACTTCCCCCCACGCTTTGACTATGAACGCGACCGCCAGCATGGTCATGGTCATGGTAGGAACTTGGGAAGTCCTTTCATTATCGTCCATTACAGTGTCCTTTGACCGGGGACTCCGAAATATACTTCGGAGGCCCCGCTTTGACTCTGCGCTATCCCACATCAATTGAGGAGAGGGATGGGATAGCAGACATTACCCCTCGTCCCTCTTCCACGCCCAGCACTCACTATATTACTCCTACGCACTCAGCCTGCGAAGCTTATTGTAATGTAGTCCCGATGGCCTGGGGGAATCTTGAGAACAGACTGCTGGAAGAGTTAATCCAAACAAAGATTCTACCAAGAAACATTCCGTAAGGATAGTTTTGCATCGAGTCTCGTGATGAGGGCCTCTGTGAAGCTCAGTATTTTTCATCATATTACAGTGAGCGTGTATTTGTATTCATAACAGTGCTTATATAGTGTTCTTCCTGTCTGGTGAAGATACCTGACTCGGGTGCACCTTATCTCATGCCATATACTTTTAAAGAATAGGATGTTAGATTACACTATATCTTGAACCTCTTATTATCCCTAAATATTGAGTGCAGCTGGCGTTAATTATTGCTTATACTTATTATTTCCCCGGATTCCCCAGCTGTAGGGGGCTCGCTACGTTCGACAGAACTTTCCAATATTTAGAAAAAAACTCCTCTACTCAATTTCTGGGTTGAGGATTTATAATTCAAAGAGTTGGTTCGACAGGTTGGAGACTTTTGAAACACTCTGCCAGATGCTTTGTACTATGGGTTACCTTTGCCGTGTCGAGCAGCGAGGGATGAAGTAGAGATAAGGGTAGATGGGTCTTGATAGTTCGAGGATCAGGCGTGGCTTCCGCTATCTGTAAATATACTCCATCTTTGGGATCAGCGCCTGGACACAAGCGCTTAAATGACGGGCACTCCATCATCTCAGGGCCGTCGAGATCAATCTCATCCGGGAAGTATATGTCAGCCCTGTAGGTGGGGAATACAGTCTACTGGAAAAGCTAATATTTGAAAGTTAGATAAAATGAATATCATAGTCTGGCATGTGAAGTCTGGCTTAGAAAGCAATAGTCTACCGAATACATATAGTTCCCTTATTTTGAAGAGAGAGGGAGAGAGAGAGAATAAGTACTATTCTCCGTCCACTCACTCAAAGAAAGGGACTCGATCCATGATTGGATCCTTGGCCAAGGGATGGTCAAAGTTGATGTTGTTCCTCATGGTCCAGACGATCTCCTGTGTCCAGGTGGTGCCGCACTTCGGGTACGTCATCACAACCACATCACTGCTCCGCCACTGTCACCATTACAAGTGTTAGTCTTTGCTGAACAATTACAAAAAACTATCAACTATATTTATATCCGAAGGTAAAAGATATGTATTTGTCTGTTATCCGAAAGATGTAGTACTATGGACATAATGACATGTGAAAGAAACATATCTAGTTTTTAGTGGCTATTGAAGGTTTAATAGCAAGAAGTTTATTGTTTCTCAAACGTTTGCACCCCATTAGAAGAATTAAAAAAATCAAAACAAGAGCATTGTACTTTATAAAATTTTAATTGAACTTTATAGTATCACGAGTACATTAAGTTAGTCTTTCTACATTTCCTTCAGACATCCACTGCTAACACCAAACACCATGACCCCCTTTATGGCTAAGTTTGCCAGTTTGTGAACCACTACACTACACTGATGTTAGAGCGGCTTACCTTGAAGTTAAACAGCCTATTTGCATATTTGGAAAAGTTTGCTGGGTAGAGCCACCTGCCAGGGTTTAATCGCATCAAGCCATTTTTGTAGCCTTCAAAATCTTTCTTTTGTTGCGCCAACTCCTCCCCCTTCAGGAATGTGGCTTCGTGGCCGCTGTCCAGCAACATCTATCAGATTGAAAATATTGAGCCGAGGGAAAGTAGCATAAAAATGAAGGTAGAATGCAAGGGATGAAAAACAGTTGGAAGATAAGTAGGAACTCTACACGGAGCGTAAAAAAAAAAAATTGGTTGTTCGTCCTTACTGTTCATGAAAGTTAATTGTCATCGTTTGTGTACATGTGTTAGTTGCCATATGTATTTATGTATATGCGAATGTTTTCATCTTCCAGAAAAGTGTTTCATTTAATGTCTAAACGGAATTAAGTTATGAAATTAACGATATAGTAAACTTACTTAAGTATTGTACTAAACTTTTGAACGGCTACATTTGATAAAACAAATTTGATTTGCATTACTTCTATTTTCGTTTATATTCTGTAATACATTGACCACAAAACAGCTGAAAAATAAAATATATAGAAATAAGATAATTAGATAAAGATCCCCTCAGATCACGTACGTACCTAACATTTCACTTTGTGGCCATCAACGGACATGAATAATAGTTTATGTGGTGGTGACTATCAATGTTTTGATTAGATAGCAGTAAATAGTTTATTATAGTTTCAAATTTCCATTCTCACAACCCACCTGCATTTAATTTACACCTCACATTTAGTTTTCGTGCTCTCACTCTTAATATCGTAATAATTTAAGATGTTAAAAGTACTCTGTCTACCGACAAATCGAGGGAGAATAATAATTGCCCCAAAGGTAATAGGCCTGTAGACAACACATTAAATGACAATACCTTAGGAAGATCATATAGTGTGAGGGACTTAGGAGTTCAAATAAGCAGTGACTTGCGCCCCAGGGAACAGTGTATTATAGCTAGAAATAGGGCCAACAAGATACTGGGATTTATTAGTAGGTGTGTGACAAATAGGAGTTCTGAGGTCATTCTGAGGTTGTATTTAGCGCTAGTAAGACCCCACCTAGATTATGCAGCTCAGTTTTTGTCCCCTTATTATAGGAAGGATATAGGCTCCGTGGAAGCAGTCCAGAGAAGAATGACCAAGATGATTCAGGGGTTTCTTATGTTCTTATGTTCAAAGTCCTGCATGTTAGTAATCACGCAGTTATGTATGTGCTGTGTCTTCTGTGTTAAACTTACTGCACCAGCTCACCATTAAGTCTCACAGTGAGCTCCACCCACTTACCGTGATACAAATGCTGTCTGTGACGGTGGCTGGCACTGGTGACTGACAGAAGTTTACCAAGCCTTAAGATTAATCAACTGTGTCAGGTTGCCAGTCTCTACACATCAAACAACTCCAATCAATGCCTTTCCTCTTTTTTTGAGTCGCGTGGCTCACTCCACACACCGATATTTGAAGTCTTCAAACGCTTGATATGTGTGTATATTGAACAACGAAGTCGTAGTTCTATTGCAAGCCACAAATACATTAGAAAATTATGATGATGCAGCACAGAGGGTATGGCCTTGGGTTCCTTGGTCCGGAGTGTCGGTCAGTATCATCATGACGTTTGCAGTTTGGTTAGATGATGTATGAAATGTGGAGCTACGCAAAACACACAACACAAACACTATATTCGACATAACATGTAATGTGTACGAAATTAAATAAAACTCAACATGTTGTGATTAGTGAAGAAAACTAAAGCAACAAAACCAACTTCTTGTTGCTTCTTAGAAAGTAGACAATCGAAAAGTTCCCAGGAGAGTTATGTTAGTTCAGTCCCTTGTCTTGATAGTCCTTTTTTGTAGACTTTAAGTTACAAAAAAAATGGAAAGTACAGAAAAGCAGTTGAATGGGATGATAGAGTGAAGATGAATTACCATTCTTGGCTTGGAAATAATTTGCTATACTCTGATTAAGACATATATTACTTATTTTTGCAGTATATTTAAAAAAAATAATAGCTATGCTTATTATAGAATAAAAGGTATGCAATAGAACCATCTGGCTACTCAACTACCTACAAAATTAAGGAATACAGGTCATCGTTATTGTTATCCATTTATTGACTTAATAATTGCCCACAACCCTCACCACTCAGTCAGCAGTGATGGTAGTAAGGATGGGTTGATGTATTACAAACTTATTGACACTGGAGAGACCATCCCTTAAGTTATGCTGATTATATGTTGTACTTCCTAGGGCCCATGACTGGATATTTGACAAAACTTAACATGTGTAGGTCACACAGTTTAAACTTAATTCCAGCTCCTGTGTCATTCCCATGTGCAGATTACTTGAAGGTGATTCCGAAATTGAATTGTTTCTTGATCCAGGAGTCCATCTCGGCAGTGACTTCCTCAGGAAGGTTTTTCTTCCAGCTACCACTTTGTCCTAAAGGATCAGAGTTTAGATTGGCATAACGAACAACAACCATGCCATTGCTTCACCTCAGGAATAACTATATTGCAATTGACAATCCTCTAATGGACTTTAGATTTCTTGTGATAACACTTATGTGACAATTGTTAAAGATTTCTAATAATTCTTGTTAAATATAAATGCCAATTTTATAGAGAGGGGAGAGTAAGGTTTCTCCAAACCCTAAACACCCTTCTCTCTCACCTTTCCTGAAAAATCCTCCGTCTTTCTTAAAAACTTCTTGCTTGTAGAAATCCTTCAGCGAGTTGTTATATCTGTCCTTCATTTGATCAAATGAGGTGTATTCAGCAACCTGCGGGAGATGATGTCCAAACAGTAAGTCGTCTGACCGACTACTCTTTCCCCAACACACGCACACACATACACTTACACGGGTAATGAAGATTGTTTCGGGATATGCATTTTGAAATTAAACTGGAAACTATTACTATGCCAGAATTAGAGTATACTTTACAAGACCATGTGAGGGAAAACTTTACTGTTGTGGTACAAATGTTAAGTTTATGAAGGTGTTGAACTGCTTCTACCTATTATAGGGATTACCTTTTTGAGCTGCTCGTCCGTCAGCTTGGTTCCTATGAAGTCACTGAGTTTGCGTAATTCATTTACATTATCTGCCTTGAGGTCTTCGTAGAACACAATGTGCATGTTAGGGTGGTCTCGATGTTTCCACGCCTCTCTCACGAACTCATCATAAGCACCATACACCACTGTGGTTCGGCGTGCAATGGTCCACCACATCAAGGATAGAACAAATGTAAATAAATCAGTGAATAAATATATAAACAACAGCTAAGTAACGACTGCACTGAATACTGTCGTGATAAAATTTATTCTCAATTATTGAAATATAGATATATGTGTTTGTAACATTATAATTGTAAAAAATGTGTAGAAACCATTTGTTTCATGCATACTGTAATTTGATCATGCGAGATCGGGTAAAATAGACAATAATGAATCATCCCTACACTCAATGAATAACCTGCATGGTGTTCAGACCTATATATAGAATCACAAAACAGTGTTACTAGTGGTTGCTAGAAGTTCATATATAAAAATAAATATACTTCAGTGCTCGGCTCATGGTTTGTGGCCGCTTTCACACCAAAGTTGCATATCGCACGTGGCAAGAGGCAGGAGACAAGTGGCAAATGACACGCGACACGGTACTTTCACACCAAAGTGACGTGTGGCGTGTGTCCAGATGGCATCATTGGAGGATGAGGCTGATCTAATTTCTGTGATCAGTGCTGTGGTCACCCGGAGAAGACTTAATAATAGGCGATGCTGGATACATTCATATCTGAAGGAGAATGTTGGGGTTTATAGTGCTTTTGTAATTGCAAGGCAAGACTTGTGTGCCAGTTGTCATAAAAACAATTGTAAGTTTCCACAGCTTGCACAAATGTGATGTTAAATGCCTCACTCACTCTCTGGAAGGCATCATGAATAGTTGTGCATGAGAACACAAAAAAATTGTGCATTCTTCTCCACAGACTGCAGACTCTAGACTTGTCTGCCTTTCACTGCTCACCGCACAATCAATTGCACATGGATGACCGGGGCATTATTGTCAAATGTGGATGGCAAAAATCTACTATACATACGCCATACATCCTCAAGGTTAGTATTGTTACATTTCTAATGGTATTTGTATTAAATTATATTAATATTATCTTGGTTATTAATCATTTGGGTGTGAAAGTTCTATTGAATTTGATAACATTGTGCGAGGTGGCACGTCGCGCGCTAAAAAAAATAAAATAAAGGTCCGGTCCTATCTCAGAGTGGCATCCAAGTGACACATGGCACATGCAACGTGTCACGCCACTCCGGTGTGAAAGGTTACATTTGTTTTTGTAGGTTATTATTCAAGTGGCATGGCACGTGCCATGCCATGTGCGACGTGTCATTTTGGTGTGAAAGCGGCCTAAAGGTTGCGAGTTCGATCCTGGCTCATGACAGCTTCTTGTGAGAAGCAAGGATTATATACTGTATATAATCCTTGGTGAGAAAGGTAGTGCACTCTTGTTAACCCTATCAGAAGCAGACCTATGTGATCTATAGTTACTTAGTTCTGGGGATCATTTATAAAATTTTCTATATTTGCAGTGAAGACCAACTTAAAGTAAAAACAACAACTTACAGTCTCCGTTGATAAAGTATTTCACAAATTGCTCCATGCTACCCACAAATCCATGTTGGTTAAGGAGGCGTGAATGGTGTAGGTAGGAGAATAGCACGTCCTTGGGGTTCCTGACCACAAACACCACCTGAGGAAGATAGGAATGCTTACCAATATCCACTACAGTGTAGGACATATGTATAATAGCCTAATTCTATTAACTTCTTTTCGTCACAAAACAGATAAGCAATTACGTCACCTTTGAGCTGTAGACGTGATATTCAAAGGGCTTTCACACTGCTAACATTTGAATGTTGAAGCGAATATTAAATTTTTTTTTTTTTTTATCAAATATACTGTAATCTACAAAAATTATAAGTCAACAATATTATCATTAATAAAAAAAAAAAAAAATTAGATGAAACCGTTTTGACATGAGTTACATAAAAAAAAGCTTTGAATTTCGTGATCTGTATGCGCGGAGGAACCAAGGAAGTCCTTTCACTACCGAACAAAGAAGCAGACCACACGTGCTGACGAACTGGAGACCAATTACTCGATATCCCAGTGACACATCCTTGTGTGGTTAAAGGAATAACAGTAATACATAGCGGTGCATCAGGTGAGTGTGAATGACTAGCTGCTTGTAGTAAGTAAGAAGGGTAGAGCAGCAAATCATATTCTACTACTATATATATTATAGTGTGGGTAAGGCAGGAGCTAAGTGGTGATGGTGATAGTGATTGCACAGGTTTAGGTATTAAGATGTTGTAATGTAGCAAAGAAAATATATTGTATCTTGAGTCAAGTATGTCCAACTTCTGGAGATTAATATTGGAATGATGCTTCGGAAAACAGGAAACAGGAACTACCTAATGCAGGCCCCCGGACCGTTTGTAGCTTCCTTATATTCTTTTGTTCTTATGTTATGTAAAAGAAAATGTTTTCACCGACTTCCCCCCACGCTTTGACTATGAACGCGACCGCCAGCATGGTCATGGTCATGGTAGGAACTTGGGAAGTCCCTTCATTATCGTCCATTACAGTGTCCTTTGACCGGGGACTCCGAAATATACTTCGGAGGCCCCGCTTTGACTCTGCGCTATCCCACATCAATTGAGGAGAGGGATGGGATAGCAGACATTACCCCTCGTCCCTCTTCCACGCCCAGCACTCACTATATTACTCCTACGCACTCAGCCTGCGAAGCTTATTGTAATGTAGTCCCGATGGCCTGGGGGAATCTTGAGAACAGACTGCTGGAAGAGTTAATCCAAACAAAGATTCTACCAAGAAACATTCCGTAAGGATAGTTTTGCATCGAGTCTCGTGATGAAGGCCTCTGTGAAGCTCAGTATTTTTCATCATATTACAGTGAGCGTGTATTTGTATTCATAACAGTGATTATATAGTGTTCTTCCTGTCTGGTGAAGATACCTGACTCGGGTGCACCTTATCTCATGCCATATACTTTTAAAGAATAGGATGTTAGATTACACTATATCTTGAACCTCTTTTTATCCCTAAATATTGAGTGCAGCTGGCGTTAATTATTGCTTATACTTATTATTTCCCCGGATTCCCCAGCTGTAGGGGGCTCGCTACGTTCGACAGAACTTTCCAATAATTAGAAAAAAACTCCTCCACTCAATTTCTGGGTTGAGGATTTATGATTCAAAGAGTTGGTTCGACAGGTTGGAGACTTTTGAAACAATCTGCCAGATGCTTTGTACTATGGGTTACCTTTGCCGTGTCGAGCAGCGAGGGATGAAGTAGAGATAAGGGTAGATGGGTCTTGATAGTTCGAGGATCAGGCGTGGCTTCCGCTATCTGTAAATATACTCCATCTTTGGGATCAGCGCCTGGACACAAGCGCTTAAATGACGGGCACTCCATCATCTCAGGGCCGTCGGGATCAATCTCATCCGGGAAGTGTATGTGACCTCTGTAGATGGGGAATACAGTCTACTGGAAAAGCTAATATTTGAAAGTTAGATAAAATGAATATCATAGTCTGGCATGTGAAGTCTGGCTTAGAAAGCAATAGTCTACTGAATACATATAGTTCCCTTATTTTGAAGAGAGAGGGAGAGAGAGAGAATAAGTACTATTCTCCGTCCACTCACTCAAAGAAAGGGACTCGATCCATGATTGGATCCTTGGCCAAGGGATGGTCAAAGTTGATGTTGTTCCTCATGGTCCAGACGAACTCCTGTGTCCAGGTGGTGCCGCACTTCGGGTACGTCATCACAACCACGTCACTGCTCCGCCACTGTCATCATTACAAGTGTTAGTCTTTGCTGAACAATTACAAAAAACTATCAACTATATTTATATCCGAAGGTAAAAGATATTTATTTGTCTGTTATCCGAAAGATGTAGTACTATGGACATAATGATATGTGAAAGAAACATATCTAGTTTTTAGTGGCTATTGAAGGTTTAATAGCAAGAAGTTTAGTGTTTCTTAAACGTTTGCATCCCATTAGAAGAATTAAAAAAATCAAAACAAGAGCATTGTACTTTATAAAATTTTAATTGAACTTTATAGTATCACGAGTACATTAAGTCAGTCTTTCTGCATTTCCTTCAGACATCCACTGCTAACACCAAACACCATGACCCCCTTTATGGCTAAGTTTGCCAGTTTGTGAACCACTGCACTACACTGATGTTAGAGCGGCTTACCTTGAAGTTAAACAGCCTATTTGCGTATTTGGAAAAGTTTGCTTGGTAGAGCCACCTGCCAGGGTTTAATCGCACCAAGCCATTTTTGTAGCCTTCAAAATCTTTCTTTTGTTGCGCCAACTCCTCCCCCTTCAGGAATGTGGCTTCGTGGCCGCTGTCCAGCAACATCTATCAGATTGAAAATATTGAGCCGAGGGAAAGTAGCATAAAAGTGAAGGTAAAATGCAAGGGATGAAAAACAGTTGGAAGATAAGTAGGAACTCTATACGGAGCGTAAAAAAAAATTGGTTGTTCGTCCTTACTGTTCATGAAAGTTAATTGTCATCGTTTGTGTACATGTGTTAGTTGCCATGTTTTTTTTTATGTATTTATGTATATGCGAATGATTTCATCTTCCAGAAAAGTGTTTCATTTAATGTCTAAACGGAATTAAGTTATGAAATTAACGATATAGTAAACTTACTTAAGTATTGCACTAAACTTTTGGACGCCTACATTTGATAAAACAAATTTGATTTGCATTACTTCTATTTTCGTTTATATTCTGTAATACATTGACCACAAAACAGCTGAAAAATAAAATATATAGAAATAAGATAATTAGATAAAGATCCCCTCAGATCACGTACGTACCTAACATTTCACTTTGTAGCAATCAACGGACATGAATAATAGTTTATGTGGTGGTGACTATCAATGTTTTGATTAGATAGCAGTAAATAGTTTATTATAGTTTCAAATTTCCATTCTCACAACCCACCTGCATTTAATTTACACCTCACATTTAGTTTTCGTGCTCTCACTCTTAATATCGTAATAATTTAAGATGTTAAAAGTACTCTGTCTACCGACAAATCGAGGGAGAATAATAATTGCCCCAAAGGTAATAGGCCTGTAGACTACACATTAAATGACAATACCTTAGGAAGATCATATAGTGTGAGGGACTTAGGAGTTCAAATAAGCAGTGACTTGCGCCCCAGGGAACAGTGTATTATAGCTAGAAATAGGGCCAAAGAGATACTGGGATTTATTAGTAGGTGTGTGACAAATAGAAGTTCTGAGGTCATTTTGAGGTTGTATTTAGCGCAGTAAGACCCCACCTAGATTATGCAGCTCAGTTTTTGTCCCCTTATTATAGGAAGGATATAGGCTCCGTGGAGGCAGTCCAGAGAAGAATGACCAAGATGATTCAGGGGTTTCTTATGTTCTTATGTTCAAAGTCCTGCATGTTAGTAATTACGCAGGTATGTATATGCTGTGTCTTCTGTGTTAAACTTACTGCACCAGCTCACCATTAAGTCTCACAGTGAGCTCCACCCACTTACCGTGATACAAATGCTGTCTGTGACGGTGGCTGGCACTGGTGACTGACCAAAGTTTACCAAGCCTTAAGATTAATCAACTGTGTCAGGTTGCCAGTCTCTACACATCAAACAACTCCAATCAATGCCTTTCCTCTTTTTTTGAGTCGCGTGGCTCACTCCACACACCGATATTTGAAGTCTTCAAACGCTTGATATGTGTGTATATTGAACAACGAAGTCGTAGTTCTATTGCAAGCCACAAATACATTAGAAAATTATGATGATGCAGCACAGAGGGTATGGCCTTGGGTTCCTTGGTCCGGAGTGTCGGTCAGTATCATCATGACGTTTGCAGTTTGGTTAGATGATGTATGAAATGTGGAGCTACGCAAAACACACAACACAAACACTATATTCGACATAACATGTAATGTGTACAAATTAAATAAAACTCAACATGTTGTGATTAGTGAAGAAAACTAAAGCAACAAAACCAACTTCTTGTTGCTTCTTAGAAAGTAGACAATCGAAAAGTTCCCAGGAGAGTTATGTTAGTTCAGTCCCTTGTCTTGATAGTCCTTTTTTGTAGACTTTAAGTTACAAAAAAAATGGAAAGTACAGAAAAGCAGTTGAATGGGATGATAGAGTGAAGATGAATTACCATTCTTGGCTTGGAAATAATTTGCTATACTCTGATTAAGACATATATTACTTATTTTTGCAGTATATTTAAAAAAAAATAATAGCTATGCTTATTATAGAATAAAAGGTATGCAATAGAACCATCTGGCTACTCAACTACCTACAAAATTAAGGAATACAGGTCATCGTTATTGTTATCCATTTATTGACTTAATAATTGCCCACAACCCTCACCACTCAGTCAGCAGTGATGGTAGTAAGGATGGGTTGATGTATTACAAACTTATTGACACTGGAGAGACCATCCCTTAAGTTATGCTGATTATATGTTGTACTTCCTAGGGCCCATGACTGGATATTTGACAAAACTTAACATGTGTAGGTCACACAGTTTAAACTTAATTCCAGCTCCTGTGTCATTCCCATGTGCAGATTACTTGAAGGTGATTCCGAAATTGAATTGTTTCTTGATCCAGGAGTCCATCTCGGCAGTGACTTCCTCAGGAAGGTTTTTCTTCCAGCTACCACTTTGTCCTAAAGGATCAGAGTTTAGATTGGCATAACGAACAACAACCATGCCATTGCTTCACCTCAGGAATAACTATATTGCAATTGACAATCCTCTAATGGACTTTAGATTTCTTGTGATAACACTTATGTGACAATTGTTAAAGATTTCTAATCATTCTTGTTAAATATAAATGCCAATTTTATAGGGAGGGGAGAGTAAGGTTTCTCCAAACCCTAAACACCCTTCTCTCTCACCTTTCCTGAAAAATCCTCCGTCTTTCTTAAAAACTTCTTGCTTGTAGAAATCCTTCAGCGAGTTGTTGTCTCTGTCCTTCATTTGATCAAATGAGGTGTATTCAGCAACCTGCGGGAGATGATGTCCAAACAGTAAGTCGTCTGACCGACTCCTCTTTCCCCAACACACGCACACACATACACTTACACGGGTAATGAAGATCGTTTCGGGATATACATTTTGAAATTAAACTGGAAACTATTACTATGCCAGAATTAGAGTATACTTTACAAGACCATGTGAGGGAAAACTTTACTGTTGTGGTACAAATGTTAGGTTTATGAAGGTGTTGAACTGCTTCTACCTGTTATAGGGATTACCTTTTTGAGCTGCTCGTCCGTCAGCTTGGTTCCTATGAAGTCACTGAGTTTGCGTAATTCATTTACATTATCTGCCTTGAGGTCTTCGTAGAACACAATGTGCATGTTAGGGTGGTCTCGATGTTTCCACGCCTCTCTCACGAACTCATCATAAGCACCATGCATCACTGTGGTTCGGTGTGCAATGGTCCACCACATCAAGGATAGAACAAATGTAAATAAATCAGTGAATAAATATATAAACAACAGTTAAGTAAGGACCGCACTGAATACTGTCGTGATAAAATTTATTCTCAATTATTGAAAATAGACATATGTGTTTGTAACATTATAATTGTAAAAAATGTGTAGAAACCATTTGTTTCATGCATACTATAATTTGATCATGCGAGATCGGGTAAAATAGACAATAATGAATCATCCCTACACTCAATGAATAACCTGCATGGTGTTCAGACCTATATATAGAATCACAAAACAGTGTTACTAGTGGTTGCTAGAAGTTCATATATAAAAATAAATATACTTCAGTGCTCGGCTCATGGTTTGTGGCCGCTTTCACACCAAAGTTGCATATCGCACGTGGCAAGAGGCAGGAGACAAGTGGCAAATGACACGCGACACGGTACTTTCACACCAAAGTGACGTGTGGCGTGTGTCCAGATGGCATCATTGGAGGATGAGGCTGATCTAATTTCTGTGATCAGTGCTGTGGTCACCCGGAGAAGACTTAATAATAGGCGATGCTGGATACATTCATATCTGAAGGAGAATGTTGGAGTTTATAGTGCTTTTGTAATTGCAAGGCAAGACTTGTGTGCCAGTTGTCATAAAAACAATTGTAAGTTTCCACAGCTTGCACAAATGTGATGTTAAATGCCTCACTCACTCTCTGGAAGGCATCATGAATAGTTGTGCATGAGAACACAAAAAAATTGTGCATTCTTCTCCACAGACTGCAGACTCTAGACTTGTCTGCCTTTCACTGCTCACCGCACAATCAATTGCACATGGATGACCGGGGCATTATTGTCAAATGTGGATGGCAAAAATCTACTATACATACGCCATACATCCTCAAGGTTAGTATTGTTACATTTCTAATGGTATTTGTATTAAATTATATTAATATTATCTTGGTTATTAATCATTTGGGTGTGAAAGTTCTATTGAATTTGATAACATTGTGCGAGGTGGCACGTCGCGCGCTAAAAAAAATAAAATAAAGGTCCGGTCCTATCTCAGAGTGGCATCCAAGTGACACATGGCACATGCAACGTGTCACGCCACTCCGGTGTGAAAGGTTACATTTGTTTTTGTAGGTTATTATTCAAGTGGCATGGCACGTGCCATGCCATGTGCGACGTGTCATTTTGGTGTGAAAGCGGCCTAAAGGTTGCGAGTTCGATCCTGGCTCATGACAGCTTCTTGTGAGAAGCAAGGATTATATACTGTATATAATCCTTGGTGAGAAAGGTAGTGCACTCTTGTTAACCCTATCAGAAGCAGACCTATGTGATCTATAGTTGCTTAGTTCTGGGGATCATTTATAAATTTTCTATATTTGCAGTGAAGACCAACCTAAAGTAAAAACAACAACTTACAGTCTCCGTTGATAAAGTATTTCACAAATTGCTCCATGCTACCCACAAATCCATAGTCGATAAGGAGGCGTGAATGGTGTAGGTAGGAGAATAGCACGTCCTTGGGGTTCCTGACCACAAACACCACCTGAGGAAGATAGGAATGCTTACCAATATCCACTACAGTGTAGGACATATGTATAATAGCCTAATTCTATTAACTTCTTTTCGTCACAAAACAGATAAGCAATTACGTCACCTTTGAGCTGTAGACGTGATATTCAAAGGGATTTCACACTGGTAACATTTGAATGTTGAAGCGAATATTAAATTTTTTTTTTATCAAATATACTGTAATCTACAAAAATTATAAGTCAACAATATTATCATTAATTAGATGAAACCGTTTTGACATGAGTTACATAAAAAAAAGCTTTGAATTTCGTGATCTGTATGCGCGGAGGAACCAAGGAAGTCCTTTCACTACCGAACAAAGAAGCAGACCACACGTGCTGACGAACTGGAGACCAATTACTCGAAATCCCAGTGACACATCCTTGTGTGGTTAAAGGAATAACAGTAATACATAGCGGTGCATCAGGTGAGTGTGAATGACTAGCTGCTTGTAGTAAGTAAGAAGGGTAGAGCAGCAAATCATATTCTGCTACTATATATATTATAGTGTGGGTAAGGCAGGAGCTAAGTGGTGATAGTGATAGTAATTGCACAGGTTTAGGTATTAAGATGTTGTAATGTAGCAAAGAAAATATATTGTATCTTGAGTCAAGTATGTCCAACTTCTGGAGATTAATATTGGAATGATGCTTCGGAAAACAGGAAACAGGAACTACCTAATGCAGGCCCCCGGACCGTTTGTAGCTTCCTTATATTCTTTTGTTCTTATGTTATGTAAAAGAAAATGTTTTCACCGACTTCCCCCCACGCTTTGACTATGAACGCGACCGCCAGCATGGTCATGGTCATGGTAGGAACTTGGGAAGTCCCTTCATTATCGTCCATTACAGTGTCCTTTGACCGGGGACTCCGAAATATACTTCGGAGGCCCCGCTTTGACTCTGCGCTATCCCACATCAATTGAGGAGAGGGATGGGATAGCAGACATTACCCCTCGTCCCTCTTCCACGCCCAGCACTCACTATATTACTCCTACGCACTCAGCCTGCGAAGCTTATTGTAATGTAGTCCCGATGGCCTGGGGGAATCTTGAGAACAGACTGCTGGAAGAGTTAATCCAAACAAAGATTCTACCAAGAAACATTCCGTAAGGATAGTTTTGCATCGAGTCTCGTGATGAGGGCCTCTGTGAAGCTCAGTATTTTTCATCATATTACAGTGAGCGTGTATTTGTATTCATAACAGTGCTTATATAGTGTTCTTCCTGTCTGGTGAAGATACCTGACTCGGGTGCACCTTATCTCATGCCATATACTTTTAAAGAATAGGATGTTAGATTACACTATATCTTGAACCTCTTATTATCCCTAAATATTGAGTGCAGCTGGCGTTAATTATTGCTTATACTTATTATTTCCCCGGATTCCCCAGCTGTAGGGGGCTCGCTACGTTCGACAGAACTTTCCAATAATTAGAAAAAAACTCCTCCACTCAATTTCTGGGTTGAGGATTTATGATTCAAAGAGTTGGTTCGACAGGTTGGAGACTTTTGAAACAATCTGCCAGATGCTTTGTACTATGGGTTACCTTTGCCGTGTCGAGCAGCGAGGGATGAAGTAGAGATAAGGGTAGATGGGTCTTGATAGTTCGAGGATCAGGCGTGGCTTCCGCTATCTGTAAATATACTCCATCTTTGGGATCAGCGCCTGGACACAAGCGCTTAAATGACGGGCACTCCATCATCTCAGGGCCGTCGGGATCAATCTCATCCGGGAAGTATAAATCACCACTGTAGATGGGGAATACAGTCTACTGGAAAAGCTAATATTTGAAAGTTAGATAAAATGAATATCATAGTCTGGCATGTGAAGTCTGGCTTAGAAAGCAATAGTCTACTGAATACATATAGTTCCCTTATTTTGAAGAGAGAGGGAGAGAGAGAGAATAAGTACTATTCTCCGTCCACTCACTCAAAGAAAGGGGCTCGATCCATGATTGGATCCTTGGCCAAGGGATGGTCAAAGTTGATGTTGTTCCTCATGGTCCAGACGATCTCCTGTGTCCAGGTGGTGCCGCACTTCGGGTACGTCATCACAACCACATCACTGCTCCGCCACTGTCACCATTGCAAGTGTTAGTCTTTGCTGAACAATTACAAAAAACTATCAACTATATTTATATCCGAAGGTAAAAGATATGTATTTGTCTGTTATCCGAAAGATGTAGTACTATGGACATAATGACATGTGAAAGAAACATATCTAGTTTTTAGTGGCTATTGAAGGTTTAATAGCAAGAAGTTTATTGTTTCTCAAACGTTTGCACCCCATTAGAAGAATTAAAAAAATCAAAACAAGAGCATTGTACTTTATAAAATTTTAATTGAACTTTATAGTATCACGAGTACATTAAGTCAGTCTTTCTACATTTCCTCCAGACATCCACTGCTAACACCAAACACCATGACCCCCTTTATGGCTAAGTTTGCCAGTTTGTGAACCACTGCACTACACTGATGTTAGAGCGGCTTACCTTGAAGTTAAACAGCCCATTTGCGTATTTGGAAAAGTTTGCTGGGTAGAGCCACCTGCCAGGGTTTAATCGCATCAAGCCATTTTTGTAGCCTTCAAAATCTTTCTTTTGTTGCGCCAACTCCTCCCCCTTCAGGAATGTGGCTTCGTGGCCGCTGTCCAGCAACATCTATCAGATTGAAAATATTGAGCCGAGGGAAAGTAGCATAAAAATGAAGGTAGAATGCAAGGGATGAAAAACAGTTGGAAGATAAGTAGGAACTCTACACGGAGCGTAAAAAAAAATTGGTTGTTCGTCCTTACTGTTCATGAAAGTTAATTGTCATCGTTTGTGTACATGTGTTAGTTGCCATGTTTTTTTTTATGTATTTATGTATATGCGAATGTTTTCATCTTCCAGAAAAGTTTTTCATTTAATGTCTAAACGGAATTAAGTTATGAAATTAACGATATAGTAAACTTACTTAAGTATTGTACTAAACTTTTGGACGCCTACATTTGATAAAACAAATTTGATTTGCATTACTTCTATTTTCGTTTATATTCTGTAATACATTGACCACAAAACAGCTGAAAAATAAAATATATAGAAATAAGATAATTAGATAAAGATCCCCTCAGATCACGTACGTACCTAACATTTCACTTTGTAGCAATCAACGGACATGAATAATAGTTTATGTGGTGGTGACTATCAATGTTTTGATTAGATAGCAGTAAATAGTTTATTATAGTTTCAAATTTCCATTCTCACAACCCACCTGCATTTAATTTACACCTCACATTTAGTTTTCGTGCTCTCACTCTTAATATCGTAATAATTTAAGATGTTAAAAGTACTCTGTCTACCGACAAATCGAGGGAGAATAATAATTGCCCCAAAGGTAATAGGCCTGTAGACAACACATTAAATGACAATACCTTAGGAAGATCATATAGTGTGAGGGACTTAGGAGTTCAAATAAGCAGTGACTTGCGCCCCAGGGAACAGTGTATTATAGCTAGAAATAGGGCCAACAAGATACTGGGATTTATTAGTAGGTGTGTGACAAATAGAAGTTCTGAGGTCATTTTGAGGTTGTATTTAGCGCTAGTAAGACCCCACCTAGATTATGCAGCTCAGTTTTTGTCCCCTTATTATAGGAAGGATATAGGCTCCGTGGAGGCAGTCCAGAGAAGAATGACCAAGATGATTCAGGGGTTTCTTATGTTCTTATGTTCAAAGTCCTGCATGTTAGTAATTACGCAGTTATGTATATGCTGTGTCTTCTGTGTTAAACTTACTGCACCAGCTCACCATTAAGTCTCACAGTGAGCTCCACCCACTTACCGTGATACAAATGCTGTCTGTGACGGTGGCTGGCACTGGTGACTGACAGAAGTTTACCAAGACTTAAGATTAATCAACTGTGTCAGGTTGCCAGTCTCTACACATCAAACAACTCCAATCAATGCCTTTCCTCTTTTTTTGAGTCGCGTGGCTCACTCCACACACCGATATTTGAAGTCTTCAAACGCTTGATATGTGTGTATATTGAACAACGAAGTCGTAGTTCTATTGCAAGCCACAAATACATTAGAAAATTATGATGATGCAGCACAGAGGGTATGGCCTTGGGTTCCTTGGTCCGGAGTGTCGGTCAGTATCATCATGACGTTTGCAGTTTGGTTAGATGATGTATGAAATGTGGAGCTACGCAAAACACACAACACAAACACTATATTCGACATAACATGTAATGTGTACAAATTAAATAAAACTCAACATGTTGTGATTAGTGAAGAAAACTAAAGCAACAAAACCAACTTCTTGTTGCTTCTTAGAAAGTAGACAATCGAAAAGTTCCCAGGAGAGTTATGTTAGTTCAGTCCCTTGTCTTGATAGTCCTTTTTTGTAGACTTTAAGTTACAAAAAAAATGGAAAGTACAGAAAAGCAGTTGAATGGGATGATAGAGTGAAGATGAATTACCATTCTTGGCTTGGAAATAATTTGCTATACTCTGATTAAGACATATATTACTTATTTTTGCAGTATATTTAAAAAAAATAATAGCTATGCTTATTATAGAATAAAAGGTATGCAATAGAACCATCTGGCTACTCAACTACCTACAAAATTAAGGAATACAGGTCATCGTTATTGTTATCCATTTATTGACTTAATAATTGCCCACAACCCTCACCACTCAGTCAGCAGTGATGGTAGTAAGGATGGGTTGATGTATTACAAACTTATTGACACTGGAGAGACCATCCCTTAAGTTATGCTGATTATATGTTGTACTTCCTAGGGCCCATGACTGGATATTTGACAAAACTTAACATGTGTAGGTCACACAGTTTAAACTTAATTCCAGCTCCTGTGTCATTCCCATGTGCAGATTACTTGAAGGTGATTCCGAAATTGAATTGTTTCTTGATCCAGGAGTCCATCTCGGCAGTGACTTCCTCAGGAAGGTTTTTCTTCCAGCTACCACTTTGTCCTAAAGGATCAGAGTTTAGATTGGCATAACGAACAACAACCATGCCATTGCTTCACCTCAGGAATAACTATATTGCAATTGACAATCCTCTAATGGACTTTAGATTTCTTGTGATAACACTTATGTGACAATTGTTAAAGATTTCTAATCATTCTTGTTAAATATAAATGCCAATTTTATAGGGAGGGGAGAGTAAGGTTTCTCCAAACCCTAAACACCCTTCTCTCTCACCTTTCCTGAAAAATCCTCCGTCTTTCTTAAAAACTTCTTGCTTGTAGAAATCCTTCAGCGAGTTGTTGTCTCTGTCCTTCATTTGATCAAATGAGGTGTATTCAGCAACCTGCGGGAGATGATGTCCAAACAGTAAGTCGTCTGACCGACTCCTCTTTCCCCAACACACGCACACACATACACTTACACGGGTAATGAAGATTGTTTCGGGATATGCATTTTGAAATTAAACTGGAAACTATTACTATGCCAGAATTAGAGTATACTTTACAAGACCATGTGAGGGAAAACTTTACTGTTGTGGTACAAATGTTAAGTTTATGAAGGTGTTGAACTGCTTCTACCTGTTATAGGGATTACCTTTTTGAGCTGCTCGTCCGTCAGCTTGGTTCCTATGAAGTCACTGAGTTTGCGTAATTCATTTACATTATCTGCCTTGAGGTCTTCGTAGAACACAATGTGCATGTTAGGGTGGTCTCGATGTTTCCACGCCTCTCTCACGAACTCATCATAAGCACCATACACCACTGTGGTTCGGTGTGCAATGGTCCACCACATCAAGGATAGAACAAATGTAAATAAATCAGTGAATAAATATATAAACAACAGCTAAGTAACGACTGCACTGAATACTGTCGTGATAAAATTTATTCTCAATTATTGAAATATAGATATATGTGTTTGTAACATTATAATTGTAAAAAATGTGTAGAAACCATTTGTTTCATGCATACTGTAATTTGATCATGCGAGATCGGGTAAAATAGACAATAATGAATCATCCCTACACTCAATGAATAACCTGCATGGTGTTCAGACCTATATATAGAATCACAAAACAGTGTTACTAGTGGTTGCTAGAAGTTCATATATAAAAATAAATATACTTCAGTGCTCGGCTCATGGTTTGTGGCCGCTTTCACACCAAAGTTGCATATCGCACGTGGCAAGAGGCAGGAGACAAGTGGCAAATGACACGCGACACGGTACTTTCACACCAAAGTGACGTGTGGCGTGTGTCCAGATGGCATCATTGGAGGATGAGGCTGATCTAATTTCTGTGATCAGTGCTGTGGTCACCCGGAGAAGACTTAATAATAGGCGATGCTGGATACATTCATATCTGAAGGAGAATGTTGGAGTTTATAGTGCTTTTGTAATTGCAAGGCAAGACTTGTGTGCCAGTTGTCATAAAAACAATTGTAAGTTTCCACAGCTTGCACAAATGTGATGTTAAATGCCTCACTCACTCTCTGGAAGGCATCATGAATAGTTGTGCATGAGAACACAAAAAAATTGTGCATTCTTCTCCACAGACTGCAGACTCTAGACTTGTCTGCCTTTCACTGCTCACCGCACAATCAATTGCACATGGATGACCGGGGCATTATTGTCAAATGTGGATGGCAAAAATCTACTATACATACGCCATACATCCTCAAGGTTAGTATTGTTACATTTCTAATGGTATTTGTATTAAATTATATTAATATTATCTTGGTTATTAATCATTTGGGTGTGAAAGTTCTATTGAATTTGATAACATTGTGCGAGGTGGCACGTCGCGCGCTAAAAAAAATAAAATAAAGGTCCGGTCCTATCTCAGAGTGGCATCCAAGTGACACATGGCACATGCAACGTGTCACGCCACTCCGGTGTGAAAGGTTACATTTGTTTTTGTAGGTTATTATTCAAGTGGCATGGCACGTGCCATGCCATGTGCGACGTGTCATTTTGGTGTGAAAGCGGCCTAAAGGTTGCGAGTTCGATCCTGGCTCATGACAGCTTCTTGTGAGAAGCAAGGATTATATACTGTATATAATCCTTGGTGAGAAAGGTAGTGCACTCTTGTTAACCCTATCAGAAGCAGAACTATGTGATCTATAGTTACTTAGTTCTGGGGATCATTTAATAAATTTTCTATATTTGCAGTGAAGACCAACCTAAAGTAAAAACAACAACTTACAGTCTCCGTTGATAAAGTATTTCACAAATTGCTCCATGCTACCCACAAATCCATGTTGGATAAGGAGGCGTGAATGGTGTAGGTAGGAGAATAGCACGTCCTTGGGGTTCCTGACCACAAACACCACCTGAGGAAGATAGGAATGCTTACCAATATCCACTACAGTGTAGGACATATGTATAATAGCCTAATTCTATTAACTTCTTTTCGTCACAAAACAGATAAGCAATTACGTCACCTTTGAGCTGTAGACGTGATATTCAAAGGGATTTCACACTGGTAACATTTGAATGTTGAAGCGAATATTAAAATTTTTTTTTATCAAATATACTGTAATCTACAAAAATTATAAGTCAACAATATTATCATTATTAGATGAAACCGTTTTGACATGAGTTACATAAAAAAAAGCTTTGAATTTCGTGATCTGTATGCGCGGAGGAACCAAGGAAGTCCTTTCACTACCGAACAAAGAAGCAG
Organism: Metacarcinus magister; assembly: GCA_029783475.1. NCBI lineage: Eukaryota > Metazoa > Arthropoda > Malacostraca > Decapoda > Cancridae > Metacarcinus > Metacarcinus magister. The sequence continues at coordinate 2,946,357 of JAPQNM010000043.1, read as the reverse complement.
ACCACACGTGCTGACGAACTGGAGACCAATTACTCGAAATCCCAGTGACACATCCTTGTGTGGTTAAAGGAATAACAGTAATACATAGCGGTGCATCAGGTGAGTGTGAATGACTAGCTGCTTGTAGTAAGTAAGAAGGGTAGAGCAGCAAATCATATTCTGCTACTATATATATTATAGTGTGGGTAAGGCAGGAGCTAAGTGGTGATAGTGATAGTAATTGCACAGGTTTAGGTATTAAGATGTTGTAATGTAGCAAAGAAAATATATTGTATCTTGAGTCAAGTATGTCCAACTTCTGGAGATTAATATTGGAATGATGCTTCGGAAAACAGGAAACAGGAACTACCTAATGCAGGCCCCCGGACCGTTTGTAGCTTCCTTATATTCTTTTGTTCTTATGTTATGTAAAAGAAAATGTTTTCACCGACTTCCCCCCACGCTTTGACTATGAACGCGACCGCCAGCATGGTCATGGTCATGGTAGGAACTTGGGAAGTCCCTTCATTATCGTCCATTACAGTGGTCTTTGACCGGGGACTCCGAAATATACTTCGGAGGCCCCGCTTTGACTCTGCGCTATCCCACATCAATTGAGGAGAGGGATGGGATAGCAGACATTACCCCTCGTCCCTCTTCCACGCCCAGCACTCACTATATTACTCCTACGCACTCAGCCTGCGAAGCTTATTGTAATGTAGTCCCGATGGCCTGGGGGAATCTTGAGAACAGACTGCTGGAAGAGTTAATCCAAACAAAGATTCTATCAAGAAACATTCCGTAAGGATAGTTTTGCATCGAGTCTCGTGATGAGGGCCTCTGTGAAGCTCAGTATTTTTCATCATATTACAGTGAGCGTGTATTTGTATTCATAACAGTGCTTATATAGTGTTCTTCCTGTCTGGTGAAGATACCTGACTTGGGTGCACCTTATCTCATGCCATATACTTTTAAAGAATAGGATGTTAGATTACACTATATCTTGAACCTCTTATTATCCCTAAATATTGAGTGCAGCTGGCGTTAATTATTGCTTATACTTATTATTTCCCCGGATTCCCCAGCTGTAGGGGGCTCGCTACGTTCGACAGAACTTTCCAATAATTAGAAAAAAACTCCTCTACTCAATTTCTGGGTTGAGGATTTATGATTCAAAGAGTTGGTTCGACAGGTTGGAGACTTTTGAAACACTCTGCCAGATGCTTTGTACTATGGGTTACCTTTGCCGTGTCGAGCAGCGAGGGATGAAGTAGAGATAAGGGTAGATGGGTCTTGATAGTTCGAGGATCAGGCGTGGCTTCCGCTATCTGTAAATATACTCCATCTTTGGGATCAGCGCCTGGACACAAGCGCTTAAATGACGGGCACTCCATCATTTCAGGGCCGTCGGGATCAATCTCATCCGGGAAGTGTATTTGACCTCTGTAGATGGGGAATACAGTCTACTGGAAAAGCTAATATTTGAAAGTTAGATAAAATGAATATCATAGTCTGGCATGTGAAGTCTGGCTTAGAAAGCAATAGTCTACTGAATACATATAGTTCCCTTATTTTGAAGAGAGAGGGAGAGAGAGAGAATAAGTACTATTCTCCGTCCACTCACTCAAGGTAGGGACTCGATAAAAAATTGGATCCTTGGCCAAGGGATGGTCAAAGTTGATGTTGTTCCTCATGGTCCAGACGATCTCCTGTGTCCAGGTGGTACCGCACTTCGGATACGTCATCACAACCACGTCACTGCTCCGCCACTGTCACCATTACAAGTGTTAGTCTTTGCTGAACAATTACAAAAAACTATCAACCATATTTATATCCGAAGGTAAAAGATATGTATTTGTCTGTTATCCGAAAGATGTAGTACTATGGACATAATGACATGTGAAAGAAACATATCTAGTTTTTAGTGGCTATTGAAGGTTTAATAGCAAGAAGTTTATTGTTTCTCAAACGTTTGCACCCCATTAGAAGAATTAAAAAAATCAAAACAAGAGCATTGTACTTTATAAAATTTTAATTGAACTTTATAGTATCACGAGTACATTAAGTCAGTCTTTCTGCATTTCCTCCAGACATCCACTGCTAACACCAAACACCATGAATCCCTTTATGGCTAAGTTTGCCAGTTTGTGAACCACTGCACTACACTGATGTTAGAGCGGCTTACCTTGAAGTTAAACAGCCTATTTGCGTATTTGGAAAAGTTTGCTGGGTAGAGCCACCTGCCAGGGTTTAATCGCACCAAGCCATTTTTGTAGCTTTCAAAATCTTTCTTTTGTTGCGCCAATTCCTCCCCCTTCAGGAATGTGGCTTCGTGGCCGCTGTCCAGCAACATCTATCAGATTGAAAATATTGAGCCGAGGGAAAGTAGCATAAAAATGAAGGTAAAATGCAAGGGATGAAAAACAGTTGGAAGATAAGTAGGAACTCTATACGGAGCGTATTGGTTGTTCGTCCTTACTGTTCATGAAAGTTAATTGTCATCGTTTGTGTACATGTGTTAGTTGCCAATTTTTTTTTTTATGTATTTATGTATATGCGAATGTTTTCATCTTCCAGAAAAGTGTTTCATTTAATGTCTAAACGGAATTAAGTTATGAAATTAACGATATAGTAAACTTACTTAAGTATTGTACTAAACTTTTGGACGCCTACATTTGATAAAACAAATTTGATTTGCATTACTTCTATTTTCGTTTATATTCTGTAATACATTGACCACAAAACAGCTGAAAAATAAAATATATAGAAATAAGATAATTAGATAAAGATCCCCTCAGATCACGTACGTACCTAACATTTCACTTTGTAGCAATCAACGGACATGAATAATAGTTTATGTGGTGGTGACTATCAATGTTTTGATTAGATAGCAGTAAATAGTTTATTATGGTTTCAAATTTCCATTCTCACAACTCACCTGCATTTAATTTACACCTCACATTTAGTTTTCGTGCTCTCACTCTTAATATCGCAATAATTTAAGATGTTAAAAGTACTCTATCTACCGACAAATCGAGGGAGAATAATAATTGCCCCAAAGGTAATAGGCCTGTAAACTACACATTAAATGACAATACCTTAGGAAGATCATATAGTGTGAGGGACTTAGGAGTTCAAATAAGCAGTGACTTGCGCCCCAGGGAACAGTGTATTATAGCTAGAAATAGGGCCAACAAGATACTGGGATTTATTAGTAGGTGTGTGACAAATAGAAGTTCTGAGGTCATTTTGAGGTTGTATTTAGCGCTAGTAAGACCCCACCTAGATTATGCAGCTCAGTTTTTGTCCCCTTATTATAGGAAGGATATAGGCTCCGTGGAGGCAGTCCAGAGAAGAATGACCAAGATGATTCAGGGGTTTCTTATGTTCTTATGTTCAAAGTCCTGCATGTTAGTAATTACGCAGTTATGTATATGCTGTGTCTTCTGTGTTAAACTTACTGCACCAGCTCACCATTAAGTCTCACAGTGAGCTCCACCCACTTACCGTGATACAAATGCTGTCTGTGACGGTGGCTGGCACTGGTGACTGACAGAAGTTTACCAAGACTTAAGATTAATCAACTGTCAGGTTGCTAGTCTCTACACATCAAACAACTCCAATCAATGCCTTTCCTCTTTATTTGAGTCGCGTGGCTCACTCCACACACCGATATTTGAAGTCTTCAACGCTTGATATGTATGTATATTGAACAACGAAGTCGTAGTTCTATTGCAAGCCACAAATACATTAGAAAATTATGATGATGCGGCACAGAGGGTATGGCCTTGGGTTCCTTGGTCCGGAGTGTCAGTGAGTATCATCATGACGTTTGCAGTTTGGTTAGATGATGTATGAAATGTGGAGCTACGCAAAACACACAACACAAACACTATATTCAACATAACATGTAATGTGTAGAAATTAAATAAAACTCAACATGTTGTGATTAGTGAAGAAAACTAAAGTAACAAAACCAACTTCTTGTTGCTTCTTAGAAAGTAGACAATCGAAAAGTTCCAAGGAGAGTTATGTTAGTTTAGTCCCTTGTCTTGATAGTCCTTTTTTGTAGACTTTAAGTTACAAAAAAAATGGAAAGTACAGAAAAGCAGTTGAATGGGATGATAGAGTGAAGATGAATTACCATTCTTGGCTTGGAAATAATTTGCTATACTCTGATTAAGACATATATTACTTATTTTTGCAGTATATTTAAAAAAAATAATAGCTATGCTTATTATAGAATAAAAGGTATGCAAGAGAACCATCTGGCTACTCAACTACCTACAAAATTAAGGAATACAGGTCATCGTTATTGTTATCCATTTATTGACTTAATAATTGCCCACCACCCTCACCACTCAGTCAGCAGTGATGGTAGTAAGGATGGGTTGATGTATTACAAACTTATTGACACTGGCAAGACCATCCCCTAAGTTATGCTGATTATATGTTGTACTTCCTAGGGCCCATGACTGGATATTTGACAAAACTTAACATGTGTAGGTCACACAGTTTAAACTTAATTCCAGCTCCTGTGTCATTCCCATGTGCAGATTACTTGAAGGTGATTCCGAAATTGAATTGTTTCTTGATCCAGAAGTCCATCTCGGCAGTGACTTCCTCAGGAAGGTTTTTCTTCCAGCCACCACTTTGTCCTAAAGGATGAGAGTTTAGATTGGCATAACGAACAACAACCATGCCATTGCTTCACCTCGGGAATAACTATATTGCAATTGACAATCCTCTAATGGACTTTAGATTTCTAGTGATAACACTTATGTGACAATTGTTAAAGATTTCTAATCATTCTTGTTAAATATAAATGCCAATTTTATAGGGAGGGGAGAGTAAGGTTTCTCCAAACCCTAAACACCCTTCTCTCTCACCTTTCCTGAAAAATCCTCCGTCTTTCTTAAAAACTTCTTGCTTGTAGAAATCCTTCAGCGAGTTGTTGTCTCTGTCCTTCATTTGATCAAATGAGGTGTATTCAGCAACCTGCGGGAGATGATGTCCAAACAGTAAGTCGCCTGACCGACTCCTCTTTCCCCAACACACGCACACACATACACTTACACGGGTAATGAAGATTGTTTCGGGGTATGCATTTTGAAATTAACCTGGAAACTATTATTATGCCAGAATTAGAGTATACTTTACAAGACCATGTGAGGGAAAACTTTACTGTTGTGGTACAAATGTTAGGTTTATGAAGGTGTTGAACTGCTTCTACCTGTTATAGGGATTACCTTTTTGAGCTGCTCGTCCGTCAGCTTGGTTCCTATGAAGTCACTGAGTTTGCGTAATTCATTTACATTATCTGCCTTGAGGTCTTCGTAGAACACAATGTGCATGTTAGGGTGGTCTCGATGTTTCCACGCCTCTCTCACGAACTCATCATAAGCACCATACACCACTGTGGTTCGGTGTGCAATGGTCCACCACATCAAGGATAGAACAAATGTAAATAAATCAGTGAATAAATATATAAACAACAGCTAAGTAAGGACCGCACTGAATACTGTCGTGATCAAATTTATTCTCAATTATTGAAATATAGACATATGTGTTTGTAACATTATAATTGTAAAAAATGTGTAGAAACCATTTGTTTCATGCATACTGTAATTTGATCATGCGAGATCGGGTAAAATAGGGTATAGGATATATTGGGAGAAACCATTTATTATGTCTACTAGTAACACCGTTTTGTGATTCTTTATATAGGTCTGAACACCGCAGGTTATTCATTGAGTGTAGGGATGATTCATTTCATTGAGTGTATGGATGATTCATTATGAATCATCCATACACTCAATGAATTGAATCATGATTCATTATGAATCATCCATACACTCAATGAATAACCTGTGCGGTGTTCAGACCTATATAGAGAATCACGAAACGGTGTTACTAGCAGACATAATAAATGGTTTCACCCGATATATCCTAAATGCTTGAGTTAATAAATAAATAAATATATTTCGGTGCTCGGCTCTTGGTCTATAGGTTGCGATCTCGATCCTGGCTCATGACAGCTTCTTGGTGAGAAGGGTAGAACACTCTCATTAACTCTAGCAGAAGCAGAACTACATGATATATAGTTATCTAGTTCGGAGAATCATTTAATCTCTTTTTTTTTTTTTTTTTTTTTTTTTTTATTTGCCGGTAAGACCAACATAAAGAAAAAATAGCTTACTGTCTCCATTGATAAAGTATTTCACAAATTGCTCCATGCTACCCACATATCGTTGGAACAAAAGGCGTGCATGGTGTAGGTAGGAGAATAGCACGTCCTTGGGGTTCCTAACCACGTACACCACCTGAGGAAAGATGGAAGAGAGTACGGCACTTGAAAATACTTAACAATATCCACTACAGTGTAGAAACTATGTATAAAAGCCTAATTCTATTAACTTCTCTTCATCACAAAGCAAATAATCAATAACGGCACCCCACCTTAGTGGTGCAGTGGCTAGCACGTCTGACTACGAATCCGCTGGGGCCCGAGTTCGATCCCGGAGAAGGACAGTTGACGCACAGCTTAACCAGCTGTTCATCCTCCCAAACGGGTTGGTCGATAAATAGGTATCTAGGTAAAACTTAGGGAAGGTAAACTGTGGAAACTCGGATATCACAGTGGCCCTGTGTCCAGGGGTAACGGATTAATTTCCACCACAGGCTCAAGGGCCAATGCAACGGGAGACAGCGCCCGCAGCTACGCGCAGATACAGCGTGTGCCCCCACTTTACCTTACCCCTGCCCAGCACTCACTATATTACTCCTACGCACTCAGCCTACGAAGCTTATTTAATGTAGTCCCGATGGACTGGAGGAATCTTGAGAACAGACTGCTGGAAGAGTGAATCCATGCAAAGATTCTACCAAGAAACATTCCGTAACGATAGTTTTGCATCGAGTCTCGTGATGAAGGCTTCTGTGAAGCTCAGTATTTTTCATCATATTACAGTGAGCGTGTATTTGTATTTATAACAGTGCCTACAGTGTTTTTCCTGTCTGGTGAAGATACCTGACTTGGGTGCACTTTACCTCACGCCATATACTTATAAAGAATAGGATGTTAGATTACACTATATCTTGAACCTCATATTATCCCCAAATATTGAGTGCAGCTGGCGTTAATTATTGCTTATACTTATTATTTCCCCGGATTCCCCAGCTGTAGGGGGCTCGCTACGTTCGACAGAACTTTCCAATAATTAGAAAAACTCCTCTACTCAATTTACCTGTCGCGGATTTATGATTCAAAGAGTTGGTTCGACAGGTTGGAGACTTTTGAAACACTCTGCCAGATGCTTTGTACTATGGGTTACCTTTGCCGTGTCGAGCAGCGAGGGATGAAGTAGAGATAAGGGTAGATGGGTCTTGATAGTTCGAGGATCAGGCGTGGCTTCCGCTATCTGTAAATATATTCCATCTTTGGGATCAGCGCCTGGACACAAGCGCTTAAATGACGGGCACTCCATCATCTCAGGGCCGTCGGGATCAATCTCATCCGGGAAGTGTATGTGACCTCTGTAGATGGGGAATACAGTCTACTGGAAAAGCTAATATTTGAAAGTTAGATAAAATGAATATCATAGTCTGGCATGTGAAGTCTGGCTTAGAAAGCAATAGTCTACTGAATACATATAGTTCCCTTATTTTGAAGAGAGAGGGAGAGAGAGAGAATAAGTACTATTCTCCGTCCACTCACTCAAAGAAAGGGACTCGATCCATGATTGGATCCTTGGCCAAGGGATGGTCAAAGTTGATGTTGTTCCTCATGGTCCAGACGATCTCCTGTGTCCATGTGGTGCCGCACTTCGGGTACGTCATCACAACCACGTCACTGCTCCGCCACTGTCACCATTACAAGTGTTAGTTTTTGCTGAACAATTACAAAAAACCGGCAACTATATTTATATCCGAAGGTAAAAGATACGTATTTGTCTGTTATCCGAAAGGTGTAGTACTATTGTAGCGGAGGTTGTCGGCTACGTAAGGATTGGAACAACACCCTGACTTGGTTTTGTTAGTTTATATCTGCACGAGTTGTTTGTACACACCAGTAGCTCCAATCCTTCTAACTACCGCCCTATAGCTTTGATTTGCTGCCTTTCTAAAGCCTTTGAATCTGTCCTTAACAAGAAGATAATGAGGCATCTATCAGCTCACAACCTTCTCTCTGATTGCCAGTATGGTTTCCGTAAAGGCCGATCTACTGGTGATCTTCTTGCTTTCCTAACTGAATCTTGGTCATCCTCTTTTAGGGACTTCGGTGAAACCTTTGCTGTCGGCCTTGACATATCAAAAGCCTTCGATAGAGTCTGGCATAAATCTTTAATTTCTAAACTACCCTCCTACGGATTCTATACTTCTCTCTGTACCTTCGTCTCTAGTTTCCTTTCCGACCGGTCTATTGCTGCTGTAGTGGACGGTCATTGTTCTTCTCCTAAAACTATCAACAGTGGTGTTCCTCAGGGTTCTGTCCTATCACCCACTCTCTTTCTATTATTCATCAATGATCTCCTAAATCTAACTCAATGCCCTATCCACTCCTATGCTGATGACACCACCTTGCATTTTTCAACGTCGTACAACAGACGCCCAACCCAACAAGAATTAAATGACTCAAGGCGAGATGCTATAGGACGCTTAACTTCTGATCTTTCACTTGTTTCTGATTGGGGCAGAGCAAACCTAGTTTTGTTCAATGCCTCAAAAACTCAATTTCTACAACTATCTACTCGACATAACCTTCCAGATAACTATCCCCTCTTCTTCAATGACACTCAACTTCCCCTCTCCACCACATTAAACATACTCGGTCTATCCTTTGCTAAAAATCTAAACTGGCAATTTCATATCTCTACTCTTGCTAAATCAGCTTCCAAGAAGTTAGGTGTCCTATGGCGTCTGCGTCCATTTTTCTCTCCCTCTCAGCTGCTTGCTCTGTACAGGGGCCTTATCCGCCCATGTATGGAGTATGGCTCACATGTCTGGGGGGGCTCAACTCACACAGCTCTTTTAAACAGGGTGGAGTCTAAAGCTTTTCGTCTCATCAACTCTCCTCCTCTAACTGACTTTCTTGATTCTTTAAGTCACCGCCGCAATGTTGCATCTTTATCTATCTTTTACCGCTATTTTCATGCTGACTGCTCTTCTGAACTTGCTAACTGCATGCCTCCCCCCCTCCCGCGGCCTCGCTGCACAAGACTTTCTACTTCTTCTCATCCTTATTCTGTCCATCTTCCTAATGCAAGAGTTAACCAGTATCTTCACTCTTTCATCCCTTACACTGGTAAACTCTGGAACTCTCTTCCTTTGTCTGTTTTTCCACCTGCCTATGACTTGAACTCTTTCAAGAGAGGAGTGTCAAGACACCTCTAATGTTAACTGGATCTCCACCCCTTGATTCTATTCTCCTACTGTCCTCTTTACAGGGTCTGGCGACAATCGGGATTTTTTTTTTACTTATTTCTGTTTTCCCTTAGCTATTACCCTTTTAATATAAAAGAGTTGACAGAGAGCCTGGAGATGGTGAGTGATGTGTGAGGGGAGCCATGAGGGTTGGCTCCCCCGACGTGAGCTGTGGTGGTAGCCTGCAGGTAGACTCACGGTTGGCTGATGGTTGACTGACTGACTGACCTAGTGTGTGTGTGTGTGTGTGTGGCAGCTTATATTGGGCTCGCAGACCTGGTGGACACCTGGGGTCAGATCACAGGTGAGGTGAGGTCAAGTTAATCTCGACCTCAGCCGCGGTCTCGAGGGAAGTAATTATAGGCTCAAGCAGTGGGTGTGTGTGCAGGTGGGTGTGTAGTGTATATATGTGATTGTTGCTGCTATATCACTCCCCCCTAGTGACGAGAAAAGAGGAATGTAAAACAATATACATAACACAACATAGAGATAAACATATGCCGTAAATAGTCTTGATGAGGTGGAGAGGCATGATGACGAGAGGCACCGCCGGCGTGACCGCGGCTGCAGGAGTGCGGGGGCTGTAGAAGTCATCTGGGCTGCTGAGATGCGAGGCTCCGTGGAGGATGCGTGAGGAGCGGCAGGAGAAGCAGTGACGACGGTTGGATGACGGCTCCGTGCTGACAGCAAGGGCGGTGGTTACGGCTCTTGTGCTGGGGCAGCGTGGGCGTGTATGTTGAAGTCAGACGGCTCAGTGCAGGTGGGTATGTATAGTGTATGTGATTGTGAGGAACTGCACCTGCCTCGTCTTCCCCTAATTAGTGGTTGAACTACCACTCTCGTCTGCCGGCGCTTGTTCACCGGCTTCCCCGCCACTACCCCACCCCCTTGTCCAGGGGTAGGGGGGTAGTCTAACCGAGCCAAGCTCCACGCCACCGGCTTGGAGGAGAACGCCTCAGCTCTCACACCTGACAACACCTCACCACCTGCTGCTGGTTCTCAACATTCCGAAGGCATTTCTGGAGACTTGTGCCCTTCAACTGTACCTACACCATTCGACCCTCCCTGCTGTTTGAGGAGCAATCTACGTTGCCGAGTGTTGCTGTCACGCATCTCACCCTCCAGACAGCTGTACAGGGAGTTATTTGGGTGTCATACCCCTGCTCTGGTAATTGTTTACGAGCAGTTCGTCGTTGGTGATTTATTTTGGCTTCTAGCCTATTGTTTGCTATTTGTGTGTGTGTAAATATATTCGGGGTATCATACTCCATGATTTTTCTTCCCCACAACTCTATAAAAAGATAATATTAATTGGTAGTCACCTCGACCCTGACAGTGATTGTGCTGCTATACTATGGACATGATGACATGTGAAATAAACCTATCTAGGTAGTTTTTAATGGCTATTGAAGATTCAATAGTAAGTAGTTTAATGTTTCTCAAGCTTTTGCACCCCATTTGAAAAATAAAAAAAATGAAAACGATGTTAGAGCAGCTTACCTTGAAGTTGAACAGCCCATTTGCGTATTTGGAAAAGTTTGCTGGGAAGAGCCACCTGCCGGGGTTTAATCGCACCAAGCCATTTTTGTAGCCTTCAAAATCTTTCTTTCGTTGCGCCAACTCCTCCCCCTTCAGGATTGTGGCTTCGTGGCCGCTGTCCAGCAACATCTATCAGATTGAAAATATTGAGCCGAGGGAAAGTAGTGTAAAAATGAAGGTAGAATGCAAGTGATGAAGAACAGTTCGAAGATAAGTAGGAGCTCTACAAAGAGAAGGCGCCTCAGTGGTGCAGTGGTTAATACATCAAGTTTTAACTGGCTAGTTCACATAGACATGGTAGCGTTGGACCTATGGGAATACTAGATTCTGCCCCACCAAAAAGCTCTGTTAAGATTTATTGGACTATAGTAATTACGCAGTTATGTATGTGCTTGTGTACTGACTAGTTTGTTGTTGTTAAGACAGTTTACCCCCCAGATTGCTCTTTAACCTTGTTGGTGGTTTGAGGGGGGAGAGAAGGTGACGAGTCCGAGGCCGACGAACGCGGCGGCAGTCCACCACAGACCTCCGCACACCACACCAGCCTTCTCCCACTGGCGAGTTCGTGCCACCGGGGCAGCACGATTGAAGGAAGAGCGAGCAAGGGAGCCAAGTTGGTGGCCCGTGAGAATGCGTGAGATGCACTTGTCGAGTGTCGCTGCCGTGCGGAGCAAGGATGAGAGACATATAAGGATAGTTCACTGAGCACTTGTTTTTCCCACAATGCACCGCGCGTATGACGCGCATGTAAACACATACGTCACTGGTGACCCACGCGGCGCGACTGGATTGACCAACAAATGTTACTTGCTGTGAACAATGACAAGGTGTGCTGTATACGGCTGTAATAACAATAACAGGTGTAAGATACTAGGAAAGCTACATTTTTATCGTTTTCCGAAGACAAAGTCCTTAATTAGGCAATGGATTCATGCGTGTAGTCGCAAAGATTTTTAAAATCCAGATACTGCCAGAGTTTGTTCAAGGCATTTCAAAGCGACAGACTATACACAGCAGTACCTAATCAAGAGGAAGCTGTTCAACAAGTCTCCACATTCAACAAGATCACTAAAAGCCGATGCTGTACCTTCCCTTTTTCTCCCAAAACAGGAAAATGATCCCGGTAAGCAATATGAACCACATCGCTCCAGTGTTTTTTTCTTTCTTATTTCACCTTATTTAAGAAGGTATTTAACTATATAGAAGGCATATAAAAGATTAAGGAAGGTTTGTATTGTCTTATATATGTGAAAACAAGAGTAAATAACGAGGAATCAACACAAATAATAAACCATTCTGAGAGGAGTGATATCTTATTCTCACGGTTTTATCTTATTTTCCAAGCCAACTCAGGGATGTTCAAGGTTTTTAGAGCCCAGAAAAGGTCTAGATAGCAGTAGATATTAAGGTTAGGTTAGGTTAGGTTTGGTTAGGTTAGGTTAATTTGCTATTGTAATCATCAATGAGAACTAACACCCAGTCCTAATGATAGTTATTTGGAACTAAAACCTGAACCAAAAAAGATACAGGAAAAGTGTAATGACGTGAAAAGAAAAGTTAGGTAGACACATGGAGGAATGTTAGGTGTGAGGCAAAGGATAGGTGAGACATGAAATGCATAGGCTATAATGCGTCCTAGGGATGAATGTGTAAGAGTGATATGAATAAGTACAGTAGAAACATTAATAATCCCTCTTAATGGAGAAATAAGAGGACCAGGTAGGAAAAATTGAGCTACCGTAGTAAGTACATTATTTTTTTACAACACACTATCTAGCGGTTCCATTTAATCAGCCAATCAATTATTTTTTACATTTTTGTCATAACTATTTATAAGGGTAATTCTCGGTTACAATGTATAAATAAGGTATGTACATTAACATATGTGTACATCAAATCCTTAATAATCTCTCATAATGGAGACATAAGAGGAAACATGGGACTAGGCTGTGGAACTTTTATGGAGTCACAATCGGTGTGCTTTCTTTATTTTTTTTTTGTACGTGCCGTGCTGGGTTGTTACAATATATCCCATGCTTAATGAAGGAAAATACCTGAAAAGATCCAAGCAGAAGCTAGGTATGGCTTTAGCAGTTGTTAACCAGCTTAAAAATATGTAAAGTGTCGATCGGTCCAACACTACCACCCGCCTTCTCTCAGGGTTTTGCCAAAGATCTATAGAATTCTTTTCTAATAATAATACCACATCATATTAAAACTACCTATACAACTATTGTCTGTTTCAAAGAACACCACACTTTATATATGATGCGTAAATCCTTGAATAAAACCAACATTCGAATGAAATTCTTGCTGGAGAGGGTCTCCAGCGCGCGTCACGCCTCATGCTTGACGTCATGGCTGTTGTTGATGACGTTTCACTGAACTATCCTTATATGTCTCTCATCCTTGTCTCTCATCCTTGGTGCGGAGGTGGAGGTGGAGGTGAAGAGGCGAGCGTGAGCGGAGGGAGGGAGGGAGGGAGGCAGGCAAGACGCTCGTTGTGACAGCCTGAGCTGTGACTGCCTTGTTTACCTGACTGTTTCTCTGCACAGTAAATAAACTGCCCCTTGGGAAAAGTGTTTACAGTTAAGCCTTGACATAGTGTTGTGTCTTTGTGTTAAACTTACTGCACCAGCTCACCATTAAGTCTCACAGTGAGCTCCCCCACTTACCGTGATACAAATGCTGCCTGTGACTGTGACGGTGGCTGGCACTGAAGACTGACCGACGTTGTTGTTGTTGTTTGATTTTATCCAGCACAGTGACTGGATGGGCTTGTAGGAGCCCCTCTAGAGACGAGAGGACTGACCGACGTTCACCATGTCTTATGATTTATGAACAGTGTTAGGTTGCCAGTCTCTACAACATCAGGCAACTCCAATGCCTTTCCGCTTTCTTTGAGTCGCGTGGCGCACTCCATACACCGATAGTTTAAGTCCTCAACGCTTGATATGTGTGTATATTGAACAACGAAGCCGTAGTTCTATTGCAAGCCACAAATAAATTAGAAAATTATGATGATGTGGCAAGATACCTTGCTCGGAAGGGCCTGTGTGGCGGGCAAAAGTGACAACCATCTGGGAAGTGGTGTGGCGGGCAAAAGTGACGATCGTCTGAGAAGTGGTGTGGCGGGCAAAAGTGACGACCGTCTGAGAAGTGTTGTGGCGGGCAAAAGTGACGACCGTCTGAGAAGTGTTGTGGCGGGCAAAAGTGACGACCGTCTGAGAAATGTTGTGGCGGGCAAAAGTGACGACCGTCTGAGAAGTGTTGTGGCGGGCAAAAGTGACGACCGTCTGAGAAGTGGCGACATCACCTGCATGAAATAGTGTATAAACATTTTTCTCAATGGTTTTACTTAAATTCGCTGTATCTCTCTTAGTTTTACTCGTATGGAATTTTAAATCACTGATTCGAAATCGCTACACTTTTCCAATCCTGATAGTATATAACAAGTACTGATAAAAAAAAACATTGCGTGGTTAAAATGCCCCGTAAATTATAATGATTACAATCTGATGCCTGACTGGCCAGTTAGATATATAGGAAATATGTTCCTAACAAATTTCTCGGACATTTTAACCACCTAATATTTTTTTTTATCAGTACTTGTTACATACCATCAGAATCGGAAAAGTGTGCACATTTCGAATCAGTGATTCAAAATTCCATACGAGTAAAGCTAAGTTAGTTACAGCGAGTTGAAGTAAAACATGTGAGAAAAATATTTATACACTATTTCATTTATCTTCAATTATCTTGATATAAATGTAGTGTTACTGTAAATATTATTTGCTCATGATATACATCAATGTATCACACACACGATGGTAGGCTCAGTTTTTCTTAGTATTATCTGGTAGCTCGGTAATATCGGGAGAGTGCAACATTTCAATGCACTCAAAACCTCGCGACCCTGTATATTTCAGTGCAGACGACCCGTTTCATTATTATAATAATTATTATTATTATTATAATTACAAGTAAAACGTTGCGGTGAGCGATAAATAAGCGAAGCAACTCACCTACTAAAAAAAACTTAGCCAAGGCCAGACAAATATTTCAATCACTATTTACCAGACGACAGTGTGTGTGTGTGTGTGTGTGTGTGTGTGTGTGTGTGTGTGTGTGTGTGTGTACAGGATTGAGTCAAGCTCGTAATGTCCCGCCATTTGATATCCAATAATCATACTTTTCTTTAAAGTTGTGTATACTACTACTCACACATACCACTTCATTCAGCAGTGTATTCCATTGATTAAGAGCCTCTTCTAATTACGGTGATAAGTTTTAAGATCATGGGTTCCATCTTGGAGATAGGTTTTCAGCATTTATTTTCTCTTTCTCTGTTACACATTTGTAGATCATAATCATGTCACCTCTTATTCTTCTTTCCTCTAGCTTGGGTAACTTTTAACTTATCATGCCTTTCTTCATAAGTTGAACCTCTGAGTGTTGGTACCCGTCTTGTTGCTGCTCTCTGTACTCTCCCTAGTTTCATGGTTTTCTTTACCATACCACAGCTGCATACTCCAAAGTGGGTCATATTTAGGATGTTATATATATATATATATATATATATATATATATATATATATATATATATATATATATATATATATATATAGTAGAAAGATTTCACGAAATGTAGAGTGGTGAGCAGGGATACACCAAGTATCTTCTTTTCAATTTATTGCGCAACGTTTCGCCTTAAACACAAGGCATCATCAGGCTAAAAAAATATACAAAAGATTAATACTAAAATATGCAAAAACATAGGCATAAGAAGTAAACAAACAAAATAATACTAAAAATATTAAAAAAATACAAAGGCATGACATGAATGAGCTGTTAACTATTAGAAACAGACGGATAACTAGACTAAAACATTACTAAAAGGTATAAAAGTAATAAAAACATTAAAAAACACATAGGAAGTACGAAAACAGAGAGCTTGAACAAAATGTAACCTATTAGAGCTTGACCAGGATAACTATAAGAAACTGAGGGAGTGGGGTTAAGACGAACCTTTGTGTGGTGCTGGTGTGTTTTGTAAAACTTTACCATGTTATGTTAGGTTGGTTAGGTTATGTTAAGTTATGGTTAGGTTAAGGTTGTTAGGTTAGGTTACGGTTATGTTATGGTTAGGTTAAGTTAGGTTATGTTAAGTTATGGTTAGGTTAAGGGTGTTAGGTTAGGTTACTGTTATGTTATGGTTAGGTTAAGTTAGATTAGGTTCGGTTCAGTTAGGTTCGGTTATATACAATTTATATAACGCAGGAAAATAAAATATTGTTACAATTTATATAACGCAGGAAAATAAAATATTGTTATCACAGTGATGATTGGGACGGAGGGTCTGAGATGACGAGACCATGTGAAAGGAAACCATATAACCTATTGGTAAGAAAAGGAACAGGTAAATATTATAGTTACTGAAAGACAGAAAGAAAGCTGCTTTAACCAAGTAGGTAATAGAGTAACCTGTTTAGCCAATTTACAATTTAATTTCAGAAAATGTGGGACATTATTGGAGACTCCTGCTGATAAGATAGTGACTCACCGAAATGGCTGGTCACCTTAACCATACTTAGGTTAATGGCTCCCAGTCTTTATCTCTGGCGTCCTGTCCAAAATATGTATGATACCTTCCGTATGGTGACATAACTGTTTGCCTCTACACCTGACCCTCCTTCTCCAGTTCTTGCCGCAAGCAGTGGTGCATTGTAGTGGAGCGGTGACTTAACATTGTGAGTCTCGGTGCTGAAGCGTTGCGGGACCTGTAATTATGACGCGGTCACAGCCTGTTTGAGGTACCGGTCCCGTTCCCACGTGCACACACCTATTCCAAGTTCTCCCCTCTCCCCTCCACACACACACACACACACACACACACACACACACACACACACACACACACACACACACACACACACACATGAGACTCGTGGAGCTGACACACTGGAGGCAGCCGTTGCCGGGACAACACTGGATGTTATACGTTCCTTTGGGATGGTGACGAGCCAAGTATCCAGATGAACTACTGAGTGTCGTATTAGTTAATAGTATCACTAATAATTCAAGAGGTGCTAGTGTTCCAAGATCGCCGTAATAAAGGCCACCCATTTGATCTACCATATCATTCGGGATGTCAGCCTGGAGTGCAGACCAAATGGAATCAGGCAGTGTTGAAGGAAGGGACGGCGGATTCAAAAACTCGTTGGGACTTGAAGCTCTTGCTATCTTCGCACTCGTCGGGTTCATCGCCAGGATTGCGGTCGACGTGGCTCAGCGAGTACAAAACGGTCGGTCCTTCAGTGGACAGCAGCCTTTCCTGACAGGCTTGAGTCACGTGGTGGTGCCGATGATCGCCGCCGCAGCTCGCCTCTACGACGAACACAACCACCACACACAATGAAACGCTGATCTGTTATGAAATATAATGTAAAAATATACTTAATTCGCCTTGATAATAAAAATGTGTGACCCATTCGTTTATGTTTGCTAATTTCTTTACCATTCTTCTTATTGGCTTAGTTCGTCGGCAGTGACTCTGTTTGAAGTCAATGAATTATAATAATAATTATAATAGTAATAGTCATAATAATAATGATGATAATAAAGATAATGATATATCAGAACAGCACCTTGAAGTTACCACTGTTGGAAGTATTTACTGTTTACCTTCTCAACAAAGAGTGAGGTCAGAATGGATACTGGCGATTGGCGTTTGAGGCAAGTATGGGTTGAAATCAGGTTATGGCGTTTATAAGAGACACTGAGACGATAAAGCAGGGTTGTGTAAGACTGTTAATGTTGTATAGGACGTGATGTGGACGGCAGCCCCTTAGTGACGAACATGTACTGTACAAACCTGTTTAATTCTGCTCAGGGTGGAAGTGGAAGGAGGCTGCTGAGGCATAAGGCGTTAAATGGTGAGGAAATGATTGTTATTATAGTGATGGCAGGATCATGTCAAGTTACAAGTGTTAAGTTTACTAATAAAGGATAATTGAAAGTAAATTTACATATGTGGATAATTTTTTTTATTTGTCAGTTATTTGATCTGGTCCATTAACAAATCGGCTCTCGTTTTAATTTTTGTTTTATTTATTTAAACATTAATGAACAAAAAAGTAAATTATTGTTCAGTCAGTACAAGACATCGTGAAGACATCAATTGATACAAAACTACAATAGCTATACACATCTTCTTAACAATTGGGAAACCTGTTTTGCATATCGTCGTGGATATTCTGATGAACTGCATTAACTTAACTACTAAGCGGTAACGGATTGAGCCTCTCGCCTTGCTTAGCCTTGTCCTCCAGCAGCTGTTCAACGTAGGTCAAGGCGCCCACTACTCTATCCCACACCGTATCCACTTCCATTTCGTGTGTCCGCCCCAGCGCCCGTCCGTTTGTTGCTCTCCTTATGATGTCACCGAGCACTCTGACGACGAAGGTGAGCGTAAGTAGGAGTCCGATCCCCTCGAGGCCAAAGATACCGGGGCTGCGACCTTCCACCTCCCTAGACGTACCCTCCACCCAGGCGTTGCTTTCCATGCTGACCAAGAGGATCCGCGAGTCTCAAATATAGTGTCACTGGTGTCTTCTGTTTCGTGGTTATCACTACAGTCTGTCTCATACAAGTGTAGTACAGTATGTTAATTGCTTTTCTTCCATTCGTTTTGATTTTAATAGTCTTGTCACAACCGTCGTGTTTTCATTAGCACGATCACCAGTTGTTATTTTTCAGTTGTAGAATCTCGTCACAAAATTCAATTATATTTCAGTGCGTAAAATCTCCTTTGTGCGAGATATTCAACCAAAAAAAACAATAAAACAAAACAATTGTACACAGCCAATCTCGTTGAAGGGGGACGCCGGCAGTCACAGGAGCGTCCACGACATCAGACCGTGGCTGGCAGTAGAATGAGACTGCGTGCTGTAGGTAGTCTCAGAGCCTCATCTTAATGACTCTCAACCTACCAATTGTTTCAGCTCTCGTCATCATGCAATTTAGGCTTGTTTCTGTGGATTATTGTGGAAAAACAAAATAAAAAATTGTCAGCGTGTGTTGTAGTGTGACTTACGTACCATTACACAGGTTACAACTACACCTGTTACTTACACTTAACTCTGTGTTATTGCAGGTTAGCGTCGTGGGTGTTACTGATGGGACGTGGCAAGCGGTACTGTGGAAGAGCTACATGTGGCGCGGCATTCTTAGCTTACCGTAACAGAGGCAACAGCAGGAAGACCCGTTATCATGTCTCGTTTGAAGGTAGGTGTTCATAGTCCTCGCAGGCACATGCTGCTGCACCCACGTAAACCACACAACGCCATCTACTTGTCACTCACACTTATTATTATTATTATTATTATTATCATTATTATAAGATTGTAGATTAACAATCCAAATATTCTCGTACAGCTCTGCCACGTATCTATTTTCACTCCTGTAGGAGTGAAAGGTGATAATACGTATGCCTCTGATCATTATAAGTGTGAATGTTACAATACAATGGGTACGTAGAGAAACAACCCGATACTTAGCAGGTTTCAGTGTGTACCTTTTCCAATATGCATTAGGTTCCCTTTCCACCTTGTTTCTATAATTTTCTTACTTTTTCTCTATTCTTGTGTTTGTATTAGAAAATAAAACATATGGTATTTACAGGAAATAAGTGAGCTGCATCTATTCTTATTCCAATGTTTAATCTTCCTATTCTTCTTTGTTAACTTCCTTTCTTAAGCGTTTACAAATTAAATAATAAAATTAAATATATTCACGCAGCTTATTGCATCAAAACAATCGAGCATCAGAATTCATCAAGAACGTGAACGTCAGGGTTAACAACTTAAAATCCATAAACATAATAACGCTGTAGCTTAAAAGGTTTGACTAAGAGAGTGAGACGTATTGTTACACTAGTGAATTTATTTGTTCACAACTACTCGTGTTCAGGATTCAGGTCTTCCTTCAAGTGCTAGAAAATTCTCTTTCATGAAACTAATGATGATTATTGAAATTTTTTTTCTTTTAATATAACGAAAAGGAATTTCTGGTGGTTTGACAAGTTACATATCCATGCCTAAGTACTATAGTATATGGCTAATTTGCAAAGTTGATTACAGCATATGAAAACTCTTCCTAGGATATTATAATGAAATTGTAAATATAAACCTCCAGGAAAGAATGAATAAATAAATTAATAAATAGGTCGGATGTAGCCTAGTAAAGTGTGTCTAGCCTAGCCATGCATGAGACACCCTTCTTGAAATGTTGGACAAGGTTATGATGTGGCACTACGAAGCAATAGATCTAGACATACGAAATGACGGAATTCTTGCTCCTATTCTTATATCTTTAGTGGCGCCTGGCCCATCGCCACACTAATATTTCCCGGAGTGTCAAGGGTGCAGGCCATTACAGGTGACAAGAAACACACCAATACTTAACCGTGCAAGTACACATAACACAGATCGCTCCCATCATATACACTAAAGCCTAATAGGTGTTCCTGAGGACACCTGAAGATTGTTTATCATTACTATGTGCTGCGGCAGATCAGAGAGGGTGCCCAAGCCGGCCTTGCTATCACCACATTACAGGTTCCATCCACCTTCTAGGAGGGTG
Source organism: Metacarcinus magister (assembly GCA_029783475.1). Lineage (NCBI taxonomy): Eukaryota > Metazoa > Arthropoda > Malacostraca > Decapoda > Cancridae > Metacarcinus > Metacarcinus magister. The sequence goes on along the minus strand of JAPQNM010000043.1, from coordinate 2,925,774 downwards.
CTGATGCGCGCTGCCTTGCTTGTGGTCCCGTCGATAAGGATGCGACGGCCAAACAATACCGCGTCCAACCACGTTCTATCAGACATGCTTAGGGGAAGGATGTTGTTTGGGCGGTGAACGGTGATTCATTTTCAAACACATTCTGTCAGTCGTCATGACGTCAGAAACGTTGGTGTGACGCGGCCTCTAGTACACGGGTGTCACGTTGATGCGGGATACGTGGCTCTTATCTGAAATCATCTTGAGGGGTTTCCTGGGCGTGATATCCGAGACGTGAGAGCTATTGCCCCGCTTGTAGTAGAGAACCTCCACGGCGAGGGCCACCATGGCCAGGGCGAGGCCAATCAGCGTAGCAATGAACACTCCGCCTGTGGAAGCAAATAATGGAATAATTATCTTATAATCCCACTTACTTTAATCTTATCAAGGAAGGATAATATGTTATTGGTCACTGGTTTCCAATATCTTCTCTTCTCTGGCCTCCTGACCAAAATACAATATGATGCTCCTTGTGACTGATGTATGTACTCCTTATATGTTTAATTATTAATAGTAATGATTAGTAAAATGATGCCACGAGCTATGGGTAAAAAGGGAACACGAAATAAGAAATGTTCCCAGTATATCAATTTGAAACCTTCAGCTTGATTAAAACTCCTGATGTTCAAACTCCTCCACTGAGGGCGTGACTGGCGTATGACTGATGTATGTACTCCTTATATGTTTAATTATTAATAGTAATGATTAGTAAAATGATGCCACGAGCTATGGGTAAAAAGGGAACACGAAATAAGAAATGTTCCCAGTATATCAATTTGAAACCTTCAGCTTGATTAAAACTCCTGATGTTCAAACTCCTCCACTGAGGGCGTGACTGACCGAGACTCTGTAGTGTGATGCCCTCGGAGTCACTGTCGTCAGGACAGGTCCCGCGTTCCGTCGTGTTCCAGAACTTGGCCGATAAAGCCTCGAAGTAGCGGTCTTTCTGCAGCTCCAGTATCCTGCAGGCGAGCAGTGAACGAATGTGAGTTATTCTTGATGTTCATGATCAATTTGCAGGACTATATGATCTATAATTACCTAGTTCCGGGGGATTATTTAATCACATGAAGTGACAACATAGGCAGCAGTAAATTTTTGAAATAAAAGTTATTCTCTTACTCGAATATTTCAGTGATCATAATAACTTTATATTATAATCAGTGTGGTGTAAGTGGGTGAGTCACAGTGGCTGGGAAAGATTAGGACTGGAATAACATCAAGAGGACCAGATAAGCAAAGTAGATTCTGCCATGCACAGTCCAATACCGAAGATTACAGGCACCTTGGAGGCCACAGACAATCTAGCTCTGTGCACACACACACACACACACACACACACACACACACACACACACACACACACACACACACACACACACACACACACACACACACACACACACACACACACACACACACACACACACACACACACACACATAGCAAAGCAAGCAGTCTGAACGTGAGAGATGCATTGAAGGTCACACATATCGTGGCGTCCTTAACAACCCCTCCGGTGCACATATAAACAATGAGGACTACAGACACACGTACAATGATGCTGTAGAAACACTCACGCTCTGCTTATCTCATCTTGGAGGTGACTGCCTTGCTGGACGGCAATGGCGTACGGCTGCTCAGCGAAGGGCTCCCCGACCTCGGTGAGTAGGCAGTCCTGCAGCACCTCGTATCGGATTTCTGAAGCGTCGTGAATGAAGGCAAACTCTCCCTTTTCATTATCGAGCACCTGGAGTGATGGGCGACACTCTTATATAACCTCTTGCAGAACCTTCATAAAAATATTCTTTACATTTGATAATAATAATGCCCCTTTGTAGGTATTCTCATACAGTTACCCTTTGAAATCCATCCTCAGCGACAAGGACAGGCTTGGAGTCGACGATGACCTGAAGGATGTGCGTGTACTGTTCCTTGATCGGGTAGTCCCACACCCGGTATTTGCTCTGGTCGCTGGTACTGTTGAGCGTCAGTTCTTTCCACACCCTGGCAGGCAAACCTCGTTAGTCCTCCCGCCACGTAAGGAAAATATCATGCTAGAACTCGCATGCATTATGTTAGTTTGTGTACCATTGCCTCCTTATCAACCATGCAGGCTCCCTGCATTCCCCTTTTTAACAGTGTAAGATTGTTACTGCTGCAGATATTATAGAAATTAGAAAACATTATCAACACCAAGATTTGTCCACCTTAATATTTCTGGGGTGGTAAGGTAGCTGGAAGAAAGGTAAAGGCTTGGTGTCTTTACGGCCAGGCAAACATATACGTAAAAGAAGTAAGGATAGCAGCGGCATAAAGTTCAACTAGTGCACTGAAGAATAAGTTTTGTTAAATGATAGAAACATTTAGAGTCATGAGGAGGAAAAATAATGTAATTGTTAAAAAGTGGTAAAGACTGGCAGGTTTTCCACTTGAATAGGTATAGAGTATGGTGATTCTTGGCCTGGCGGTGCATGGTGCGTTGAGGTCTGAACGGAGACACACGAGGCACGAAAGAATAAAGATGAACAGAGAATGTGAGAATAAAATAGTAATGCAGGAATTAACATGAGCCGTTAAATATTTGCTCTATAAAAAAAAAAAAATTCTTTGATTTTGAAACGTTTTGAAAATGTTTACAAGAACAAAAACACAGCTCATTTGGATCACAGCGACCCATAAAAACATCGTTGAAGACTGGTGTTAAAATATATATATATATATATATATATATATATATATATATATATTTTTTTTTCTTTTCTTTTCTTCTCTACATTGCATTGTAAACAATTAAATAATGTGGCAGCTGATAAGCACTTACGTTCCTTATCACTGTCCTACCCACAGAAGGTAAGACAAGTAATAGAGATAGCTGGAGGGAAGGTGCAAATGTAGTACATCACCAAACACACATAGAGTTCAATACTGACCTTTGAAAACAAAGATTAAATGGCAAACTATTTCTTTGAGTTGCTCTTCGCGATCATAGAAATTTAATAGCAATATAAGTGATCACATACAAAAAAGTATCCAGCATGCATTGGCTTGAAAACAAGCTTGACCTAACACACTGAGCAGCTTAACACGCTGACATACACTGGAAGCAGCAGGCCATGCTAGGGCAGCGAGGGTGACGGATGAACCAACACACAAGACTGCATGAGTGTGACACGTGTTAACCAGCATAACCATGACAACCAGGTTCTGAATGAATACTGTGTCCTGCGCTGCGATTGGCTGGATGAATAAGAGTGAATAAGGGTAACTATCTTTATTGAACGCAACACCATTTAAACCTTAACCTATTGGTGAAGTTAAGGGAGCATAGAGCTGCCTCGTCCTGTCCTGTCATGCTTCTCATCACAGTGCAAAGTGTACACCGTTCACCTGCTGATAAGCCTCAATGACACACCTTCACCCACACATACACACACACACACACACACACACACACACACACACACACACACACACACACACACACACGCACACACACACACACACACACACACGCACACACACACACACACGCACACACACACGCACACACACACTTTTCTTTTACTTCATCAAGTTGTATGAGTGACATGTGTTGCAGAAGTGATGTAACACTTTGCGCATGCAGACGTGACATGAAAACACCTAAACATCACAACACAAGCAGCTGGTAATTCATAAGTCCATTAAATAATCTGTAAGGTGAGGACATGGCAGCGAGGTAGCGTGTCGGGCCGAGGCGGGCAAGACGGGCAAGGCGGGCAAGGCAGGGCGGCCGCCCATGTGTACCTGAACAGCTCGTCCTCCGCCTTGGCCATGTTGTCGAAGTACTCAAAGGTGGACGATCCCTTGATGGTGGTGAAGTTAATCTTAGCCTGGCGTGCTAAGGCCTCCAGGGACTGCACAGGCGACTGCAGGAAAGGCAGCGTCAGTCTGTGGCTGCACACTGCCCATGCACAGACTCTAACCATGCACAGATCCTGCCCTGCACAAACCTTATCCTTGCACAGGTCCTGCCCCAACACAGTTATTGCTCCTGTACAGGTCCTGCCACTGCACTTTTCCTACCCCTGCACAAACCCTGCCCCCCCATAGACACACGTCCTGTCCTGACACACGTCCTACCCCTGCACAAACCCGGCCCCTGCATAGGCCTTGCCTCTCACGTCCTGCCCCTGCACAGGCCTTGCCCCTGCACAAGCCTTGTGTTCACCCACGCCGCCTAGGTGGTTCAAGTGATGATGCTTGTCACTCACAGTGCCAGGGTCAATCGTGCCTCATCAATAATGTTACATGTCATTACATATTGCTGCTGCTGCTGCTGCTGTCCTGAGACTCCACCATTTGTGCAGTTATGACAATTATTGTTGTTGTTGTTATTGTTGTTGTTGTTGTGTGAGGATGTCTCTAAGGAAACAATCATTGAACATTCATTGTCAATAGGAGACAAAAATGATAGTAATAGAAAGAAATAGACTTGGTAGTTGAAAAAAATATGTCGGAAGATGTGAGTAGGAAGCCGACATAATAACCTCTCAAGCATAACTAAAACAACTGCTTATTCATTAACAATTCACCTCATTGTAACAGCAAAGCTCACTGTAAGAAATGTTGAAGGTTACATTGTATCACGGATACATGATCATAAAACATAATACACTTATTCTATTGGTTGAGATGAAGCTTAAACTTGCAGCTACACGAGCTAGACGTGATTACGTTAAAAGTCTGACCAATGTGTGATTTTATATAAGTTGTGGAAGAACTTTTTATTTTTACATTAAAACTAAAGAATAAAAAAAGTAAGTGTGAATAACTACCCATTGTAAAGGGAAACTAACAATTAATTGCAAATGGCATGACGTGTTGGTGGTGGCACTCGTGTGTTTGTTACTCGCAGCGGACAGTCTTGGCGTTTGTCTGCCACACACGAGGCGTGACGCTTTCAGCAATTTTTGTTATTCCTATAGAAAAATTATTTGTATCGATATTTATGTGATTTACCTCCGGCTTAATGTCATTAAAGTAATGCATTATATAGTAAAGACGAACGCTCTGTTTTGTAGACTCAAACTATTTTTAAAAATCCTAAAACTGTCGTGGAAAAATAGACTCTACAGCAAGAACCAGACGTGTGTAGAAGTGGTGGCGGCGGCAGAGGCGATGCGCACCCCGCAACCCCCCACAACCCCCCACACTGCTGCATCAGGCTAAAATGACGTCTAATTGCATAAATCATGCAAAAATACTGGAAAAATCCGGCAGACAAAAAATGACATGCCATGCAAAAATTGATTGGCGTGATTCTACTGTGGTGAAAAAATTGCTTGTATAAATGCAAACCATTCCCAGAGTGATGTCATGTCTGGCAAAAATACTGTAATAAAAATACTGTAAAAAGCGATGAGTGTATAAAGTTTATTGAGGCCACCGCCGGGCCTTGGGAGTACCGGTAAAGCTCCTCCTCGGCGGCGCCCATGTTCTGGAAGTACTGGAAGGTGGCGGTGGACTGTAGTACCGAGTAGTTGATCTTGCTCTGTTTGGCCAGCTCGTCCAGGGAGCTCACGGGGGTCTGGGGATCACCACTGCTTAGTGCGTCTATCCTCAGCCGACCCGCCCTCGTGTGGCCCCTTCTTTATCAACCCTTACACTCTCTTAAACATTCTGTCATCCAACAGTGACCGACTATATCAACTTTGCTCTAATAAACCGTAAATGAGAGGAGCCTAAATAAACTGATCCCTTCCTTCATATTTGGTGTTACACTGCTTCATAACCGTCCCTTCATCATTACTAAATGGCGTTCTTCTATCTTACTTCAAACGTGTTTAAGCATAACTGAAAATTGTGAACCCTCATTTTGCCCTTCCTCAAAGACAATAACATAAAACAAGGAAACAGGAAGCTGTCTCCCGCTTATCCCTGACCGCAGACAACACTGACTAAAGGAAGCATCCCATAAAGTGAATAGAAAACCAGGGCCGCAGAGGCTTCTCAGCATGCGTACAGGTTGAAGGTCAGACCTGCATCCTCTCCACGGTGAGGAAGGCGGCTAGATTAGCGGTGAAGGTGGCCAGCATCAGCACCACGAAGAGCCAGTATGCAGCCACCAACGTCCTGCCGCTGAGAGCCTTGGGCGCCTCACCTCCTCCTTGGGGCGTGAACGACGTCAAGGCAAACCAGAAGCTCTCCTTCAGCGTAAATTTCCTAAGTGCAGCAAGGGAATGTAAAGCTTAGACGTGGAATAGATAATAGTATATGTAATCATCTAGGGCGCTCCATATGGTGTTTTGGCCGTTATTGATAATTGTAATTGGTCAGAGAGAGAGAGAGAGAGAGAGAGAGAGAGAGAGAGAGAGAGAGAGAGAGAGAGAGAGAGAGATGAGACCTGCAGTTGGACGGATAGAGAGAGGAGTTGTTCTGAGCGGAGTAGGGGGAGTAGCGGTCTAGGAGCCAGATCATGATGCCCGTCACCACCAGCGCCGCCACGATGGACACCCACACCTCGGCACGAAGCACAGTCATGAACTTGAACAGACTCTCCTCCCGCTGCCGCTTCCTGATCACTGACAAACGAAAAGGAACCAATATATAAACATCGAAATAATAAAAAAAAGACCGCCTCTTATTGCGAGTAATACGTCTAATTCATGATATCGGACTAGGAAATGAAGTACTATGGAGAGAGACAATGAGTATATAATATGTATGATAAATGGATCTGGAGTCACTGTCTGTTTCTATGTCTTATCTTGTGTCATATATTGTGTTTTTGTTATGTTAATTTACGTCCTCGTCTACATCTCCTGGTGCGGCGGAGGCTTACCGATGGAGATGCCAGACTGATCGAAGTAAGGGGCTACGAAGTCGATCACTTCTTCGCGTTCTGAAGTCATTGTCAGCGGCGCCACGATGATGTCAGTCACCTGCCGTCACACACCAGCACATACCTCAGCTTGAGTACCACGGGAATATGACGCGGCATATGGTCAAAGAGTACAGTGGCTTAGCGGTTATATGATGGGAAGGAAGGCTGCCAGGTCTCACACACACACACACACACACACACACACACACCCTCTCTTTCTCTCTCTATCTCTCTTTCTCTTTCTCTCTTTCTCTCTCTTAAGTAAGATGCCTCACCCCGTTGGACAGGTCCCCGACAAGGCCATTCCAGCTACCGTCCTTCTGCCTGACGCCATACTGGCTGTCTTCGGGAAACATAAATTCGTAACTAAATTTCATCTCATCAGCGAGGCGGGTGGCCAGATCGACGCAGTAGCCCACGTAGGCGTTAGGGTCGTTGGTAGGAACTTCACCTTTCTTCATCATACCCTTCTTCAAGCTGACCCACGGGCGAGACTGAGAAAGATGTAGGACTTGTTATTTCAATACCTTTTAAGAATAACAGTGAAAAGGAAACAAGAAAAAGACACTCTTACACACACACACACACACACACACACACACACACACACACACACACACACTGTCCGACCCACCATAACTGTGCCGATTCTGAAGTGACGACGTATCGGTGAATGTTCGAACTCCGGGTTCAGCTTCAGGTTTCCCTCAGTAGTCCAGCTGCCCACCGCCTGGCTAGCCGTGCTATTAATTGCCTGGATGTTGAATGTATATTGTGGCTCCATCTGCATCTTGTCGACCCTCCATTTCATGCCGGGCCACGAACCAAGCTCCTGTATCAAGCAAACGTCAGGCTTACACTTAGATATGATTAGATAAATCAAACTATTATCAATTATTACGGACTGAGCGGGATTCGACCATGTGGCATTACATTACATCTCTGTTATGCGAAGACTACACCGTTGGACCACGTGATACTATACTAACCGCCTGCAGAGCCGTGTAGAAGGAGGTGGTGGACGGCGGGGAGGCGGGCGGGGCGTCGCATGTACCAGCCACGTTTTGTTGTCCTTCAGCTTTGAGGGTCCGTATGAGGGTGAGCATAGCGGTGAGTGTCAAGGCCTTGGGCACCTGAAAACAGACTCAGGCAGTGACACTTACCCAGAGAGAGAGAGAGAGAGAGAGAGAGAGAGAGAGAGAGAGAGAGAGAGGGAGAGAGGGAGAGAGGGAGAGAGAGAGGGAGAGAGGGAGAGGGAGAGAGGAGTACCCACCACTAAGTTGGCACAGTCACAGGAGCGAGTGTTCCGTGCGGTGCAGCAGACTTCCTTGGTTGGAGTTATGAGTGTGATGCCCGTGGACGCCGCTAACACACCTCGGCTGCAGGAGAACAAACAGACTATTTATTAGACGTTTTTCTTTATTGTCTCATATAATTTTTTTTAATTTATTTTTTTATTTAAACTCATATAGATTATTTTGCCCAAAGGTGAACTTTCGTGTTCTGCCTATCTTAAGGGCAATTATTAGTACATTAAACATATTAAATATAAGATTACATATAAATATATACAATTACATATAAATATAAATAATTACATATAAATATATATAATTACATATAAATATATATAATTACATATAAATATATATAATATACATGTTCCACCTCACAGCGCCTTACTACACACAAAAAAAATCCACCAGTTTCAGTGCATTTTTCTGGCACTGTGGTATTGGTTCACTGTGGTATTAGTCTTCCTCCTTTTCTTACTCTTCTATCTATTTTTTATT
>JAPQNM010000043.1:2897074-2912074 GCA_029783475.1 Metacarcinus magister | reverse complement strand
AAAGGAGAGTAGAGGACGACTGACTCACTGGCTAGCTTATCCTGTATTGCCAGTTTATTTGATCATAACATTCCGCTTGCTTGTAAATCTCGGGGAATCGAACGCCGGAGTAGAAAACCGAAGAAGTGCAGCGTTTCTATCGCTCTACTGAAGGTGACATTACCGATGATATGTTGGCTAGATGGCCTTGTGAACAACCAAGTCACATATACTTGCGCTTGTCAGACATTTACTTCTACACCTTTGACCATCAGTCTGTTGTTATTGTTTACGTGGGAACAATATTCATACTTTAAAGTTATCATGCGAGGTGATTGCATTTCCACTAATCTGAAGTACAGTTATTGAGTTGTTGTCTCGCATGTGTGATTAGAACATAAGTTGTTCCTAAAGCCGGTCTGTAAACCTGACACACATCATAACTTCCAAATTGAGGTATATTTACACTGCTCATTATAGTACAATTTACACGGGTGTCAGCAGCACCATTATATCATTGATCTTCATACTAACACCCACTAATGGTTGTCGATAAACAATAGTACATTATACTTACAACTTAATAGCCAAGCCAGGAAGGAGGCAGCAAGGAAGGTGATTATCAAAATATTTCTGTGTCTGCTGACGGAGAATAGAATGACGTGATCGATTACTTTAAAAAAACAATGGACGAATTACATATCCACTCTGCCTTGAGCCAAAGTTTGCTCTATATCATAACAAGGGTAAATTTCTTTGAGGGAATCATCACTAAGGATGGAGACATTGACGTGAAATGGTTGTTTGACTCCACACAACCTTCCTGATACCTTTGGACGCGACAGCCTTGCGTGACCATCAATTATTACAGTCTAAACAAGTGTGCATGATCAATGAAGAATCGGTGTATAAAAAAACAAACATCAAACAACCTGGACTTATTGTGGTATTTCATTCGCGGGGTGTTTACTTTTTATTTGACTTTTTATCACGTTTTTTGCATGCTAGGTTTTGCTTTTGTTTTACTCGAAGTAGATAATCACCAGTTATTCTAGTGGAGTCGGTGGGCTGGAACAACAGAGAAACGGAGAACATCTTTTTAGTTAGTTAGGAGTTTGTGAGTGGTGTTGCGTGGCCCAGATTCAGGACATGCTGCTCCATTATCCACCCATCCGTTAACCTTTCCTGCCTATCGTCACACCAGTATAAATCAGTGAGTTGTTTGAGACGACACAACTTCCCCACAACTCCTCTTCTGCTATCTAGGAAAGGAAGTGACATTCACGCATTACTCATAACCCGAAGAAAAGTTATTAATGTACGTGACAAAGTTTGTTTAGTTGGTTGGTTGGTCATCGTCGACTGTATCACAATGGAATATGATTTTTTTTGTTTTGTTTTGTATTGTTTTTTGGTGATGGATTTATTGATACACTACTTATATTCCAGTCCCCGCACTCACATTGTTGTCTCGTCAAGTGAGTGATTCTCGCACACGTCCACCAATTATTACTTAACTATACCCCCTCCCACACACACACACACACACACACACACACACACTCCTGAATTAAACTCAACACCTGTCTTTCAACACTCTTAACTCCTCTCTGAAAACACACACACACACACACACACACACACACACACACACACACACACACACACACTCCTAAATTAAACTCAGACACATGTATTTCAACACTCTTAACCCCTCTCTGAAAACAATGACGTGCTATTGTAGTAAAACAAAATTAGTGAACAGTCATAATTTTGATTGTAACTCATTTTATTCATAACTTATCGTGACAAGAATGACGTATATACATAAGTAGCCTTTCTTTCCGCGATACTGCACATACATATCACTTGTCATGTATGTGTGGGAAGTAAACGTAATTTTCATTGATTCGTGCTGAACACCCCGCTACAAAGGAGGAGTGGTGACAGGACAAGCGCGCAGCTCGATAGTGTTTTGTCTTCACGCTGCAGCCGCCCGTCACTTACAAGGCAGCCAGTGTTCACCCTAATAAAAAGAAACGGGAGGGAACCCATAATGCTATATTTATATCATATCTCCTCTAGAATATGTACAGTAATGTTTTCATCGATTTAAAGGATATATGCTCGATCGAACAGACAAACAAGGTGATTAATTAGCCCCGAATTTTATAGGTAAGGACCATATAACGAGAGATCGGTACCTCTCTCTCACCAAGAAGCTGCCGTGAACCAGGTTCGAACTCCCAACCAAACAGACATAACGACCCATTCAACCATTTCAAGTTTATATTCTGTTTTACACTCAACATCTTTTTTATTTAAGTCCCTCACTCGTCACGTGGAATCCTTACCTCTTTATTTTCTCCACTTGACTATTAGTGGAAAATATGTCTTAACGACCCTTTTATTTAACGATCTCGTCGAGTGTTGTGGCAAGCCGTCGTTAGTGTCATCATCGTTAAGCCGCCATTAGGACCCGCCCTTGTGAAAGCCTGCAGTGTGCCGACCCTCCACCTACAACACAGTACAAAGGCACGTCACCCAGATAGCATTGATTACATTTACAAGTCACTCGCTCCCTTAATGCATGTGAACTTCCCTCCTCCTAGTAAGGCAGCACCACCGGTACTTACATATTTCCCATGTCCCTCACCATTACCGCCTTTTTATATGAGGGAATTGAAGGCTGTTTTAGATCAAGCAGCGTGAGATTGCATTGAAGGGAGACTCCATGACGGGACGAAGCAGTAAGAGAGAACGCCGTTACGATATTCTTTCTCGCGTTATTCCGTTATACATAATCTCGTTTTTTTCGTTTTTTCATCACGTCAACCCCAGTTAATAGGGATGACAATTTTTACAGACAGACAGACAGCGAGGCATTTTTTATATATTTTTAAAAAATTTATTTCACCTTGATAGTAAGTAGTACAGTAAACATACCTGTTCAATCCACATTTACTAATCAATTGTCTTATCATGCTGTGGCCAGATGTTTTACTGTTAAATATTTCATCATTAGAGAATCCAGCCCATTGGTTTTTTTTTCCCGCACTGTGTAGGATCTTATGAAATGTTCTGCTTGTCGTGTGCTTCTACAAAGGTGTGGCACGTTCCTTGAAGCATTGCATAGTTAATTCCGGCAGACGACACACCCAACACCGAGACGAAGTCAAATAATGGGCGGGGAAACTACAGGAAACTCGTTCGTCACCTACTGTACTACTTTCTCAATGGTTCACTTTATATTCGCATTAACTCATTCACTCCACGCGATTCCTGTTTGACATGTAGTACGGTAATGGGTGTGCACTGTGCAGTCTACGTCACGTGATGCTTGTAACTGTAGGTTCAACTTAAATGAGTTTTTTCTTATTTCAGTTTTGTTTTGGTTTGATTTTATTTATTGAATTTTTTTTTGGATTAAGTTGTGATAAAACCCTGGGCGTTCATATAATTCCTTTCCTACAGCACTGGGAGGAGGCAAATTTATCAATCAATAGATACAATTAGACTACTCGCAAAATAAATTACAGTGTAGTACAGTATTATCTTAAGACAAGTGATATCTTGAGCGTCCCTGACTAACGGAAAGACAGTTGCTTCACTGTAAACAACGTGACCGTATTATATAAGAATATAAGAACATTACAATTGAAGTGAGTTACAAAAGGTCAGCAGGCCCTTACGAGGCAGTACCTGTATAACATATAAACTCAACCTATGTCCACCTATTATCACTATCCATAAACTTGTCTAATCTTCCTTTGAAGCTCTTTACTGAATCCATCCTAACTGCATTAGTCAATTCCGTTCCTCCACCAATCTATTTGAATACCAATATCTCCTTTTTTAATCAAATTTGATGCAGTTTGAAACCATTACTTCATGTTCTGTCTAAAATACTAACTCTTGGCGTCGCGTGTGTGTGCTGGAGGTCAGAAGGCCTCGTCATTAGGTACAGTACCATCTACTTCACTAACACACTACGATAATAATAGAGTGATTTTCGCAGTGATCATACAACAGCAAACTCCAAAGGAAATGAAACTGAAGCGTTGACAGTAACACATAGTTTTTTAGTGTGATATCTCCACGTTAGATGGCAGTAACGTGAAAGAAGAACTAATCTTTCCATGTAAAATTTATCCACAAGATGGCAGTTCCTTCAAAGTGATTTATGATATTCAAGATATTTATGATATAGGAGTCTTGAATAATAAATGTTGCGTTTGTGTTGTTCTGGGTTGACTAACAGCAGTGACATGGCCGCTCATGTCACTGATCTCTTTATGGAACAATATTCATTCCTTGCACTTACTCTTATCCACAAGAAATACACTTTATAACTAAATCACTGGAGTTGTTATTATTTCATGATTTAAATGTATAGCCGCTCATTCTTGGAAGCAAAAATATCCTTATTCAGTTATGAAATATTACATTGATTTTTTGTTTTTGTACATATAGCATCTGTGTGGTATTCATTAAGTTTTTTTTTGAAGCGATTCCTGTGATGGAGGCTCATTAGTGGGATTCTAATGACACTCTAAGATGTAAAGTAAGTTAATTTAAGTCAGCGAGACGTGGTGTTTACTTTGAAATTCGGGACGGTGCCTTATTCTCTCTTTTGTTTCTCTCTCTCTCTCTCTCTCTCTCTCTCTCTCTCTCTCTCTCTCTCTCTCTCTCTCTCTCTCTCTCTCTCTCTCTCTCTCTCTCTCTCTCTCTTAATCATACTCTCTCACACTACTTCATATTCCCTTCATCAACGTTGCATGCCCTGAGTTCCTTTCACCCCCAGCCCCTCCACCTAATATTTATGTCTTATCGTACATTACCTCGCAAACACAGCTGCAAATATTTGGAAAGCCCGATTCACAGCGTCCAGTAGATGCACATTTTTTTTCCCCTCCTCCAGTGTTTTATGACCACACACTAGAGGAACTGACGTGAGCAATATTTTCCTTTGTCGCTGCCTTCCGCCGTGTTAGTGCCGGGCGGAGGGTGGGGTCGTGTTAGGCGTTAAGGCATTTGCTTAGCGCCAGTCTAGTACATAAAACAGCTCCCAGCCAGCCAGCCAGGCACGAAGCGTAAAAAGCTTCATGGAACAGAATAATAATAATGGTTTACTTGAGACACGTACACATACTATATAATATACAAGGTTCGCTCGCTCTCAGAATATTCCTAAAAATCGATTTCCTCCGAGGCAAAATAATGTGAAAATGGTGTAACAGAACAACTGTAGGCTAGTTTCACCACCACTACTACTGTTACCATCATCTGCCATGCACCTGTCATCACACCACCACCAACACCACCACCACCATCATCACCACTTCCCGTTACCAGCACCACCAATATCACTGCAGCAGCTCGCCAACGCATTTATCACCATCACCACCATCACCATCACCTGCACTGCCACTAAGGAATTCTTGTACTGGCCATTAGTGGTCTTGCTCCTTACTGTGTGTTCCGGAAAATACCTAAAACTGATGAGGATAATGTAAAGTTACTACTACTACTTACTACTACTACTACTACTACTACTACTACTACTACTACTACTACTACTACTACTACTACTACTACTACTACTACTACTACTACTACTACTACTACTACTACTATTATTACTACTATTACTACTCCTACTAATGCGTCTGTAAAGCTTTGAACAGTATACTATTTCTTACAACCCAATCACATTTGTGCTAAGTAATATTGCCTCTCATCACAGCTAAGTTTCATTGGCTTTCCAGCGCACTAAACTACAAAGACCTTTAAGTGAGGTTTGGCGATGTGTGAGTGCTGGTTCGATCCCCCAACACACACACACACACACACACACACACACACACACGCCACTTAGGGTAAGGGAGAGCATGGCTTTCTCCTGCCTGGGAAACGCAAAGAAAAAAAGGGAGAAGTTTGGGAGTTTGGAAAATGTTTTATATTGTTTGTGTTCTCACCATCGTACATTATTATTTTTTTTTTTTTATTGATAACTCTACTGCAGATATGTATTTATTTAGTTATTTATCTATTCGTTCATTTATTTATCTAGGAATGCTCGTAGGACAGTAGGACGTGGTTAAGAATGCTGCAGGTTGAAGGAAAGGTAAACCAGCGCCACTGAGAAACTAAATATATGAAGAAAAAATAATCCCCCCTTTTCTAAAACATAACTTAGTACACCTCAATGCGTTGGAAACATACATGTATGAAATGCAGGTCAAATCACTTCCCATAACTCGTTCTTCTTATTGAATACTTGGCCGTTGTGAGAGAGAAAGAAGTGCAGTCAAGGATGGCCATCATTAATCTTGTGTTGCTTCTTGGGACGCGATCAGGAGGAGAATCAGTCATCAAATAAGGTACATCTCCTGCCTTGCATCTGTAGGACTGCTATCGTACGTAAAATCTTGATCTGATATGACAGCTAGGAGGAGGGTGCACCGTAAAGGCTTATACACACTACTAACGAGGGCACTATACTACACCTGACATCCGCTACCTCCCTTCTAAGCCTGACTGTTGTGAGGATTGATGTGTGGTCTGCCTGGGCCGAGGAAGTCCATCTGGCGCCACGATAGTTATTCATGTCTCCGGTAATGAGTATGAGTTTGCATGAGTGTTGGATGAGGAGGAGGAGGAGGAGGAGGAGGAGGAGGAGGAGGAGGAGGAGGATGAGGAAAAAGAAGAAGAGGAGGATCGAGTGTATGTTGTTAATGTGGTGGTGAGTTGTCTGGCTGTCTGTCTGCCTTGACTCTGTATAGGGTGTCGTGGAGGCTCGTCCGTAGCTTAAAGAACACGAGTTGAAGGTGTTGAGGTGTATCAAGGACAAGTACATTTTACCTTGTTCTTTCTCTCTCTTTTTTTTCTCTCTCCCTCTCTTTTTCTCTCTTTCTCTTTCTCTGTTTCACACACACACACACATATACATATATACATCACTACTACCATCAACAAATGTCTCTTTATCATTACGAGATTCTGAAAACTGTGACAATACTTAGTGTAGTCGGCTGTACTTACTCACTTAGCTTCCTGCCTGCAGTTATTTTTTCTCCCTCTCCCGCACGTTCCTCGACAGGCTTAGTTATTTCTGTCTCACTCTTAGGGACAGAATGGGCTGTGGCGGGTGAGCGGTGGCCGGCGTCTCCTTTGCCGGCGGAGGGGCAAGTGGAGTAAAGTCTAAGGGATTTTGCCGCTGCCACGCACGCTCGGCCACCTTCAGCCCCACACTATCCTGCACTCACTACGGAAGCATCGCACTTGGTATTCCTCTTGCACAGCCAATCACAGCGAGTTAGGTGCTAAAATATACCGGATGCTTTCTCGTTCACTAGAAGGCCGAAGATGTGTCATTTGTTTAAAATAATCGATAATTAAGTTAAATGAAAGTATATTCTGATAAAAAAAAAATAAGTAAGACTGATTTCGTTTCAGATAAGCAACTTTTTTTTCTTTCTTCTTGGTGTCAGCTGTTGTGTGGTGTTGGTTGTGGTGCTATGGTGCTGGCTGCTGCAGTATGATGGCATTGGCTATAGTGTAGTAGTGTGGTAGTGTTGGTTATGGTGTGGTGGTGATGATGGCAGTTATAGTGTCATTAGTGGTGTGGTGATGACAGTTGTAATATGATAGTGATGGTGTCAGTGATAGTGAGGCCATTTCAATAGTGCCGGGTTGGTGGTGTTATCATACCAGGAATGCGGTGGGGATGATGGTGTCAGTGATAGTGATGATGGTGTGTTGGTGATGATAGTGATGATCATGGTATTAATGCATTGCCAGGCGGTGTTAGTAGATGTGATGGTGTTGTGGTGTTATAGTTGTGACGCGAAATATGAAAGTTATGGTGTTATTGCTGTTGGTGGTGATGGTGATGATGCAAGTAATAGTGATACTCGTAATTTAAGTGGTCATACAAGCGTTTATAACCATCAGCTGCTGCACCAGAGATAAAAATGAATAACTAAATAAAAAAGATTGAAAATACAGGAACGTGGAATAAGGGATGACGTTTCTATACCAGTTAAAGTCTCGCTAAAAGAAGGACTGTGTGAGAGCCTCGCGTGTCTCTCCTCCCTGTCTTCTTTATTATTGAGGAGCAGCGGCCATGACACTCCTTCCCCCAACCCAACCCCCAGCTTGGCCATTACCTCCCTCTTTTCAACGTAATGAAGCCTTGGGGAGAGAGAGAGAGAGAGAGAGAGAGAGAGAGAGAGAGAGAGAGAGAGAGAGAGAGAGAGAGAGAGAGAGAGAGAGAGAGAGAGAGAGAGAGAGAGAGAGAGAGAGAGAGAGAGAGAGAGAGAGAGAGAGAGAGTCATGAACATTGGTGGAATATCAATTCTACCATAATGATTTTACTCTTTTCTAAATAAATTTATTTTTAGAAATAAAAGTTTCCAGTGAAATGAATGGATGGTGTTGTTGTTGAAACTGTGTGGGGAGACGAGTACAAGGATGATTGACGCAGTGAAAGAGTTTCTGGAGAAAATGTGGTGTGCGAGGTGTAAAAACTAGGGCGTGTATTTAGAGTATGCATTTTTTTTTTCTGTGTGTAATCCCTCCCCTCACAGGAACTGCCGATACAAAAGCCTGACTTGAGGGAAACTTCAAGTCACCTGTAACATCAAGATCAAGATCTACACCATCATCATCATCATCAGTAATCTGTGTCAAGATGCAGGCGGCGGGCAGTGCCAAGCTGGTGGGGAAGGTTGCCATTATTACAGGTAACATCTAGGTAAGGTTTGTACTATGTTGTTATAATGTATGGATAGCTGTGAGTTGAGTTGAGTTATGATGCCTGGAGGAGTGAGTGAAGGTGACATTAAGTAGTAATAGTGACAGAGCCTTGTAATGATGTGACGGAGCTCACATTAACTAACTTACCAACTAACTAACTCATGAGGACAGCTACGTATTCGTCTACCTGTTTTTTTCTTTTTAACTAAAAAAGCAGTAGAGAAACTCGGCTTGGATTATAGAACTAAATAGATTTCACCTTCCACTGAGTGGGTAATTTTTCCTTCCAATAAGGGACTATTCTCCTGTGCACCTAGATCTAATATATCATAGGTTAAACCATCTTTCTCACGGGCTGTTAACAGTCTCTTTGTGACTGCACGCAATAGTTCTTGCTTAGTAATTAGTACACATGTACGTATTATCATCACTAAGTTTTATTTGTACATCAAATAACCGTCTTCTATCTTATTGGCAACTTCTCAAACTATCTTGTAGCTAGATAGCCCGTGTGTCCCCTAGATGGGGACACGATAGACAATCAACCAACTAACCATCTTGTATATTGCTTGGTAAATTTTCAAAGTTGGAGGTATGATCCCACTTATAAGTTCATCAGCTCCACACTACTCTTACACCAGCTCCAGAAGCATATGGATTATTCAGGTAAGACGTCGATTTTAATTCACTAAGTTCCACATGAAAATGTTATTTCATTATTTATTCATGTTGTTTTGATGAATGAGTGTAGTTGTAAAATGTATCTGCATTTGCATAAAATCTGAGCCTAAGATAACGGTAGCCTACTACATATAAACGAATATGGGCTGTTTTCAAATATTAGTAAAGAACGCCGATAAAAAGGCTACATCGACAGTCTACACTGGGTGACTCCCAACCGAAGTCCAAGTCGAACTCACTTCAAAGCAGTGTGGATGCGCTATCGTGGTGTCATGGCTATTTAACTCATTTACCTGCATTGCGTGCTGCGAACACCCTTTATAGTGGAAAAAAAAGTCAAAAAGTGTCACATCCACAGAGGGATGAATAAAGCGCCAAACGTGTAACACAATAGCTGAGGAAGTAAACCAGTGATCAGTGTTGGTGTTTCGATGAAGATTTGGAACTTAGTCTAGATTTGTGTTAACATCAAAACTGGGCAGTCTTGATTCGTGGTATAATGTAACTAGTGTATTCTATAAGACATTCATAATACTCCAATGTCTCAGTACGACCAATGGAGTGAATTAAGCAGGCTGCTAGGCTACGACGGCCCGCATGGAGGTAATGTAAACAAGCCAAACAAGTGATGTTTTGTGAAGTGCACAGGCAGTGGAAACGACGGAAGGCAACTATTGATGGGCGACGTGCAGCTGTGATTCATTGTGCTTCCACGCTGGA
The DNA here is from genome assembly GCA_029783475.1 of Metacarcinus magister. Taxonomy (NCBI): domain Eukaryota; kingdom Metazoa; phylum Arthropoda; class Malacostraca; order Decapoda; family Cancridae; genus Metacarcinus; species Metacarcinus magister. The sequence continues at coordinate 2,901,934 of JAPQNM010000043.1, read as the reverse complement.
TACCTTGGCATGGAGTCTTCTGCCTTGAACCACTCAACTGACGACCATGTGAGTGTTGTTAGTCATGTAGGTAAGCATAATGGTATGGTGTAGTGTAGTCTGTTCCACGTTATATTAATCTGCAGTAAGGTATAATAGTGGTCTGTACTCATGAAAATGTTGTCACTTCGATCTCCTTCCCCAATTGTCTCAATGATCACAGGTGAATTTAACAATATAACAATTACTGAAGTTTATGTAGAAAATCGACATCATGTATTATAGACCGCGAACATAGCTTTGCAGCTGAGCTTGTGACTGCAGAAAATACTACCTAATATATCTGTGCTGCGTCTGGCTGCCCGGTGATCAGGGTTGTAATAGAAGTTGTAGGAGGCGTTCCCAGAGTGAAGCGTTACCTGCGTCGTGAGGAGTCTGGCCGTCGTCTCCTCCCATCAGGTGGTAGTTGGTATCCGTCCATAGACTAAATATCATGTGACGACTTCAGAATCCGAAACCGAAACCACTTGCATAATCATATCCTGCAACATAACCATCATTCAATAATGTACAAGCCAAGGCAGTAGCAATATTAGTATGAGCTCCATGTGTAGACTTCACACTGACCTTTGATGGAAAGTTTGAAGCCAATGCCTGTGCCACCGTCTCCAGAAGTGGAGATGAAAGTGAAAGTAATATCCTTGGGTGCGTCTCCCATAGATGTCATGCTCCAAGACTGGCCCCGAAGGTTGCCACAGTGGCTGGTTTTAGAACTGCAATAACGGTTTCATTTGCGCTTCCTGTATATATCTTATTTAGTTATTGTGTGCGCGTTCGATAAGTTTATCTGGATGTTGTCTTAAGGTTACGTAATGCGAGCCACTTGACAACCTCAGTAGTTTGAATAAAAAAATTAATATTAACAAAAACTACTGACACTACTTTTATATTGTAGTTTTCATACCAATCGTTGAATTTAAACCATTTATGACACTTTCTTGTTTGTAAATATTAATATTATATTTGAAGCTGAACAGATTGGTTACACTATGTGCTGTGCTGCTGTACGTAAACTTATTCCAAACAGCAAATGTATGAGTGAAAATAAGCATTATTACCTAGTTCCGCATGATAGCAGACAATCGGCTTGAGAGCCAAAGTCAAAAATTTGTGGTGACGAAAACATAATATCGTCCATCCTTACCCAAGCTCGCTGACGACCTGCAGCCTATCTCCGCCACACCCGGCCAACACCTCGGGCTGCCTAAAAATTTCCCCGGGTGGCACTACCTCAATGTCTACCACTCCTGTCTGCAGTGTAACGGGAATCTGGCGAGGGAGAGAAGCGAGGAGCAGATGAGGTTTATGAGTATCGTTTGAAGTAATTAATGAATTAGTGGTTATAATTTGTATTGTTATGCTGATTTACTGGCCATAACAAATGTTTCAGAACGTATTATTTCATTGAATATATTAAATTTTTAGTGTACCGTGCCCAAGGTCACAGCCGTACCCATAGAGCGGGCCCGTAGAGCTGCAAGCTCTTTTCGTAAAAAATAATGGCTGTCGATCACGAGTCCAGTGCGTGATTCTCAAAACTATGCTGAATGACACACACACCCACACACACACACACACACACACACACACACACACACACACACACACACACACACACACACACACACACACACACTAGTAGTTTGGCATGTAAGTACCCTTATCACTTAAAGACCATCAATCGTACACCATCATTACATTACTCATCCTCATAACTGTTACCACAACTACCAATTCGATAGTGTTAGATACGGTTAGATACTACTACGAACTTACTCGTACACTTCCATCACGTACCCTCACTCGCATGGTGCACGTGGTGTCCTCTGGGTACGGCACAGGGTAATTCGGGGATGTCCAGTAATCAAGACTCCCGTGGGAGACAATAATAGTGATGTCACAATCTGGAACAAGTGAAAGAAAAAAAACCTAAATTGTGTTGTAGAAAAAAAAAAGATAGGAAGAAGTGCTTTCATAGGCAATTAAAATGTTTGAAATATGTTCCCATATAATAACTGCGTACTTGCTTTAGTGGGTGTATCAGTTGTTGTTGTACTGGTGGTGGTGGTGGTGGTGGTGGTAGTCGCGTCCGGGGATGTTAAGATTGTGGTTGTTTTGGGGGTGATAGTTGTAGTGGTTGTTTTAGGGGTGGTAGTTGTAGTGGTTGTTTTAGGGGTGGTAGTTGTAGTGGTTGTTTTAGGGGTGGTAGTTGTAGTGGTTGTTTTAGGGGTGGTAGTTGTAGTGGTTGTTTTAGGGGGTGGTAGTTGTAGTGGTTGTTTTAGGGGTGGTAGTTGGGGTGGTTGTTTTAGGGGTGGTAGTTGTAGTGGTTGTTTTAGGGGTGGTAGTTGTAGTGGTTGTTTTAGGGGGTGGTAGTTGTAGTGGTTGTTTTAGGGGTGGTAGTTGTAGTGGTTGTTTTAGGGGTGGTAGTTGTAGTGGTTGTTTTGGGGGTGGTAGTTGTAGTGGTTGTTTTAGGGGTGGTAGTTGTAGTGGTTGTTTTAGGGGTGGTAGTTGTAGTGGTTGTTTTAGGGGTGGTAGTTGTAGTGGTTGTTTTAGGGGTGGTAGTTGTAGTGGTTGTTTTAGGGGTGGTAGTTGTAGTGGTTGTTTTGGGGGTGGTAGTTGTAGTGGTTGTTTTAGGGGTGGTAGTTGTAGTGGTTGTTTTAGGGGTGGTAGTTGTAGTGGTTGTTTTGGGGGTGGTAGTTGTAGTGGTTGTTTTAGGGGTGGTAGTTGTAGTGGTTGTTTTAGGGGTGGTAGTTGTAGTGGTTGTTTTGGGGGTGGTAGTTGTAGTGGTTGTTTTGGGGGTGGTAGTTGTGGGTGGTTGTTTTAGGGGTGGTAGTTGTAGTGGTTGTTTTAGGGGTGGTAGTTGTAGTGGTTGTTTTAGGGGTGGTAGTTGTAGTGGTAGTTTTAGGGGTAGTGATTGTAATGGTTGTTTTGGGGGTAGTGGTGGTAGTTGTGGTGGTTGTTTTGGGGGTGGTAGTCGTAGTGGTTGTTTTGGGGGTGGTAGTTTTAGGAGTGGTGGTTATTTTGAGGTTGGTTGTTGTAGTAGTTGATTTTGGGTTGGCAGTAATAGTAGTTTTTGGTGTGGTTGTGATTGGACTAGTGATGGTAGTGGGTGTGGGGTAGGTGGTGGTGTTGGTGGTAGAAGGAGTGATGTTGAAGATGGAAAGAGTGATGGGTTTTAAGGTAGTCAAAGTGGTGTTGTAAACGGAGGTGGTAGTGGTGGTTGTGAGATTATTGATTGAGATGGTGGCGAAGGTGAGGTTTGGGAATGTAATGGTGGGGGTGTAGGTGGAAGTGGTGGTGGTGATGGATCTGGTAGTAGTATTGGTTGTAGCGGAAATGTGGGGTGTAGAAGTTGTAGTGGTAGTGGTACTGGCTCCTCCTATGCTTGCGGCAGCGGTAGTAGTAGTAGTAGTGGTAGTAGCTGCAGTGGCAGAATGGGTAACAGTCTGGTTTTCTGGTATCGTCTGAGATGTAACCGTTGGAGTAGTTTTCGTGAGAGGTCTCTGCGAGGTGGAGGTGGATACTGGAGGAGTGGTGATGATGATCTCTGGTACAGTGGTGGAGAATGTTTGACCATCTGTAGTAGCGATGGTGGTGGTGACTTGTATCGTGCTGGGGGATCGGGTGGTTGTGGTCTTGGTGGAAGGGTCGGGACTAGTAATGGAGGGTACAAGAGTGATGGTAATGGTGGTGGTGGCGGGACCTGTGTGGATTGTAGCGGTGGTGAGGTGGGCAGTGAAGACAGTGGTGTTCGATGTGGTGGCGAAGGTAGTGCTCGCCATGGCTGAAGGAAGGAGACATAAACAGAAAGGGTATTAGAGAAGTTAAATGCGTAGATAAAGATTAGCAATTCGCATTTGGAGCAGCTGAGGTGTAAATCAAGGAACCTATTACCGGGTAACTGTGCAATATAATGAATATTCGTAGCCAGTACTCATCAATAGATTTACCATAGACCTGCATATGGGATGGTGTGATGATGAACTCAACACTTACATGGGAGGGAGGGCATGCGAGGCACCTTGCAGTAGCAGCGCCGCCGAGTGTCATGCGCTTCGATCACCCAGCCAGGCTTCTGTACGCATCATAGATCTCAGAATGGCTTGATCAAGACCTTGGGCTTGACTTTGTGATACGAAACTTTTAGCCAGTAACATATGCAAGAGTAATGAATTTTGAGAGAAAGAAGACTATGTATACAAACCAAGTCTGCTGCCCAAACATCATACATTTCTTGCCAAGTTTCGCTGTGAACCGCCACCAAAACCACGAGCAGCAGCACTATTAGCAGAGGACTCCTGTGGAAGACGTGTTTTACTGCGGGTGCTGAGTGTGTATAAGGGAGGGAAGCATGGTGGGTTTTGGATTTTAATTTGTACTACAGTGCTACAGTAACGTGTTCGAATTGTAGTCGATGAATATTAAAATAATTGGTTTTTCAACAGATGTTTCCAGCACCAGTGTCGAAAACTTAATTGAGGTTTGTTTCTGTTTACCAATTAACACTCCTTGAGTATCGCCTCATGTTCAAAGATCTTTTTACCTTGGCAAGTGTATGGAATATTTTGCTTATGCTATTATTTAACTTAACAGTTCGTACTTTCCATTATCAAGGTCAAAGCATTTTGGAACACATAAACGTGATTATCATAGAAGTAATATACTAAAAATGTTACATTAGAATTATCCATACATATTTCCCTTATTCATTAGATAATATTCATGAATATATTTAATTGGTGTAATGAAATTACTGATGGTAGATGACTAATGTAATTAATAATGCATAGCTACTCCACAAACCCAATTCGTGTGTGCGAC
>JAPQNM010000043.1:2849574-2892074 GCA_029783475.1 Metacarcinus magister | reverse complement strand
TATATATATATATACATATATATATATATATATATATATATATATATATATATATATATACATATATATATATATATATATATATATATATATATATATATATATATATATATACATATATATACATATATATACATATATATACATATATATACATATATATACATATATATACATATATATATATATATATATATATATATATATATATATATATATATATATATATATATATATATATGTATGTCTTATAGTCCTCAGTAGCAAAAAATGTGACCATTCTTCATTTCTATGAATTCTTCTTCAGTTCTTCGAACCTGATTTTGGCCTATGATATCCCATTTGATTCCTTATAGTTTTTTTTTATTAACATTTAAAGACTGCCTTTACCAGCTAGTGCCCTAACATTATAAATGCCAAGGTACTCTAGAGCAGGTCTGGCTGCACCGTGACCAGTTGCTGCTGGTGACTTGGGGCCATAATCTGGATGTACTGATCATGATGATGCCGGTTACCTGATATCACTTCAAGCTGGCTCAAGGAAAACTTTTAGTTTAATTTCTTTTAGTGGACCTGTTTATTTGGTTGTATCTACCTAGTTTTGCCCCACTGATCATTGAAATACTAACCCTTTTCACCTTGAAGACGACATTCGCTTGCATCATTGAATGTTTTTGTTTAAACTAATACTCCTTACTTTAGTGTACAGTTTGCTTATTTGATCGGATGCTTTTGGGATGTACGTCCTAATCAATCTTCTGAGGACTCACTAAAACGTTTTTGCATCAGACTTCATGACCTCTTGGTCACCACACTCAGCAGCCAATGCTCTGTCTGCAGCCAACGTCTTACATGGTGGTCTTACCTTGCATCATGATATAAATTATATAAAGAGATAATCATAACTATTTATTGTATATATTACAACGTATAAAATAGTACATACAATATTTGGTAACATGACTACAGTATGAAAGAAATTTTTATTAAGTTCACATAAGTCACCTGACGCCGACACGACTAGTTTAAATTATTTATGTTCTTTAGAGTATTGTTTCAGAGACGTTAAAAGGTCTCTCGCTCTGGCTTCCCCCAATTTATTCATCTCTCTTTGAAGCTCATTCCTAATGTACTTGTCAAAACCTTAAGACTATTAGAAAATAGTATGTATAAATATAGTGTAAGAAATGACCCTGTATACGATGAGCCTAATATTGTAACTTTTCTTTCTCCTATAACAAGCAACTGTAATAATATCATTACACTTTTCCTGGTCAGCTTGGGGTTGGTGGGGAAGGTAGTGGCTGTCCATCTTATGAGCATTAACGTTGAAGGAACTTAACCGCTTGTTTGAAAAAATACTTCGTCCTTTTGATAATGACTGGCAAGGAAAAGAGTTTGTATCACTGCAAGCGTTTGTTTTAAAGTATATGTATATATCTGTCACTCTTACATGTCTCATCCTCTGCACCACACGATAAGTAAAAAGCCTCTCACAAATTACTGTTCGTGATGGATTCCGTGAATGAAGCGAGACACGCACACGCACACACACACACACACACACACACACACACACACACACACACACACACACACACACACACACACACACACACACACACACACACACACACACACACACACCCACACACACACACACTTCCTTAAACTTAGCACTGCACTCAGGAAATGTCTATCAATATCACATTTATAATAAAGTATTTCCTTACTCTATGACGAAAGGCTCGGCTCGGCAACAGAAGACAGTCAGGAGAAAAATCGTAGATACACTTCACTAGTGTTTGTATCTCAACACCAAGCACCTGTACACTAAACAGAATGGCTGCAGCTTCACGAGCCTGAGTGGCGGAGGGGACGTTCAAAGTATGTACATAGATCACAGATAATCAAGTTACTTCACTCAACGCTTTTCGAATCACTCTATCGGAGAGTAAACATGGAGGTGAAGTAGTTTCTCTTCGTTGATAGTTATTAATTCGCTAAGATTTATTTGTCAGATGAGTTCTTACACTATAATGCCAAAAGTTTCCATTTACTTAGTCGAATTATATCTCCTAGTTGACAACACATGGTGAGAAGGCACTTGAGGCGATCATCATCCCACACACTGGGGTTTTGTATAGTTTAATACTTCATTGACACCGCCGTGAATTCATATGCTGCTAAGGCTTCAAGATGATTTGAGATTCTCCCTCATATTTGGGCTCTTGGTCCTGGCCTTATCCTCGTAGACCCGTGATCGCCTTTCCCTTCGGTTCTACGAGGCGCTTCGAAACTTTCTTGATGAATGAAGATGCCACCTTGTCTCCGGTTCTGAATTGCAGTGCTCGGAGGGACTTGTATCCTGCAATCATGTGAAGGAGTATTATATTGCTCTATGAAATGAAAGAAAATGCAACACAAGAAGAAATAATAATTTATTCCACAATCATCCTAGGTTAATTTACTGAAGTTTCAAAGTTTATTTTAGTTATATTAAACAATCTTAATACTTTTCGACAAAGTGGATGAGAACAAATTAGTGGAGTTTGTGGTGGGGTTGAGTGTGCCATGATAACTATCTTGTAACTCACCGATATCGAGGCCGGGGGAGGTCATGGTGAGGCAGGTGTTGGCGACGGTGTGCACCTGGGAAGAGTCAACACAGGGCAGGGTGGAGAGGGGTACCACCGCCTCCCCGATGAATGTGTTTGAGAAGCCTAGGTTGTAGTCTTTCAGGGTGAGGAGGAGGAAGCCTGCACGCACCCCATCATCGGTCTTGTTCATGTCACTGCAGGTGAGGGAACTGGGTCAGTATGTGTCACTGGCAGGTGCAAGGAGTCTTACTCATGCTTTAGAGCAACCAAAAGGTTCTGACATAGTTTTTATTAGTGGTTGCTATGCTTCCGTATGATTTTTTATGTATGTCTTGTGGTCTTTGTTTGTTATTTGTTTCATCACTGCTAAACAATAAATTACGGTATACTTACTTCTTCAATATGCTGCAGTGAAAATATCATAATTGTAAGGACTTTTGAAGATGGCTGTCTTGATTTTATCAGTAATGCTTACAATGAATAAGCCATTCCACAAGTTGTCACTAGGAACAGTTAAGCGACTTACTATTCAAAAGTTTCTTCATAGACAGCCGGGTCCTGTTTGCGCTGCGTCTTGGTCTTGCGGATGGCGGTGGCCGGGAACCATTCCTGTGGCACCAGCTGCACCTTCATGTAGGAGTCGACGGGCTGGTGGGACGTGAGCAGGCCGAGACCCCCACCTCGAGAGTTGATGCTGGTGGCGTCTCCCTCTACCACCATTTCCTTCGCCATGATCACCTCCACAATCAGCTTCCCAGGCTTAGTGAACAGGATCTAAAAAAAGGGAGGAAAGACCAATGGTGATAAAGCTGATTTTGGTGCCTCAAAGCTCATTATATACGATTAAGTGTTGTAGTTGCAGATTTCATTTGTTAGTTATTGGTATCTTTACTTCATAAAATGTTGTTAGGAGGTAAATGTTACTGAATTATAAAGGCCAGTGGCAGCTATACTTTTATATTACCTTTATCAGTAAAAAGTGCCATTAGTGACAATACCAAACCATTCAGACATGTGGATACAGTCTTCACCCATACCTTGACATACAGACGCGCCTTGCATGGCAGAATTTCCTCCATTTGTTCTTCGTAGCGCTCTTGGTAATACTTGGCGATTAATGATTCTGATGACATTCTGAGACTCTCCAGCAGCTCCATCAGCGAGATATAGGCTGAGGAGGAGGAAAAAATAAAGTCATTCTAAGCATATGTCTTGCGAAACCACCAATGTTGTGTTTGTGTCTTTTTTTCATAATGATTTACGTAAATTTAAAAAGTCAGAGGAAGTAGAAAAATAAAGACTGAGCATGCATGTGTTGCCTCGCTGGTGTTGCGAGCCTTTGTGTGTTCCTTCATGGCATAACCTTTGAGAAGACGAGCACTCGGCGAATACTTACCAGGTGTCTTGGCAGTCTTCTCATCAATGCCTTTACCATCAGGAGGTGAGAAGAAGGTCAATGTGGCCTCAAGGATGCTATGCACACCTCCGAAGTAGTTGGCTCTCCTTCGCTATAGGAAAAACAACAACATTATCATCACGATCATGATAATAGAAGCTTCTGTCGTTTGTACTCCTTTTATGTCCCTTCCTTACCTTGGCATACTCAGTTAGGCATCAAACATAAAAGTAGAAGCATACACCTTTATGTATATGAAGCTTATGGCTATCGAGAGAATTCGCCAAGTTGACTAAGTAGAAGTTACCATCAGTAAGATTAAACCATGTTGAAGCATCTGAATATAACATGAATCTTAAGTTGTTATAATGCCTACCTCAGTGTTCCTCATGACTGTCGCAGTGAAGATTTCTACCACCACTTCCCATACACGCCACAGGAACAGCATGAAATTAGAGGTGTTGAGCTGGTTAAGTGTAAGCTCAAGAGATGGGTCCAGTACTTGGGCGAGAATGCTGCTTTGTTCCTCACACGCCTCGTTCACTGCCCGCTCCAGCGTCGGTCTCATCTGCAGGAGATTTATGTGCATTTACATACAAGAGTGAGATGGAGGCTGTGTGAGCAAGAAGACAACCCACTGTAAGATTGAGGGGACAATGGTGGAGTATATGAGATAGAAGAATGAAGAGGGAATGAAAGGACTGGAGGGTGCAAGAATGAGATACATGGACTGAAGCAAGAGTAGATAGACTCTTGGCATGGCCCCTCCCTTGAGAGTGTGTCATGCAACTAACATCAACGCAAAGAAGACTAGACCAGACATTTTATCTCAATTTACATATGTTTGTAGCTCTGTCCAGTCTCTATTCAGATGGAAAAAAAAGGCAAGGTTTAATCTAAGCACCTATTCTTATGGTGTAGATTCCGAAGTGTTCTAGTGTTTTAATGACATCAGAGTTTGCCATGAATTAATGCTGTCAATTACACTTCTGCATTTCGAAGTACAGTAATTGGATAGTAACCGATATAAAGAAATATGCAATGTTAACCAATCTACTCATGTATAAACTCCTTATTCCGATTGAGTAGTATTTACTTGCTTAAGAACCTTCACTTCATACAATTCACAAGCAAGAGTTTGAGTCTAATTGGTGGAGAGTCCTTCCCATAGCCAGCGAGGCCGTTCACCTCACCTTATCCAGCATAGCATCGATGAACTCGTTGACCTTGGCCTCCATATTATCAGCGGCGTTGACGATGAGTCTGTCCACGGTGGCCTCCAGCTGGGCAGCGGCAGAGTCTCCATTGTCTGATGTCCGAATCTTTTGGAGAAGTTCATAAAAGCCAAACTGGGTGGGTAGGTTGACCATCTCCGTCCTAACTCTCTCGATGTTGTTGAGGCCAATGCAAATCTGAGGAGGCAAAGGAAAATCACATCCTGACTTGATGATAAGATATAGAAACAGCAGGATATAATACAAGAGTACTACAAATAGTTTCTGAGTTAAAAGCTATAATTTTACTTCTCATATGAAAGTTCTTACGTGCTCTGTGATGAAGACGCGCGTAGAGTTCTCGTGTTGGTGGAAGATTAGCTTAACCTTCTCCCGGATGAGATTAGAATAAGAGAGCACACAGGAACAGATGTCCTCCAGGATCTTCGTTAACAACACCGCACTGTTCTCGGGGTCGGGCCAGGCCAGCTTCTGCCACCAGATCTTGACCTTTGGAAGGGCATAACGAGCTCTTTTAAACATTTCCAACTGAGATGGCATTAATAATCATGATTTTATAATATTTTCCATATAGATGAGTGAGTGTGCATGTAATCTGTAGCTTACTCATAAGAATAACTATTATGTAAGTTGTGAACATAACTGAGAAGATACAGGAAGAGATGCTTCACTTACGTCATTGAAAACACCGAGTGTGTCTGAGGCTGAGGAACTGAATTTACAGTAATTATCTTGAGGTTCTAGCATATCCAGCTCCACGGCTCTCTTAATCATACTTCGAGCGCGGCAGAGTGCCAGCTCCAGCCACCTTAAGACGCCTCGTGAGAACCAGCGGTGGTACTCCCGCACTCCAGACTCTGCTCGTGCCTCTGCAGGCAGACGCTCACTCAACCTGCCAGGAAAAAAGAATGTCAGAAAGGCTCTTTCTAACTATGGATACGTTTTTGGTTTATCTATCACTGCAATTGAGGTAATATTTTTACTACTGAGTTCAACACTATGTTAATCGAGGTTTGTTAATGTGACAGTAACTCTCCTCCTGTTGAACGTGGGGATAAATAGGTAACAATAACTGTAGTTTAAGACTAGAAAGACATTTATGTTGAAACGCATAGTTAATTCATTGTCAGCCATTCAGTGATGAACACCAACACAATAATTATTGACTACATAATAGACACTGTTATCAGAGCAGGTCGGAGCTTCAAGGAAAGTGGCTATGTACTCACTGGTAGAGACGACCCAGGTTCATGTACAGCTCCCAAAGTGAAGTGCCCACTTCAAGGCGGTATTCACACTCCACATCCGCCTCCTCCTCCTCGTTGGTGAGCACCGGGAGGCGACTGTAGATATTCATTACCAAGGGTCGAACACACGGGTTCACCTTCTTGCTTACCATCAAGTACGTGGTCTGCATGTAGGGGATGTTCATCTCCCTGTGTTTAATGATGGGAAATTAACATCTAATTTGTCTAATGATTAACATTTGTATAATATTACAACTAATTATGGACAGAAGTGTATAAGTGAATATGAAAATCTAACACATGTGCTGAGTTATTTACATGATTTTGGATCAAATTACAACAAAAGGGTTTTATTCTTACTTCATGAAGATAGCATTGTAGGTGTTGGCTGCGATGGAAAGGAAGTTATGAGACTCCTTCACTATGTTGATCACGTGGGAGATCTGCTCATCGACGGCCTTCACGCCACGCAGCTCTTCTATCACAGTCGTCCACCTGTCAACCAGGGTTTTGATTTATTTATTATCTTTATTTTTTTTATTTAAATATTCAGTGAATCAGATATCTGTTAATCTGCTAATAGTAATCCTTGGCGGTCGGGTGGCTCTGTATTACAATGGGCCTATAGGTTACGATTTCAATCCTAGCTCACGGTAGCTACCTAACTCGGAGGGATTATTTAATTTTTCTATTAGTAATGCTTACATGCATAAATAAGGACTGCAATTCAAGAAACCTCGTATCAATGGTCTGTTCTTTTCTTACAGCTTTCATTCTCACCTAGCTTTCTACAAGATCCTTACTTTTACGTACTTACATATCCCCCATCCTTATAGTAATGGCAAAAATATAATTCACACACCTTACTCTCAGTTAATTTATCACTCCCATTTATAACTTATATTATGTAACCAAGTAATAAATAAATAGAATGATGAAATCAAGCAATAAAAAAAATATATGGGTCGCTTACCAGTTCTTGGCATGCGTTGCGAGGCTAGAAGAGACCATCTCGTGTAGGGGCGGGAGGCTCTCCAAGTCTAGCAGTGCCCTGGTCCCTGCGTGGTTCTGCATACACTGCAGTGCCCTTCAAAGCCAAGACATTCAGTCAATGAAATAAAAAAAAATAGTGTACAATGGTCATGGTTTATATCATAATCCGAGCCCATTTTTTATTTTTATTTTGTTGTTATTTAACTTTCACAACACATTTCTTAGAAAAAAAAAATAGGACCTACATATGAATTTTATTCCTTCAAAATAGTTCTCAATTTTTTTTTCTCCATTTAACTCAACTTACTTGAGCATGTAAGTGAGCTGACGTCTGGCAATAATGCCTGACGAGTGCGGGAAGGTTTTGTGTAGGTTCTTAAGACGCTCCATGTGGTCATGTATGAAACTGCAGAAGGAAGATCGCAGCTCAACGAGTTCCTCGTCCTGGAACAAGTGTTTGGATATCGCAGCCTGGACTCCTTGGAGACGGGAGAGGACCCACACGGCGTCTGCTGTAGAAATGCGACTACCCACTTTCCACCATGCTAGTTGGAGGGCAGCTTCACTCAGGTCTAGCATGATAGCATACTGTGCCAAGGTCGCAGCTGCAGGTCCGCTCAGATGGCCGTCCCAGGGTCTTGACCACTCGCTCTGCTGCTTGGATGAAAAATTTTAATCATGATCGTGGTGGTGGTTGTTTGATCTTCTGAAATATTCTTTTGTTGAAGATTAAATAAGAATTACTTGTGGTGTAATTTTACTGCAGCATAGTGGCAAAATCTGCGAATTCTCAGAATAGTACGTCGGTGCCGAAGCACTTCTAAGAATACAGTGATATTCTTTAATACATTTGATTTGTGGAACACATTGAATATATATGAATATGACAGTATAATTAATTCTCACTTCATTATTATTGTTAGTGGTGGTGAGCTGGTGGTGGACGAGGCGGGCCAGGAGGGCGTCATATGATTGTCTTGTTTTGTTCTCCAACTGAGCCTTTGAGGTCACGGAGCCCGCGAGATGGATTTTTCCGCGTTCCTTGGAGCGTTCCTCATTCTTCTCAAGTGAAAACCAACCGTCTGCCCCTCGCTCGGTTAGATCCTGGAGATAAAGGCATTTGTTACTACTTCAAGTTCATGTGTTGATATTACTAATATGACAAAACACACACACACACGCACGCACGCACACACACACACACACGTACACGTACACACGTACACGTACACACGCACACACACAGGTTCATAATAGATAAATGTCTCACCTTAACACTGACAATGACGTGGCCCAGCATGTGTGATGTCTGGTGCTGCACCTGGGCGGTGGTGCCTTTAACTAGACGGCTCATTCCCTTGATGTCCCGCACTGCTGTCAATGCTTGCTTCATCTTGACGGCATCATGTTCGTGCCTAAAACAACAGGCTTTGTCAGAACTTGATTATAAAGACATTACTTAAGGTGGCTTTATTTTTCTAGTGGTAATCTATTGTGTATTTTCATTGTGAATTCATTTAAAGTGAACAAAAAATACTTACCAGACTTCTAGTCGTATAACCTCCTTTTGAAGATTACCAACGGGTCTGTAAGATGAAAAGAAGATGTCATGGTACGGCGAATTTTAGCAAAAATTTATACAATAACGAGGCAACAAACCAAAACATAGATCCGTGACACTCACAAAGTAAACTCTTGATTCCACTTTGGCCTGAGTGTGTCTTTCTCCATCCTGGTCCTGTGGGAGGCACTGCTGTTGCCCACTGTCACTATCACGTAGGGATTGGTTGTCCCTGAGTAAAGACAAACACAATAATTAAAGCAGAATATACAGAAACTTTTATGTAAGGAAAGGAATACAAAATATCGCATAAATGTGCTCCTGCAGCGCTAATTGATGAAAACATGCATTCAAATATATGTTTATGATGTAGTGGATTTTTTTTTATGCAAACAAGGCAGTGGAAAGACAGGACTCACTACAACATTATCTCACCTTTGACGGTCTTTGGTCGAAGGTCACTGGCTTCTTTAATGCTCAGCTGAAGGTTGACATCGGGTGGCTGCATGACAGAAGGAAATGGAGAATTACACATGTAAAATCCGTGGAGGCAACGAGCGTAAGATCCGAGAAGTGAACACATGGTTGTAAGGTATATACATATATATACATGCACATTGGATAGGTAGAAAACATAGTCTCGAAACATTGTTTTAACTCAAACAGAAATCAGTGAAGTGCATCTCCTCCTCCTTCCTGAACCTCCACTCACCGGTCTTCTCTGCACGTCGACTCGTAGGCGGTTTGTCGTTTCTGGGCTGACTTGGAAGGCGCCTTGCAACACTTGCACCACCTGCTCCACCTGCACTAAGGTGCGTGTGGACGGTCCGCCCAGGTCGTTTTCGCCGCCCACGTTCCACACCCCCGCCATTGTGTCACCCATAAGTGAGTGCACTGAATAGAGCACGTCCGTCAGCAGCTCCTCAGTCTGAAAGGAAAAAAAATGGCGGGTTACCACCGAGAACACAGGTGGAGCGAAAAACAAAACAAAAATAATGCTCTCAAGCTTTTGCATATATTTTCTATGTATGTATGTATTGCATACAACTTTATACATTTGTATTATGCAAAGTAAGACTGGTTTGTGTGTAGGCTCACGTATCAAGCTTATAAATTCTTTCATATTATGTAATGAGACAGTACAAAGAAGTACAAATGAACATACAATAGCAGCCCTACTGTACCATTAAGGCTGTCCATGTGGCTACACTCTTTTACTATAGTATCTACATGTTAGAGACAAAAGGACATCAAAGCGGAAGTCAACTCCTCACCCATGCCTCCCTCCCTCCAGCCTAAGCTGGCTGGAAAAAGAAACGTTGCCATGTAGTATGGAAAAAAACTAGCATGGAATTTGTATAGCAAAGTGAGAAAACAAGCGTAATCTACGATTACTACTTGAAAAAAAAAAGCTATAATGTTTATACGCATAAATGAAATACTCGAGTTGTGGAACTGATGTTAAGTACTTGTCAATTATTTTCTCAAATGATTCAATTGTATACCTGTTAACGATTTGTGTTGGTAGATAATTCCAAATATTCACGATTCTGTTAGAGAGAGAGAGAGAGAGAGAGAGAGAGAGAGAGAGAGAGAGAGAGAGAGAGAGAGAGAGAGAGAGAGAGAGAGAGAGAGAGAGAGAGAGAGAGAGAGAGAGAGAGAGAGAGAGAGAGAGAGAAGAGAGAGAGAGAGAGAGAGAGAAGAGAGAGAGAGAGAGAGAGAGAGAGAGAGAGAGAGAGAGAGAGAGAGAGAGAGAGAGAGAGAGAGAGAGAGAGAGTGAGTGAGAGTGAGTGAGTGAGTGAGTGAGTGAGTGAGTGAGTGGGTGTGCAGCAGAAATATATTGTTTGAGCTTCCTGTCCTCCTCCCTCTTCTTTTTCCATGAATGTTTCTTATGTTATCCAGCCAACCAACACATTATATTACTGTACGGCAACCAGTTTTTTCTTCTTCCCAACTCCGCATTGTTTCCGTCCTGGCTTCCTTTCCTATTTAACTATTACCCCCCCCCCACCCACACCCACACCCACACCCACACCCACACCCACACCCACACCCACACCCACACCCACACCCACACCCACACACACACACACACACACACACACACACACACACACACACACACACACACACACACACACACACACACACACACACACCACACACACACACACACACACACACACACACACACACACACACACACACACACACACACACACACACACACACACACACACACACACACACACACACACACACACACACACACACACACACACACACACACACACACACACACCCACACACACACACACACACACACACACACACACACACACACACATGCTGGTATTTTCTTCTTACTGTAACTATTGCTGGAAGTTTTGTTATTCGTTAATTTCCCCGAACTTTATTTTCTTTTTGTTTTTGTTGTCGTTTATGTTCTGCATGGAAATCCTGACTGACATGAACCTTGGAGTGCGTGCATCCTGCCACACCATCTGGCCCTGTACAAAGCGTTGCGTAATTGTAACGATAAGGGGATTCACAGTGCTTGCCATACCTTATATGGATTAATGTTTAAGATAAAAATTAGAAACACACGCACACACACACCCACACCCACACCCACACCCACACCCACACCCACACACACCACACACACACACACACACACACACACACACACACACACACTGATACCATAATTCAAGTTTTATTTATTTATTTTCTTTGTAAAGATCGTTCTGTTCGCTATGTAAATTGCCATTTTGAGTAACGTTATAGCATGAATCACGATGTTTCCTTCGAAATTTTTTTGGAGTTAGATTGTATAGTTTTATTTGTTTTCTATGATCACCACCCTTCTCCCTAATACTTGGTTCATGCTTTCAAGTGTAGTTTAGTGTCAAGAAGAGAATATAAACAACAGCGAGTCAAATTTTCATATTATATCATATCGTTGGACGGAGCAAACGGCCTTGTTACTATGGTGTTGTGATGCAGAGGGGGTGACAGAGTGCTGAGGCTGGGGGGATAAGCAAGGCGGGAATTACGCCACCGAGATGCCGCCCCGCCGAGGGTTGCATAACACACCACCACCACCACATTAACCAACACCACCATCCTCACCACCAGCACCAACGCCAAGTCCAACTCCAACACCAACAACAACATCAATAACAACAACAATAACAGTATTTTCACCACAACCAACACCATAACACCCCCTCACCCCTATCGTCACCACCATGGTTGCCACCGCCGCCAGTAGCCCAATCATAATTCTTGTCACTACCAGTGCCACCACCACCACCACCACCTTTCCAACCTTTACCAATACCACTGTCGTCATTGCAACCACCTTTGACGGCCCTTATAGGATTGGTGGTGGTGGTAGTGAAGGTTAGGTTATTTGATATAATAAAGAATCAGGCTTACAATGAAATCATATTTCATTATAGCTTTTAGATACCGTGGTTCTGCTCGCTGTATTGGGCGTTGAGGCAAGTTTACCTTCTGATATTCCTTGCTTCGTAAGGAAAGTTTTAGTTTTGGTATGGATACGAATTTGAATATTTTATTTCGTCAGTATTTTGAGTAATTTTTAATATGTTGAAAAATGATAAAACAACTTATAGTTAAAGGTCAGTGCTATCTGGTGCCGAGCTGCCCCGTTCTGTTGAAGAATTTCTTTTTTCTTGTGTTGTCTTCATCGACATGGTATTCATCATTAGTTTCAGTGTTCGCATGATTAAGATGCAATGAAGGTATTTCGCGTTTATTACCTAATGCCATTGATGTCTACCATCGCTACTGGTTCCTTATCCTTGTGACAACAAATGGAAACATAAACGCTTGGGAACAAGAGGCGGACTGGCAGCAAGCAAATACAAATTGTAATTTATAGAATATGTATATATTGAAAATACAATACCTGAAACACCTGGGCACTAGAACTGCTCTTGCTGCTGCGAGTGCTGCCGCTGCTACTCCAGTCGCTGGCATCATAGAATCCGCTGCTAAAACTTTCACTCTCCCTATTCTGATCATCGTCGTCGAATTTGATCAGTTCATCAAAGTCAAACGAAAAGCGATTTGGATCCTTGACTACGATAACGCTTTCGACGATATCCGCCTTGATGGAGTTCACCTGTTTGACTCTCTGACTAGATCGTTTTTTGTTGTAGTGTCTGTGTACCTTACATTCATTAACTTCTGGATCGGTGGGTGTATTGTATCGTCTTCGCTGATAGCTTCCAAATATGGCCGACCTCGTTTGCTGCAGCTTTTGCGAGATGATAATCTGTTGCATGGCGGCGATCAGGTCATTCTCTTAAAACTCTTTTCTTCTTGACCATCGGTGTTCCATAAACCACAATAATGTCTTATTTCATTCACTTGGAAACATCAAATAAAGATGGTGAGCGAGGTACACTTTTAAAAATATTTTCTTCCATGTTTTATCCAACAGTTACTGAAACTGATGTGCTGTTAAACGGGCAACAGTACTATAGGTTAAAGAAAGGCACAGGACGTCGTGTGTCCACACTGACATCCCAAGAAAGACTAGCGGGCGGGCAGCGCAACACTCACTGCATGGTCACGATGGTCAAATGTTGTCTTACCCGTCCAGCACCAGCAGTGGGAAATGTCCCTTGATACTTTTCTTTTCCTTTCCTAATATAGCTTATATACCGCGTTACCTTACATCTCACAAATTATCGTTTATTAAAGTTAATTGACTTTGTTGTGTGTGTATAATGGAAAAATACAGTTAATAGGTTTTACTAAATTAACAAGTTTAAAGCGAATGTTACCATGTACAAAAAATTTTGATCCGTTTAGAGCTTCAATACCATTTTGATGAGTCTTTATGGACTACCAACAACAATAACAAATGCAATAACAAAAATGATGATGATAAATACAAGATAAAATAATAATAATAATAATAATAATAATAATAATAATAATAATAAATGATAATAATAAGAATAGTGTGTGTGTGTGCGTGTGCGTGTGCGTGTGTGTGTGTGTGTGTGTGTGTGTGTACGTGTGCGCGCGCACCGACGTGAGTTTGTGCGTGCTTACACGTGCAAGCACTGGCTGTGCTGCCAGCTAGCTAGTGACACATACACACACACACACGCACACGCACACGCACACGCACACGCACACGCACACGCACACATAACAAGTCTCTAATCGTTTAACATCCCTAGTCACACCAGTTTTCCCCGCCGAAAATAACCTCCTTTTTTCATCCCTGACAACCTCACACACTCGTGACATTCAGAGCCCGGATGAACGACCATCCACAACAAGGTGCTTCCTGGGAGCGTTATCGTACTTACAACGGAAAGGATGATCTTGCGCCCGGCCGTCAACAATGTTTTCTTGATCATTAACAATAAATTACTATACAATGTCAATTACAAGTGTGAAAAGAACAAAATTAAATGCATTTACTTGTTGTGTTCATGTTTACATCATAAACCTTGATTTTGCTTGAAAAACGTTGGCACCGAGAAGAAATAATGCCTTCTTTTCGTCATTGTACATTTGTGTTGTTACAAAAATATTTTGCAAATGTTAATTTAAACAATAAGTTCGTTTTCATCCCTATGAATTGTTGTAGGGTTGCGTGCGCGAAGTTGTCAAGTAGGTAGACCGGGTCACCTCGCCGAGGTAACCTGGCGGGGTGAAGTGTCATCACAGCTAGCAGTCATACGTCTCAGGTGGTTACACATAAAATTACTTGATAAACTGGAAACACTATAACACTGTGAACATGTATTCAGTTTGTGCTTGTGTACCAATGTTGCCAGCTTTTATTACTAACCAGATGGAAATAGTTGGATGATACACAATAAAAAAGTTAAAATTTTCTTGCACGTTGTAACTTGCAGTGGTGCAAAAAGTACACATTGTTGTATACTAATTGGGAACAGTAATGGATATAAAGTTTGTTTGTTATATATATATATATATATATATATATATATATATATATATATATATATTATTATATTTTGTAAGACTTAATTTTACAATTAAGTGACATTTTTTTTTTTTAGAAAACTTGGCATAGCAAAAAAGGTGGTAGAACATTTGTAGCCCTGTCCGAGTTCAATTCGTCTCGTTTGCTTCTCTATAATATATATTTTTTCAAAACGGTCGTAATTCCCAATCATTATAATGTCCATGAATGAAGTACGAAAAAAAAGTGAGCATTAATCGAAATAGGTGAACTAAAATAAAAATCGGTTAGACAAGTGGTGTGAGGATGGCAGCAGCGGGACACTTTCTGGGATGAGTACCATTGAGTGGTAACAATAGTTGCTAGGTGTCGTCTGTTTGCGAAAAAAATCTGAAAAATGTAACATTAATTAAGGTGGTCGATTGTCGGTATATTTCACAATTCTTCGTGTAGAGAATAACAGAGCGAGAGGTTCCCGGGCATTGAGGACGCTGGTAAGAAAACTATGCTCATTGGGAGACATACTGACTAGAACTGGAGAGTCTTGTATCAGGTGAGTGTCTTGAATGTTTATTGGATCGCAATATGCCACAACAACTTAACCTTCATCCAAAGACTCAATTCATTCACCAATAACCGTTATAAGTTGTTGTACATTTATGCTTCCAGGTGTGAATCCAAACTGTTCATTGCTGAATAAAATATTTTGTCTTATACGTCTCCTAATTCGTTATCTTACTATTGTTTCCATCATACTGCATATGATACTAGTTAGATTGACCTGCGTGTTTCCAAATAAACTTGCTATTAATCAATGAGTTTAATGCAGCTTGGTACTTAATATACGTAGGTACTAGCTCCCGTTACTCTGCTTAGTATGGTTTAACTCTGTATGTGTGTGAAAGAGAGAGAGAGAGAGAGAGAGAGAGAGAGAGAGAGAGAGAGAGAGAGAGAGAGAGAGAGAGAGAGAGAGAGAGAGAGAGAGAGAGAGAGAGAGAGAGAGAGAGAGAGAGAGAGAGAGAGAGAGAGAGGAGAGAAGAGCGTTATTAAAACTAGAAGTGTTACAATACTTGGAGAAAACTGACAAAGTACAACACAAAGTGGCATCAATCTCAAACTAACAACTGTAACGTGGGACGGATAATGTCACCCATCAGAGAACATTACTTAAGTCTCCCTTCATACAGTTATCAATCACTCTGCACGAAGATGGATATTAAGGAAGAACTCACTAATATAAAAACAGTAATATGATAAGTACGGCGCGAGGGGTGGGGTTGGGGGGAGAGGGGGTAGTTGCTTCACTTGACCCACTACGATATCTGAATCTGGAAAGTAATGAACGCCTATTTCAGAGTTAGTTAGCTTGTTTGCTTCAGTTTTAGGTTTTAGATAATATAACCAAACGCGAAACTCAAGTCTATTCTCTTCGTGTAATTCTCAACACTCTTTCTTTTCATAGATTATATGCGTAGTGAAAGGATGTAATACTGGATGCATATACCATTAAGGAACCAGAAGAAAACACGAATATATAAATTGAAGGAAAAAAAACAACCACCACAACAAAAAATTGACCCGATTATCCTCGCTACAAACATTCATTTCCGATTTTATATACACAGAATAAATAGGCAAACATGACCATTAACTCGTGTATTTTACAGAATATTTATACGGTAAGGTAACAAAAATATTCGTCCAAGGGCACTCGCAGGAAGTCATTATTCACCCAATGCACAAAATAACACCACAGAGAGAGAGAGAAGAGGCAGGATGAGGATCGTGAAATTACGTCCAAGGATGAGAGCGATACATTCAAAGACGGAAAATAAGATCTAAGCTGGCGTCTTGATTGAAAGGAAAGTTTTTGTCCTACAGGGTACCACAGGGAAGGAGGAGGGAAGACATAGAAAATTAATGGCGTCAAGAACACACACACACACACACACACACACACACACATATACACACACACACACACACGCGCACACACACACACACACACACACACACACACGCACATACGCGCACACACAAGCGCACAAGCAGGGGTTTAAATCCTGCTCTTGACCGGCACTTGAACTGTGGTCTAGTTGTCGGCGGTCATGAGTACTGAGTCTGTACTCGTATGAGAGAGAGAGAGAGAGAGAGAGAGAGAGAGAGAGAGAGAGAGAGAGAGAGAGAGAGAGAGAGAGAGAGAGAGAGAGAGAGAGAGAGAGAGAGTAGTAGTAGTAGTAGTAGTAGTAATTGCAGTAGAAGTAGTAGTAGTAGTAGAAGTAGTAGTAGTTGCAGTAGTAATAGTAATAGTAGTAGTAGTTTAGTACACTGTTAGGCCGCTTTCACACGTTGCTATATTAGCTGCAGACCTCCATGGTTGCTCGGCAGACTCGCTAACACTTATAAGAAGGGTAGACTAGGTTAAGGATAGTCTTTTCCCTAGAAGAATTACTCTTTCCAAGAGTATATCAGGAACTAGTATTTAAGAAAAGGGATTTCTTTAATTTACGCCAGAATGTTGAGTGGCTGGGCTATATTGAGCCTTCCAGAGTGTCGATTCTACGCTCTGTAAGAAGTTGTGAAGCTTTAAATAAATCCCTAATTTCCGACCCCCAGTCCTGTAATATCCTGTTTCAGCCTTTTGCATCCATTCACCACTCATATACATGTTAACTCTCTCTCTAACACGTGAACTTGTAGCTTAATCTAGTAACCTATTACTTCGCTACAATCACTTACCCTCCCAAAATTGTTACTTCCATATCATCTTTGATTTGTTGCGTTTATGTCGCCCTCTCTTCCACGCCCTCCTCCCATTACTTGTTTTCACCTATTAATCCGATTTATGTTTTCTTAAGGATTTTAGTGCGCACTGACATTTTTTACACACGTTGCGAAACCTTTCTTTTATGAGCTACCTGTTAACCGTTCACTCAGGCGTGGGAAGGGTAGTAGGGGAGGTGTCTGCCTTGACCTCATCTGTTGCTTCTACGGAATTCACCACCGCGAAGCCACGACCGGCCAACCGCGCCACTTCAGTAATAGTAATAAAGTTGTTAGCAACACACGCACGCACACACACCCATACACCCATACCCCCTCCCCCACACACACATATACACACACACACCATTAACATAGAGACAAGGCTGTCACTATAGTACTTCCATGACGTAATGCTTAGTTACAAATCCGAATTACCGATTCCCTTCAACTTTTGCGATCAATGAAATATCGGGTTAAGTCTGGGAAAAGTAGTAAGTTTTGGTGTCCATGGTGTTACAGTCATCTTCAAGTCTCGCAGTATTGAGGGTTTTACCTACCCGAGTAGGAGTAAATTAATCCGGTAAAAATGATGCAGCCAATAGTGCGTTCAAATGCTGGAGTCACATACTTATTACAATGCTTGTTCAACATTGTTTATTAACAATGACAATAATAACATGTACTAATACTAGTACTAATAATGTGAATTCTAGGGATCAAATCATTGCATAGTTCTCTTTCTGATGCTTCTACTACTACTACTACTACTACTACTACTACTACTACTACTACTACTAATAATAATAATAATAATAATAATAATAATAATAATAATAATAATAATTATTGGAACTAATAGTGTACATGACTATTAGTAGAAGGAGGAGGCTCAACCGTTGCATGCAAGATTATGTTGGATGGGTCTATGGAATAAGCTGCCAAGATGCCATTGGTTATTCGAGGCTGAAGAGGCACTAGCGAGTGCCAATACCGCTAGCTTCAAGGAGGTAACGCGTAATGATGCCACTCTGCTAGTCCGGCCTCCGCTGGTTTAAGGTCAAGGGTAAGCAGGCGTGTACGTGACGTGCAAGGGTGGCAAGGGATGTAGATGTGTGTGTGTGTGTGTGTGTGTGTGTGTGTGTGTGTGTGTGTGTGTGTGTGTGTGTGTGTGTGTGTGTGTGTGTGTGTGTGTGTGTGTGTGTGTGTGTGTGTGTGTGTGTGTGTGTGTGTGTGTGTGTATGCGTGTGTGTGTGTGTGTGTGTGTGTGTGTGTGTGTGTGTGTGTGTGTGTGTGTGTGTGTCGCCAGTTCATAGTATCAGGTGCTTCAACTCTTTACCTCCACCAGTTTGATGATACTGTCCAAAGGGTCTGGGGAGGCATCCTCTTCCTGACTGTCTTCCGATGAATTATGCTCATCGAAGCAGGACTTCCTCCACCCATCCACGGTAGCTTCCACACCCTCACCATTGCCATCAGAACAAGAGTGCCTTTTCGACTTGAGTTCACTGGGCGAAACCTTTTCCTGCCGCGAGACACAGCTCCCCATGCACACGGCAGCAGGAACGCGAAGCGGCTCAATACCTTCCTCCGCCCACCACTCCCCGAGGAGAACTGGGCGTATTGGTGCCGGTGAGTCACTATGCCATGCGCTGTGACACTGCAACTATGGGCGTTTGGCCATGAGGTGTGTCAGCCACCTTTGAAATGTTGGTTTTGCAGAGCATTTAGGAAAAGTGTAGTTGTAATACAATCGTGTT
Source organism: Metacarcinus magister (assembly GCA_029783475.1). NCBI lineage: Eukaryota > Metazoa > Arthropoda > Malacostraca > Decapoda > Cancridae > Metacarcinus > Metacarcinus magister. The sequence continues at coordinate 2,872,533 of JAPQNM010000043.1, read as the reverse complement.
TTACTACAGTTAGTATTTATTAGAGCGGATAATTCTCAGGTAACGTCAACTAGCATTGTGGAAACAAGTGTTCCTTCACATCAATATTCATCATATCAATCATCTTTGTTTCGGGTGTTGTGTACGACAAACCACAACAGTGATACTGATGTCAATTCAAATCACTAGCCACAATTAGTCGTCGTAATTGCCACCATGTTTAGTTTCGCTACTCTTATGTTTGCTATGACTTCTTTACATTATTGTCCTTTACCGTCGCCAGCCACGCCGGGACACCTGACCAGCGGGGCGGAGCGTGAGGCAACTCTTGCGCGGGACTTGGATCGTAGCACCAGTAGATCAATATGTGTGTGTGTGTGTGTGTGTGTGTGTGTGTGTGTGTGTGTGTGTGTGCGTGTGCGTGTGCGTGTGTGTGTGCGTGTGTGTGTGTGTGTGTGTGTGGCGCTTCACACAAAAGCAGAACTTGTTGTTCGCTGATTCTAGGATTTTACTTATGTGGGATTCAAATATTCGCCCTGAAAATGCAGACCAGTTAAAAATATATATTTTGAAATACTTTTCCATCTGAAGTTTACAATTTTGACCGGATTTGATTAATGGGAATGTAAGATTAAATGCACAACTTCTCCACTAGTGATACAGCGGGGATGCAACACGTGCATTCCTTAACACAGAGCTTAGTTCCGCCTTACACATACATAAAACAAATGAATAGATTAATAAATAAATAAATAAGTAAGTAAATAAATAAATAAACAGATAAAGATCGAAAGAGGAAAGATCAACAATCGTGCATCCGTCAGTTGAATTATAAAGGTAGCACAGCAATGAATGTGTGTATGTAAGGGACTGACGAATGGTGTGAGGTTCATCTTAATAAAACCTTTGTATTAAGTAGGCAAAAATAGAATTCCTACAACGTGAAGATTTGTCTGTCATGCGTCATAAAATAGCGGGGAATGTTTTTGCTCCGGAGGACTTATGCGCAATGTGCGAGTCCTTCAAGTTGTTCGTGTGTGACAATGGACGAGAACAAGCAAATACCAGATCTCCGGCAGCCAAGGTTCATTCTATGCTAAGCTGCCTCAGGCTCCGGTTGCCTTCCGCCTGCACGCGTTTCTTTGTCCTTTTTCTTCGCGTTTGAAGGTAAATAATCCTTAACAAAGTATATATGTAGCTGTTTGGTGTCTCTTTTGTTAATTCTCGTTTGATGATTTTAATTTCATTTATAGACTATTTTGAGTTACCTTAAATGAACTGCAGGACTAAGGTTTCTCCCAGCATACCTTCTCCACTCATCTCTATCAGCTGCCTGTCTATATTCTAGGTTACTCCAGCAAAACTTTCTATCTCATTTTTCCATCTAGTTCTCTGGCTGCCCGGCCTTCTTTTACCATTTCTGGGTTGTCATTCTGTTACTCTTAACAGTCCATCTATTATCTGTTCGTCGCATGACGTGTCCTGCCCATGTCCACTTTTTTTCTTTTAATTGTGGTCAAGATGTCTTCAACTTTGGTTTGCTCCCTAATACATGATGCTCTCTTCCTATCTCTCCAGCTTAGTATGTCTTTCCAAATCCTTCAATATTTGTAATACTTGATTTGTAATCATTAGATTGTAGCCTGTCGATCACCTGTGTTCATCGCAGCAGTTATATTACTAATTATCCAACATTTGAAGAAAATAATATTGTTTTTCTTAAAAAAATTTACCGTATCATTACCTCGGTCCAGATCCGTGACATGTATGTAACAATGTGTCAAGTCATGCAGGATAAGGGAGGATAGGATAGGAGGCTAACTTACCTGTGTTGGTGTCATGGATTCAGGAACTGATGCATCATCACCACCACTTGCTTCATCCTCAGTGGAGCTATTGTCAAGGTCTGCCACGCCCACCGTTTCGGGTAGTAGGGGTGACAGACGAAAAGGAGACGGTGGCGGAGTGATAGAGGTGATAAGAGAGAGGATCCCACTGTGTGGTTGCAAGGTCTCCATCTTGAAGATTTGGCACAGTCCACAACCGAAGATGTCTAAGAAGCGTATGGTGACAGTTTTTCTTTGTCGTTTGCCAATTAGACACTTACTAGTCCCACGAGACACATGGTCATCACGATTCACACCCTTTGAACCAGTACGCACGAACCGGTTGTGTACGGTGGGAGCCTGTGTGTGTCCTCAGAGAGTACGACTGGCTGTTTGTAACCTACAGAACATAACAGTTTACTGATGTGGCACTCTTAGCATAACAATCCGCCGGTAGTACCTCGGCGCCCACCAGTGTGAGTGGGTGGTTTGTTTTCATGGCCCCGACCCTGTGTGCCAGGAATACCAACACACCTGCCATCGCGCTACGCCGGGCCATATCACCACCACTAACAAATTGACTAAATGTGTTTTGCGTTGGACGAGTACTTTAGTTCATGTAAATGATAATAATAATAATAATGATAAAAAAAGATTATCATTATCATAATGATAATAATAATAATGATAATAGGAAAAGAATAATGATGATAAGGAGGAAAACGACTATAATAATGTTAATGATGATAACGATACATCTAATAACAATAATAATAACACCAGCTGTATAACACTTCGTCGTATACTCGGTATGTAACCAGATATTATCACGAAGTTCCATTCACTTGATAATACAAGTAGTATTCCCATAATTACTGCACCATTCATTATCCACCTACACCCCTTAATCTGACTTTTCCTTAACAGTTCCAACAATGCAAAACAAATCTCTTTGTAATTACGGTTTTTTACATACTATAATTGTCACTTCGTCTATTCACGAGTCTTCACAAACACCTCAATGGAACTCACAGCATATTCTGGCCCCACTACGCCTACCATCTGCCACTCACCCTTTAAACCCCCTCTACTACGCATCCTTTCCCCTCCCACTCTTGGTTGTCTCTCTCGCAGCGTTCCGGAAGCAGGTGCGCGTGTGTTTGGCGTGACCCTCCACTGTGATCGCCAGAGCGTAGCGCTAATGATGCTCCCTCCCATTCTCTCCCATTCTCTCTCTCTCTCTCTCTCTCTCTCTCTCTCTCTCTCTCTCTCTCTCTCTCTCTCTCTCTCTCTCTCTCATCTTTTGTCTTCCTCTATGGTCCTGTTTGTCTCCTCTCCTTTGCGTGTAATACCTCCTACGTCTTCCCTCCTCAAGTTCTTAGCTCAGCCTCTTTTCACCCCCCCCCCTCCCTTCCTTCTCCCTGTCCCTTGCAGCACTTCCGATTATAGAGCACAGCTGCCTGAGGGACGGCAAAGGGCTGTCAGGTCGTGGTGGAGGCGAACATCCTTGTTCGTGTTTACTCGAGTGTAGCTCACCAGCGACGCAGAGTTAAAGGGAAACCTTGACCGGGAAGTACAGGAGCAAAACAGTGAAATATGACTCATACAAATGATTTTATGCAAGCTTACTGGCAATTGATTGGTTATGATTGTTAAATGCGTGATTAACAGGGTAATCAATACGGACACATTTATAATGATAATAGATCGATGGATGGTCAAATGTACAGCATTTCTCACAAAATTTAAGAAGACTCTGGGATATAAGACGCTGGAGTCAGGTTGCCTTGACGCAATAAATACCACAGACGCAACAGTAGTGGTGGTGGTGGTGTTAAGGTAATTATTTATCCCGCGGCCTCGAAGGTTTCCATCGTACACATCAAGAAATAAAGATCGATTCTCCACGACGTTGGCAATTTACCAATTTACCAGCATTTTGGGATTATGTTTTATAATGCCGCGGGACTTGCTGAAAATCCCCTCCATCTTGACAATTGCACCGCTGGTTTTCTTTTGTGAATGTATCAGGACTAAGCTGTAGGTGCGTGTAACTTTTTCCACGCAGCCAACTCTCATCTTCAAGGCGAGAGAGTATGTGGTACGCAGGAAACGTGCAAGGGTTTATCTAGATTCTTGGGTTACCTATATGAAGTTTTTCGTTGTTTTGTGGTCGTGACTGAAGTTGTTCGAGTTTATTTCATGAACGCTCGAATGTTTGGGTCGATTTTAATTTGTTAATTGTATTTATGGATTAAAATAAGATTAAACATATAGTTTTTTGTGATAAATTTAGTATTGCATTATTCATGGTATTGATATTTTCAGTTATTGACGGACATTGTAATGCATGGATAGTATAGATGACCTAAAAACGAGCACAGCATCTAGACACCACAACTTAATCTGATATAACTTGGAGCATGTTTGGTGTTGCAGGATGAGACGTTTGAATAATTATAGTTTTTTTTATATACTTCGTGACGTTGAGTGGTCAAGGTTTATTCAGTGTCGTGATAAAATAAGAGGTAGCTGCATCCCTCCGGAAGCGATGTTCTCTTTTAATTCAGATCACCTTCAAACTTTTTAGGTCGATTTTTCTTCTTGGAGAGTTACAAGCGGTAAAACACCATGAAGGACGAGGACAGGCAGATTTTCCCTTAACAGAAAACACCTTGCTGTCCCTCGTGAGAACTTTGTGTAGTCACCGTAACGCGCTAACGGCGAGGTCGCCTAAAGTACACCTTCTTAACTGTAACTAACCACAAATTAGCCACACGTATAACCGTATAACGAGGAGCTCATGGGAACAAAGACTTATATGGAAGAAAAAAAAGCTTTTCATGTGAAGAAAGGTGGAGCTGTGTTTTTTCAGAAAAGGAGAAAGAAAGAGACGGAGAGTGAGAGCCGTCCTAAGATGGAAAGGGAGATAAAGCCAGCCATCACGGAACAGTGAAGCAGAGGGCGGTAGAGCAAGAGTTAGGAGTATCACCAAGGATGAGGCAACCACCTCCCCCACCGCCACACCACCAAGCAACGCCCACTATTCCTACGAAGTCTGACGTCACTGTTGTCTCACGTTCAGACGTTTCTTTTTTCTTCACTGATGAGCTGTGCTTAACTATTCATGTCCGCTTGGTATAATATATTAAACCTGACTTATCAAACACGCCTTATCTACGTCGTATCCTGTAACAGAAAGCTTCTCTCACGTTGAATTGTGATTGATGTCATTACTCATGATCTAGAAGGGAATTTCAGCTTTCCAATCTTTAAATTCAAACCTTCAACAAACATTTCACAGGGAAAGAATCGAGATGCTTATGCAGCACATGAGTGTCACTCCACTGTTACTTCCTTCTGTACTTTTGAGTGCATGGCTAGACTGTATTATAAAACACTCCTCGTTTGTTAAGTCATCGACAGCATTCCCACCTGCCTAGTTTAAACCACTGACTGCGCGAGGCCATCCCATGGTAGTATTAGTGGTAATGGTAGATGTAGAATAGTAGTAGTAGTAGTAGTAGTAGTAGTAGTAGTAGTAGTAGTAGTAGTAGTAGTAGTAGTAGTAATAGTAGTAGTAGTAGTAGAAATAGTAATAAAATTAATGAATACGAAGAAAATGTATACAATGACTTTCCCATAACAATCAATTGACGGTCCGGTTAATCCAGTGTTTCGCAGTTTATCACACTTAACTTCATTTAAAATCACGCAACTATATTCTACATAGCCTGACCAAACCGAACTTAGATTAAGTATTTGCTTCCAAATTACAAAACTCAATGCACAACCCTCGCAGTATGAAGAAAAAAAAACTTATCAGAATCACAACTAATACACATCTTCAAGTTTCTTTCTCCTGCAAGGGTTCAAGTATTGTTCCATTGAAGAGTTCAGCAGAGTGAATGTGCCTCCAGCACTTCACCCTTGATTTCTGCCTCAAGGCCAAATCAATGACACGGAAAATATTGTTAGCTGTATCCCCTCCTTGCACTGATCCAATAGGATGCTGTATTTACCTCGGCAGCACCGACTGTTACACAGAGCGAACCCTCAAGACACTATGCTGTGTTGATCCGGCTCTCCCACACAGGCACCACAGACTAACTCCTCACCCGCACACAGACCAACCCGGGCCGGAGTAGCGTGTGTGAAGGTTGCCCGCTAGTGTAGTTTCGTGGGAGTTGTCAGATAGTAATTGTATGTTATATTAACAAGTAATGGTTTTGCAGTTATTATAGTTTGAATAAATTTTTAGTAAATCTTATTTATTCATGATGGTCTGAATTATTAGTAAACCTTATTTATTCATGATGGTCTGTAAAATGTGTTGTTGTTGTTGGAACCTTCAACAGTATCTCGCAGGTATCCGTAAGAACTGTTGGTGAGTTGACGAGTTCAGGCCAAGCTCATAGCACCTCACCAGATGCATTACACTTTCCCTATGGCCTAATAGCCCATGCCATGGCTGATGTCCCCCCCCCCAAAACACTTTCCCGGATTGCCATAATAATGTCTTACGAAACTTTCACTCAACAACGAAAGCAAAACTCAAGATGGAAACGTAACTGAATTTTTCTTTTGTGCTCACATTCAAGAGGACATCTTGTGTTATTTTAGCAAACGATATCCATTGTGAGGATACGCTGGTTAACGGGATTCGAAGAGGAGATTTAGTATAAAAAGTTATATCCCCAGGCACACAATACAGTGATAATGAAGAACGCTACTAAAACTCACACACACACACACACACACACACACACACACACACACACACACACACACACACACACACACACACACACACACACACACACACACACACACACCCACACCCACACACACACACACACACCACACACACACACACACACACACACACACACACACACACACACACACACACACACACACACACACACACAAATGTGAATAATGTAAACAGCAGAATCTCTTCTATAATTCGTCTGGCAAGATATCTACTTTGATGGCCAGCAAATGGGTGTTTAAAAAGATATATATATATATATATATATATATATATATATATATATATATATATATATATATATATTGGGATGATCAGCTAAGGTCGTAAATATGTGATAAGGATAAGGGAAAGTTAGTGAAACTGAGAAGGGGATGACATGCATTCCACAAGTTTACATTAGTCGAGTGTGAACAACTGGAGATGAAAATTATAGGAAAAGTTGATGAAGAACCTTTGACTAACTTGATGTGTTGGAGGCGCCCCCCAAACAGGAAGAAATATGTCTTTCACAAAAACTCACCAAGTGTTGGGTTACCATTGGGTGGAGAGAAAAGAAATGACTCTTAAGGAACTCGTAAAATTTGTTATGTTGGGATTGCTTCAGCGTTGCATTGACATAGTTGGTCATTCATAACTCTAGGTGAGAGCAAGTGTGAAAGCTTCATGAGTGGTTGGCAACATCCTCGTCCCACTTCTTAGTTTGCCTCAAAAACATATTTATCAAAAGTTGCCAATATATTATGATTTTTTAAAAAGTAGCATTACATATCATCCAAATGTTAGTATGCCTGAAAACGAAGAATTGAAATTTATCGTGTCCATTCATTTTTCCTCTGTGTATATGTCTGATCATTTTTTCTGCGCACCTGTTCTTATCTCGGGTTGGATAGTCATTTTTAAGTGTTAAAGTTTTCATGCTTTTTGGATGTGATATTCCGCACATATCGAAAAAAATCATTATATTCAAGGGTCCACAGTGTAAATGGAAGGAACCCAAACTTTTCATCTATACACTCGTGAAAAACAAGAACCCAAGGTCATATACATACAAAGAGGCGGTAAAGGGAAGAAGGAGAAACACTATAGCGTGAATGAAGGAGTGTTACAAGTAGAAGAGGAAAAGTGTGAGGAGGACGAAGTACAGGAGAAGGCCAAAGAAAATGAGGAGGAAGAAGAAGAGGAGGAGGGAGGAGGATAAGAAGGTGAACACAGGAAACGAAGGGAACCGGAATAAGAGCCGGAGGCGGTGAAGTAAAGTGCGTACGTCATCATAGGCTCACAGATCTCAGGTTGTTAAGAATCCATGGTGAGGAATGCTGTCAGAGAGTCAAGGAGGGAAGGCTGCGGGTCGAGGCTATAGCTATGCGTCTAAGAGAGAGGAGAGAGAGAGAGAGAGAGAGAGAGAGAGAGAGAGAGAGAGAGAGAGAGAGAGAGAGAGAGAGAGAGAGAGAGAGAGAGAGAGAGAGAGAGAGAGAGAGAGAGAGAGAGAGAGAGAGAGAGAGAGAGAGAGAGAGAGAGAGAGAGAGAGAGAGAGAGAGAGAGAGAGAGAGATCCGAAAACAAAATAAACACATATACTTATTTGATAAAAGGACAAAATTAAGTATTGAGTGGAAATGATAAAAATATACTGAGGGGCGAGATAACGATTGATGTTCTTCCTGCTGTCTGCTGCTGCTGCAACAGACAGCAGGAAGAACATCAATCGAGGGGCAGTCGTTTTTTTTTACTCGAGGAGAAAATGAACAAATAAAATCTTCAAATGATAATTATAATTTTCTTGTATATTAAGTGGGTGGAAGTGTCTGTGCACGACGCTTTTCATACCATTATATATAAGATCAGTAGGAAAACATGATTGCAATGGTGAGATGAGTTTCTGTGAACCACTGGTGATCTTTTCCCTTGCGAGCACACGTCTGCTACTTATGTGTTATCATGTGTGTGTTTGTGTGTGTATGTATGTGGTGGTGTGTGTGTGTGTGTGTGTGTGTGTGTGTGTGTGTGTGTGTGTGTGTGTGTGTGTGTGTGTGTGTGTGTGTGTGTGTGTGTGTGTGTGTGTATTCACAAGAAAACTAACATGAATAAATGTAAATTCAAATATTTGTGATGGCAGACTATTTATTGTGAATGCTATTGGTAAAGCTGATTTGTTATAGAGGATAGAGGAGAAACACGTCGATGAACAGTAAACAAATCTTGAAAACACATTTGCTAGGTAATTCAAATTCACTGACGTAGGATAATTATCACTAAGCGCATAAAGCCATCAACTAGAATTAGTAACTACGCTAAAGCAGGTAAACGGATGCTTTCCTGAACCACGTAAAAGCATAGCAATTTATATACAGTGACTAGAGCCGAGCACCTACGGCGCTACTGTATACGTAAGCTAAAAGACACAGAACACACTCAAGCTCCGCTAAGACCAACGCAGCAACAATGCTCTTTACTAGATAGCCTGGGCGTACTGGTGGTTCCAGTATGTTAGAGGCCTGAGAGCGTCACAAAGTAGATTAGTAAGTTAACTCGTGTAGCTACCTTCTGCTTGGTGGACTCCTCCTGCAAGCCCGCGGCAGCTAGCAGTTCCGTAACAGATATCACCTTGTCTCCCAGCCGCTATTCACGGTAGGGTTGCACAACACCACGCCAGCAAGAGAGACAAGTCAGAATAAAATAATGGAAACCTAAACAGAATGACTAAATAACTACATCCAAGAAGTTCAATAAAAACGTGATTTGTATATGTGATTATTTCCCTGAGTATCAGATATAAACATTTTCAATGTTTATAGACTACAAAGATAGTCTTGAATTGGTATGTTGCAGCATTGTGCATCAACATATTAATGAATGGTGAGGATGACTTATCCTAATTTTAATAACTACACAAAACTTACTGATTACTAATCTTACAGTTTATAAGTGAAAAGGCATTTACTGAAAATGATATACACACACACACACACACACACACACACACACACACGCACACACACACGCACACACACACACACACACACACACACACACACACACACACACACACACACACACACACACACACACACACACACACACACACAGCATATAAATCATACAGGTCTTTCCATGGGCTTGCAACAGTCTAGAGAGAAACGCAAAGGAAATACCAGGATGGCATACTTTATCATGGTAAATAAGGTTTCTGAGAACTGTTTGGCGAGCTATTTGAGTGATGAACATGAATGGAGGGTTGTTTGCTTCTCTTCACCCGATACAAAGGGGGCGGGGTCTTCGCTGTGATTTTGGTGATGTAGTTTAATGTGATCATCATTAGTGTTTCTTGTTAGGAATATGGGGTCCTGGTTTGAGTCCTGGTTGGGACAGTCTCGCATCATCGTAACTCGAAAATATTAGTGGACCTTGATGAAAGTTATTACCCACCACAGGCCAACAATTTAAAGACACGGAGTAGAGTGCCAAGGCAACGCGTAGCTCAGCATAAGTACGTAAACGCGTGTATAGTCTCGACTTTACGTTATGTGACCAAAATTATCGTTACACGAAAATATTTAATACAATGTTATAGCAACTTTTTTCTTGAAATATTAAAATAATAGTTGTATTATATGTTAATAAGACACATGTTGTTAAACTTTAAATTTGCCAATAAGAACATTATGGATTTTAAAACACCCAGCTGCACACTTTTTCTCCATCAGCTCAGGGACCCGAGTAGAGAGTATAGCGAAGTGCTGAGAGCAACACATCTTCATCCTGACGACAAGTATGAGAGTGTGAGTACAGCTGCATCCTCGGGTTGACCCTCAGCCAGCCATCCTGAAGGAGGGCCTTTAACTGGGGCGTCAAGAGGACGTGAGGCTGACACGTGATCCAACTCCTTGGTGGTGTTGAAAGATAAGAGTAACGAGCAACAGTAACTTTCAGTCTGCGTCTCGCACCAAGGACGCTCGTGTATCCGTAAATAGATGATAAAGTAGAGATTGATGCGTTATTTTTTTCATTTAAAGAACAATAGAATTAGAGATTTGTGTTGACATTCCTAACAACTAAGAAAAGCCCACTTCTTAGCCATTCTCTGAAATTAAAAGGAAACAAGGAAAGGAAAATTGAATAAGAACAGGCATAGTTCTGGGAAATCTGGGGAAAGCGTTCACTTCTGAGTATGAATCTCCACTCAGAGTGTCACGTTACATACACGTACGTGCCATGTGGTGTACTGAAGTTTTTATAAACCTGTCTTTCAATGTGTCAACACAATTTACAAACAAGACCTGTATATCTTATGCATTTTCTTATATTGATGGACTATTTTCTATTAATGAAATTATTACTGGACAGTTTGCCAATAATACTTCACAAATTGTACGGTTGTGCCAACACCGAATACCTATGTCTCTCAAAACCTTACGAAATAAATGTGAAGCATTGGCAATGCATGTCTTGTGACTTTAGAACGCGACAGTCAATTGGCTTGATTGGCGGGAAAGTCGATCGCTTCTCTTATCATCGATGGTTCTCCTTGGTGATAGGCCAGACAGCGTCTTCATGATGGATCCTGAAGTTAGTCTCATTCATGCATCTGCTGAACAACTATATAACATCACACCAATATATTGTTTATATTTATTTTGCACTACACGCGGGAATATAAAAATATTGAAGCTTCGATAAAATCATAATCTTCATGGTTCCTGTTGCCACTTGTTTCAACTTAAAAGACATGGAAGGAGATGCCACATAACGAAAAACTAACGCCATTTTACATACATTTTCTGAACAATAAAAGCCAAGGTGCATAGAAAACAAATTTTCTGCATGAATCTTGCCATAAACAGTCGACAATGGACGTCACATAGAGCAAAGTAGATTGGAAGTTGATGAGATGGAGAGTGTAGGTGAGGAACAGGAGTTTAGTGGGAGATGAGTGTGCTGTGTTTGTGTGTGGCTGCATGATTGTGTGGGTTGGCCAAGGTCACTGTATCGGTCTACGTGCACTTAAGTATATCGCTTATATTATATTCATCCATAAAGATTTGGAGCCCAACTCTGTCAGACAGCAGTGTACCGAGCAGATGGGAGACTATATGTATTTCAGCAGCAGAGAGTATACTCCCGTGACCTGTGTAATGCGTAATGACCTGAGCAATTCTCTTATAATTGATCTTGTTTGTTTGGTCTGTCTGCAGCGCAAATGCATAAATAACATTATTCCTTAAATATTTTCCATCGTACAATTAAGCTCATGCCATTAAACTGATGACATTGGATTAAAAAGAAGGAAACTTGTGCACTTTGTGCCGCCTTACTCTCAACCTCCCTCAATGACTCATCGGATTGGGCGGGTGATGAAGAGTGAATAATTTGTGACATAAGAAAAAAAGCTTATGCGACCCACCAAAATTAGGAGAGGAAGGTCACTTGGAAGATGAAAGGATAGAAGAAGGGAGTACATGGGTGAAAGAGATGCTATAGTAGAGAACAAGCAAGAATTTAGGTTTGGATAAGAACAGCTGGAGGCTCTTCCGCCGAGGCCACCACTTTTGGGGGATATTCCAGGAGGGAGCGACGCCACAGAGATAGACTAAAGGCAACATACATACATTCGCACTACAATACTCACTTGCCGCCTAATGTCAATTATTAAAAGTTCACCACCTTCCTTATGATCTACCTAGCATTGTGATTTTTGTATTCACGAGTTATTCTATGATCAAAGCGCACGGTGAAACCTTTTTAGACGGACGGCGGGTCGCTTGGGAGAGGGCAGAATGGGTGGGATGGAGTAGGTGGGGGAACAGGTGGGAGAAAGAGGGATTCCTTCGTCTACATTCACCTTGCGTTAAGAGACATCTGCAACCTTCCACCGCCCTTAAGTTACCATTATTCGCCACGCAGCCCGCACGAGGATACTGTCAAGGTCATAACTACTATCTTTTGTTCGTGGTTTGTATGCTCTCGTTGAAAATGACTTACTTACCTACCTACCTACCTACCTACCTACCTACCTACCTACCTACCTACCTACCTACCTACCTACCTACCTACCTACCTATACCTATGTTTTACTTATATTGAAACATTTCTACAAGGCGGATTAAAAGACATGTGGCAGACCTGTAAAAGGGTATTCCCTGACTGTTTCCACTCCCCACCCGCAGCCTAAGGTCGGTACTACTATATATACCTATACCCCCACCCCTCACCATAGGTACGAATGCATCCACCCTCTTCCCTGTTTCCCGCAAGGTAAGCTCACACGATGAATGACGTCACTATTGTATTGACGTCATAGTCATCGTCATCCTGTTACAACGTTTTATTTTTGTCTGTCTCTTTGTATCTCTGTTTATTTACTTCTGTTTGTATAGATACTGACATATCTCTTTCTATTGGTTTATTCCCCTTTTGGTATACCTATCGATGTATCTATCTCAATTTGTCGAACTATCTATCTATCTCTATTTTCTACATCTATCCATCCATCCACCCATTCATGCATACATATTTACAGACATACATACACACAGTTTTGGAAGTTCACACTGTGGCTGTGACGTAGCCTGAACATGAGTGACGTCATTATATACATGATGTCAAGCACCAAACTTTGAAGAGGAATTTTTTTTTTTGTGTGTGTGTGTGTGTGTGTGTGTGTGTGTGTGTGTGTGTGTGTGTGTGTGTGTGTGTGTGTGTGTGTGTGTGTGTGTGTGTGTGTGTGTGTGAGTAGGTAAGTAGTTTACACGAAATCATAAAAAGCACGAAGAAAAGACCGGTAACAGAATATCCTCATGCGGGCAAAGTCAAGTAGTAAATAAGGAAATTTCACCCACTGGCATCTACAGAACTACAACACACAAGAATGGACGTTGGGCCACGCCTTACGACCCTTCTCAACGCCACCCATAGGTTCGTCTCTATGAGCTTTGGGTTCTTTCGGGAGGGTAATGGATGACGATCACGAGTTCAGTGCATGATCCTCCAGACCTTGGTGAATTACACACATACATACACGCATAAATACACACATGTACACATACAAACATATTACACATTCCAACCGCTAACTCGTGATATTTATGTTCCCGTCTAGGTTGTGGCGGTATTGCAGTGTGTTGGGTGTTCGCATTCATTCGCGGAAATAACGCCTAACGTGTCAACCTTGGGCGGAAGACATCACGCAGGTGAATCACCACCTCACGGGGGCACAACACGGTAGCGGGAGACAGGGTACAGGAGACACCTGCATCACATGACGCGCAGGTAAAGGATTGGATATTGTATAGCTAAGCTTATTTTACAGTGTCACGTCTTCAAATGTGGTAATAACTAACCTTTTCTTATGAGTTATTCTGGTTTATGCTATCAAATATTTGTCAATAAGCAATTAATCTTTAGTAAAAGAAATATGTTATCCTATAAGTTTACAGCGTTTCGGGACAATAGTCCCGTCTTGAGACACAGCTGTAAACATATATATATATATATATATATATATATATATATATATATATATATATATATATATATATATGTATGTAGATAGATAGATAGATAGATAGATGGATAGACGTGTGATCGTTTGTCGTTATTGTTAAGCCTTCCATATGTTTGGGTATAATGGTCGGCGATGTGTTGGAAGAAAATGTAGCTTTGAAGCCATCACTATTTTACATTGCGTGTTTTTTCAAGTAATTACAATGAACGTATGAATATGTCACCCACATGCAAATGTGCGAACAGGTTTTTTTTGTAAATCCGTTCACGTAGTAGTAAAGAAATCTGACTCACCTTGACAGCCGACTCAATATTACGGAGCGTCGTGCCCTTGGTAGGGTCTGTACGCCGTCTGGTCCGCCTTGGTGAGGGTGGTTGGGGTGCCACCTCCCCATCTGGAGTCACATAGAGTGATCTTCGCTTCTGTTGCCTACACTGAGCCTCCTCTGCCGCCATCGCCGCCGGGAGAGATATTTGAGAAGCTTTCCTGGGTCTCAGAGGCGGTGATGGCGGGGTGACCCGGGAGGGCGTGAACCCGTATGATATAGAGGCAGCTTTGCCACTATAGAATTGGTCTTCCTCCTTTTTCATCTTGATCGACACTGGTTGTGGGATAGCGACGTCTGGGAGGGGCTCGTGGGACATCAGTTGGAGTTTTTTTTTCACTGTCTCCATGGTGTTATCGGCGGGTACGACCGTCGGCAGGGACTGAAGGGAACGCTGCTTCCTTCCGCGTGGGCTGGGGATCGGCGCACGGGTGTTGATCCATTCAGGGAGGGCTTTTTTCTGCGACTCCACGGGGACAGCGGTTTGGGATAATGGGGAAACAGCTTTATTTGGCTCAGGTGTTACTTCACCTGGAGCCTTCTGACTCTTCTTTGTGCGCGGACTTGGTTTTGGGGGAGCCTCTCCAGACTCGCTGATCTCCCAGTAGATGGGCTCAGCGTCGGAGCCGCCGTAATTACCGACTGGTCCCGCGTGACTAGAGTCAGAAGACTTTCTTTCTGGCTCAATCTTCCTTATTGGGCCTTTCTTAGCGGCGGTGCTCCTTCGAGGATATGTAGCCATCAGAGTTTTGTCGACCGCTTTCATCGATGAGTCATTCGTATAATTTTCAGAGTAGTCGCTCATAGACGGATCTCGGGTGGAGGGTGTCGTGTTCCGTGGCATGCTAGAAGTGGCAACAGTGGAATAGCCATAGCGACCTTTCTTAGTCCTTGGGCTTGGTTTTGGCGCCTCTTGGCCCTCGAAGGAGGGAGTGGGATCAAGTTTGAGCTTTGGAACCTCTTCAGGAGGTTGTGCTCTCTGAAAGCTGCGTGGAGGCGAGCCCTGCTTTGACGCTGTATCAGGAACGATGGTTGAGGGGCCGTTAATCATATTTTGTGAGATAATTTCTTCTTTGTTCTTTTTATTTCGCTCATCTACCTGTCTCTGTAGATTTTCATTTTCAATATTAGTTTTGTTCGCTCTTCTTTCCGAGCCACGATCAATAGATGATGACTCGGAAAGTTGTTTCGGTGACTCCTCACGCTTTTTCTCTGATGTTCTTTCTTCCTCACGTTGTAGTTCGTGTGTTGGTGCTGCTTTACCTTGCTCCTCTTGGACATTAGGCTCAGTAGTGGCTTCAGGTAATTTCTTTGTTGAAGCTGTAGGCTGCAAATCATCGTCCTCCCTCATCGGGGTCTGGAATTCCTCCGAACCGCTACGGAAACTGTAATAGTGTGTGGATGTGTCATCGATCTCCATGGACTTGATGGCGAGTAACGCATCCTTCCGTAGCCTCAACCCGTCCTCTTCCACGAACGAGGAGTCCATTTCTGGAGACGGCTCGTGGGAGGCGGACTTCATTTCGTCTGAATCAATTTGAGACATGAATTCTAGGCTGGCCGAAGAGGAGCTTGAGGTCTTGCCCGCTGACGATATTCCGTTTGAATGTAAAATATCCGGAAGGGCTGACGTTGCAGTACAGGGAGTCGAGTCCTCAGCGGTCACCCCGGACACCGTTTTAGCTTCTATTGAGTCGTTGCTGTTCTCTGGATGGCTCGGAACCTCATCGCTGAGATTTCCTTTGTCATCAATTAAGTTAAGGTTTGTCTTATCGGAGAGTTTTTCTTCTTCAGTTTTGTTACCATCTACTATGTCCTTTCCATTCTGTGATGTCCGTTCTTTTTCTTTTACAGGGTCATTTTTATCTTTGACTGTGGTTTTGAACAAATTTTCTTTACTGAAAAGATTTATTCTTCCTTTCTTTTTCTTTTTGTCGCCACTATCGTCTTCTTTTAGTTCTGTTTTACCTTTACTTCCTATCTGCGGAGAAAACACTGATTCAGCGAAGTTCTTAATGGATTTTGGGAAGTTGGCTCCTGAAATTTTCTTCTTTTTTGTTTCCTTCGTTTCTACCTTTAATGATTCATCTCCTTCCACTTCATCTTTTGGCTCCTGAGTTGTCCGAGGCTGTTCTGTCTCTTCTCTAAGCTCGTGAGTCTCCTTAGTTTCTTGTGCAGGGTGTTCACAAAGGTTCGCTTTTCCTTCAGGTGTTGATATAAGTAAATCAATTTGGGTTTCTGTACCAATTGCTGCACTTTCTGTGATCGGATGATTTGTAAATTCTTCCACAGGTTTGTGTTCATATCCATCATCATGAACTATTGATTTTAGTTGGTGTTCTGTAGAATTACTGATAATGTTGGTTGCGCTGTTCTCCACAGGAGCGTCCTGTGACTGAGAAAGATAAGCCTTGCTGTCGCCTGGAACTTCCTCTTTGGACTTTATTTGGTTTGCTGTAGAACTAATCATCGTATTTGCAGCGCTGTCTTGCACCGGAACGTCATGTGACTGAGGAAGACAAACCTCGTTGCTTTTAGTGTCTTCTTTTTCAATGACACTCTCTTCCAATTCCTTGTGATTCAAACATTGAGAAATATTTGACACATCCGGGACTGTTGGAACTTTAGACTCTGTTGGTGCTATCGAAACTTCTTGTTTTACAACAGAGGAGGGCGGTGAAGGAGCGCCTGTTTCAGCATGCTGTTGAGAGGTGGAGGTTTTGGGGTCACTTTCATTTGCAATATCAATATCATCTGAGGTACAATTAATACCCTCTTCGGAGACATCGAGCGACTCATTTTTCCCTGCGGTCCCGGAAGTGTTGGTGAGAGCGTAGGGAGTTGCGGCGATGTGAATGTCTGTGTTTGTGTAACTCTGCCTCTGTGAGTCGACAATTGGCTTGATGGAAAGCTTTCCTCTCACCTGGAATATCTTTTTAAGATTTTCCTTACGAGCACATTTATCCTTCTGCCCCTCTTCTTTGTGCTTCACATCAGTGTTTTTCAGCAAGGTGGTGTGCGATATGTCCTTATTCAGCGTATTCAGTTTGATCTCATCTCTTTTTGACCATTTGTCAGGAGCATCATCTATTTTATCAAGGCGAATTTCTGATTTACTTTTAGGAAGATTCGATGTGGTCTTTGATTTGTTCATTTTCAACCATTTTTGTATCCGGGACTCTGCTTTTTCGTCAAAACTCTTCACCCAGTCGCGAGCCTTCTGAGACCCCCCTTTCACCGCCTTGTCTTTCGATGGCTTCCCAGGTTCTTCCTGCTTCGGGACAGTGTTATCAACAATGTCATAGTACTTACTCACTTGCCCGTCATCAAAGTCAGTGGGAACGTCAACCATGTTATCTTTGGAGCGAGTAAGGGTTCCGTGGGCATCGAACCATTGGTCGCTGTAGTCTAGATCAGGTCGCACGGCCTCGATGACCCTATCATCGGCGTCCGCCTCGTCATTATCAATAAACTCAAGGTCATCACTCACTGCCAATAGTCCTGGACTAGGGGGTGGGGAGGGTGGCTCCGGTGGATTTTTGTGTTCGTGAACGGTGAGAACTATAGTGGGCTGGCCCTCTTGAGGCCCGCCCACTGAGGGCTCGTGTATCACTTCACTGCTCGTCTCGCCCGCCGCCTCACTCCCCTGGCCTTCCCCTTCGCCCTCCGCCCTTAGTAGCGCTGCCTTCACCTCCTCCAAAGCTGCCGCCTCATCCTTCGGGTCAACCCTAAGGGAGAGGTAGATATCAAACGTATTAGTAATATAACCTATAAGGCATACTGTAGAAATAAATAAATAAGTAAATAAATAAGTAAATAAATAAATAAATATACATATACATATATATAATGATATTAATCAGAAGATAAAAAAGAGAAAGAAAGGCAAATATATAGCAGCAGACAATACAAACACAAATAGGAGGGATCACATATGGATCACGCTTGGCACGTTGTTGGTAAAGAACCAACACGGAAAGGAACAAAAGACGTACAATTAAAGAATAACAGACATTATCTAATCCTTCTCATAATTTTCGGTTTGTTTTCTTGATATTATTTATTCATATTATTTTTTTTAATTTACTATTCCATTGCCTTTTGGTAAATACATACAAGACAATGTCACACACGTCTTCTACTACAGATAACAGAGAACCCGTCCCTGCGTATGTTCTCTCTGGGACAGTAGTAGCAACGTAGTCTTGCCCTATCAAGGACAGCTGGCAGTGCCTGATTCGAGACGCTTGTGTGTGTGTGTGTGTGTGTGTGTGTGTGTGTGTGTGTGTGTGTGTGTGTTTTGCTTCGTACTTTATAAATCCCACTACACTATACCACTGCTGTATTATATTTTTGATGTTAATATTTTTTGTGTTATTGTTACATTGTTTTATTTTTTGCTACGTACTTTGTAAATTCCAATACACTATATTACTGGTATATATTATTTTTCATATTGATATTTTTCACGAAAACGTAGTCAAGAAATGGTCGAATAAAATTTTTTTGTTTTTACATTTATTTAGAAGCAAAGTCTTACATTTTTACAGGTTTCAACATGACATTGTATTACAAGGCTAACAAACTACCTGCAGGGAAGCTGCCAAACAAGGAAATATTGACGCTGTTCTTAAACTCTCGAAGTATTCGCTCCACAGTGAGTACCGCCTTGACGTCTGGCCGCGCACGCATGTGTCTCCTGAACTTCTTCATGATGGAGTACACACTTGTGTCTCGGCAGCGCGTCACAAAGTCCAAGAAGGTGAAGCTATGGTAAGCACAGGTGTTGAATATTTGGTCTTGTAATTCAACGCAAACCATCTTCACCTTCGACATTGGTACTTTGTTGCGGGCACAGTACTCGAGGAAGGCTGGATGAGGCGGTGCGTCTTGGGAGTCATGGTAGATGTAGTGGCCGTCATGACAACGGTACACTGACACCATATGACCCACGAAGCCATACAACAGGCCCAGCAGCATGCCCTCCCCGCGGCGAAGCGGAGGCTGCTGCACCAAACTCATCCCGCCGATCACAAACCGCGTTCGTTTACCGAACGGGCGCGGCGTTCCCCTAAGGATTTGAATGACGTCTTCATCCTTGAGCATGCGTGTTTCACGCATCAATCGGATCTCATCTAATTCAATCATAATGGATTGATTTGCTGATTGTGATATCTTCGAAAACCGAGATGACAAGAATATGCAAGTAGTTTTTCTTGCACACATATTCAACTTTGTCTTGACTTTGCAGAGGTTGGAGTTAATGTAGATATTAACTCCAACCTCAAAAGCGGATTATCAAAAGGATCAAAATATGTATCCATTTTCACTACTTGATTTTTTCTACACATTTGAAATAGTATTGCAGAAAGTTCAATAAGATAACGAAACAAAAATAAATAATCGAAGAAAAATGAAAATTGATTAAAAGGAGGAAAGATTCCCAGCCTCTATTCTCATCCTGTGCAACACACGAGCAATATGGAAACATGGATCCCTTCTGAATCCCTTTGTCTTCGGAGGGAACTGCACCTCGACGGGGCTGGAAAGGTGCATTGCCTACTCGTCTTGTATATTGTCTCCAGATTGCAAACTCCTCTTCATAAGTCTGATCCTGTAAGTACACCACTACAGGAGGTACTTACTGTATCAGCGTACATCTTTACACGTCCTCGCGTATGCATCAAAGGCGCCCTCTTGTTCCCGTTGTGTGTGTGTGTGTGTGAGAGAGAGAGAGAGAGAGAGAGAGAGAGAGAGAGAGAGAGAGAGAGAGAGAGAGAGAGAGAGAGAGAGAGAAGAGAAGAGAAGAGAAGAGAGAGAGAGAGAGAGAGAGAGAGAGAGAGAGAGAGAGAGAGAGAGAGAGAGAGAGAGAGAGAGAGAGAGAGAGAGAGAGAGAGAGAGAGAAAAGAAGAGAAGAGAAGAGAAGAGAAGAGAAGAGAGAGAGAGAGAGAGAGAGAGAGAGAGAGAGAGAGAGAGAGAGAGAGAGAGAGAGAGAGAGAGAGAGAGAGAGAGTTTAGTTGTGTTGAAGTGTGGCATCAGAGAGGGGAGCCAGCCACAGGGAGTCGGCAGTGGGAGGTAGTATGAGGGAACAGGAGGGGACCAGAGGGAGTGGTGGAGGGAGCGGGGACAGGGTAAGAGGCGACGCCCAAGCACTTCCGTCGGCACAGTGAATTCAGTAAGTCCCCCCCCCGCTCTCTCTCTTTCTCTCTCTCTCTCTCTCTCTCTCTCTCTCTCTCTCTCTCTCTCTCTCTCTCTCTCTCTCTCTCTCTCTCTCTCTCTCTCTCTCTTCTTTTCTTATGTTTTCATCTGACTAGTGCAAGATGAAAATAAGAAGCAAATTCACCTACTCTAAAAATAACCTAAGATCGCATTTCCTCCTCTCATTAGGCTTTTTTTCCCCCACCTCTCCCATCCCTTCCTCCTTTACTGTCATCCCTCTATTACCTTCACAGTCACGGCGCCACGTAGGAGGGCAGCCCAGCTCACCTCGAAGTGTTTCCTTGCCAGTCAATGGTCTCGGGAAAATGGTTCAGTCTGGCACACAAGCTATATAACTTTTCTGGTCAAACACTCACCATATTTATAAAGATAATAGTATGCTGTATTTTATAATTGGTTGTTTTTTTACTAGTTGTTATGCGACTTGTTTTCTGCAGACGTTATAAGGCGGTGATAAACAGAAAACGAATGTGCTGCGGAGGGGAAGGCATAACAAAAAAGGGTTGGATGCCGTGAGTGTCCGTGGGGCAGGGCATGGCAGGCTGTGTCAGGGGAGAGCTAATCGTGGATGCCAGTTTATTTTCCCGATGCCAGGGACGTACGAGATGACTGTGGTTGCGTTGTTAATTTTTCACCAGCCTTCCCCTTCTCCCACTACATTCCACACGACCCCTCAACCCCCTTCCTCGCCTTTCCGGCCGTCTCCCTTCCAAGTTACAACCCCTCAATACTTCTCTGTCTTGGTGATTTCCTCTTAACCTCCTGCAAAGACTTTGATAATAAAAAAGCTGTCACAATGAGTAACAAATCTCCTTATGATCACCATTAATAACACTGATGAGTTTTGTTGTATATTTTTTATTTTTTACTCCTATACTATTACTATCTTCGTGTTGATTTAAAGTTTTTATTTTATTTATAGTCACTCTTGTTTTATTCGTTCTGTTATCTCCGTCCTTCGAGCATTTCCTTGAACATCTGACTTTTTTCAATACTAGTTAATTTGTACATTTATTTATTTATCTAAATATTCAATAATTTACAAACAATAATCTTAACAAAAGTTTCGTCTCACTCTTTCCATTTAAAGAAGAAAACACCAGAGATTGATGTCAGATGTGAGTGAATGAATGAGTTAATATTATATCGATTAAAAATTATTGGAATGCGGAA
Organism: Metacarcinus magister; assembly: GCA_029783475.1. Lineage (NCBI taxonomy): Eukaryota > Metazoa > Arthropoda > Malacostraca > Decapoda > Cancridae > Metacarcinus > Metacarcinus magister. Next base: position 2,850,734 of record JAPQNM010000043.1, on the reverse strand, counting down.
GTGATGCTGACACTTTAACTACGGATACAAATTGGTAGTAGGCAAGGTGTATGTGTTGCCAGCCAGACCAACACTAGACTCAGCTGAGTATACGTAGACTGAGCTCTTCCTGAATCCGTGATACGCTTTCTCTCTTTTCAATTCAATGTTTGTATACGTGTTCTTGATGAAGCAGCTGGAGCATGGGAAGGGGAAGGGCTGATGACACGCTTGGCACTGTTGATCATCCATGTGACACGCGGTACGAACTGCCAAAAATAACACACACACACACACACACACACACACACACACACACACACACACACACACACACACACACACACACACACACACACACACACACACACACACACACACACACACACACACATACAAACACACTTTTTTTTTTTCTTCTCTCTCTCTTTTTCTTTCTCTCTTTGTAAGCTTTGATTTACATTCGGGTGCCATTATAGCCGTTCCGTCCACAAATAAGCTTTAGGAAGACGCACCAGCCATTAGAGAGCCAGAAAGTGGCTCCTCCTCTCCTCCTCCTCCTCCTCCTCCTCCTCCTCCTCCTCCTCCTCCTCTCCATCATTATCACCACAATGTAACGAAGCAAATTTTACTGCCACTACCACAACCATCACCATAACAATTACCCAGCATACCCTTGCCACCATAACATCATTGTCAACACCACACACACAAACTCCTATCCTCATAACTCTTCCTCCACCACCACCAACACCACCACCACCAACAACAACAACAACAACACCAACACCCACAACACACCTACTCGTCATCATTACCTGCCACCTCCCCTCACTATACCTCTCCATTTTGAGGCCCGCTGCTTCCTCGACACATCTGGGGCACCTTCTCTCCCCTCAGGAAGGTGAGGTATGATGGGGGACGCTTATGGAAGACTCTGCAGCTGGGAGGTAGTGGTAGTAGTGTTAGGGTTGGTGTTTGTTGTTTGTCTCTGGCTTCCTGGCAAGGGTGTATCGGACAGAGGATGAGTTATGCGCTAAAACACGAGTAAACGAGAGGAATTATAGAGAAATAGGAAAATATGACCTTGTTTTTATATAAAGAGAGAGAGAGAGAGAGAGAGAGAGAGAGAGAGAGAGAGAGAGAGAGAGAGAGAGAGAGAGAGAGAGAGAGAGAGAGAG
>JAPQNM010000043.1:2837074-2847074 GCA_029783475.1 Metacarcinus magister | reverse complement strand
CGACCCTTGAAGGATTACACTACCTGAAGCGGATGGTGACAGGAGGAGAGAGGGAGGGAGGGAGGGAGGAAGGGAAATAGAAGAAGAAAAGAGGAGAAAAGGAGAAAGAAATGGATCGAGAAGAGAGAGAAATAAAAGTAAAACCAGCTGAAGAAATAGGATAAAAATGAAGGTAAAGATAAGTGTGAAGAAGAGAAAGAAGGAGGAAGGAAGAAAAACTGCGAGAGGAGGAAAGAAGGGAGGGAAATAAGAGGTGCACTAGAGTAAGGAAAGGAGGGAAAAAACGAAGGAGAGGAGGAAGAGGTATGTATGGTAAGGAAATGAGAGGAATGAATCGGAGGGAATGGGAGGAAAGAACGAAGGTTATGTAGAAGGAAGGGGAAGGAATGAATGGGTAGGGTGAGAAATGGGAGAAGAAGGAAATTGAGAGGATAAAGGGAAAAAGAAAAGAGGAAAGAAGAGGAGGAGGAGGAGGAGGAGGAAGAGGAGGATATGAACGTTTTTATGTTGTGTACGTGTAGTTTGTTGTGTATATGTTTCGCTTTAGTCATGTGTGTATCTTATTTTAGGCACCAGTGACTGTGTGTGTGTGTGTGTGTGTGTGTGTGTGTGTGTGTGTGTGTGTGTGTGTGTGTGTGTGTGTGTGTGTGTGTGTACATTTCTTCATTTAACACGTTCACTTCTAGATCGAAAGAAGTGTGTTGAAATTAACAATTGATAACAACAGCAACAAGGACAACAAAAATAACAACAACAATACCTTATAAAGACAAACAATAAGAATAACTAAACCCCAACAAACAAACAAACAAACAAAAGACAGCAGCGAGGAGGGAAACCAAGCACCCTCTTTTGTTTTTGTGCGCCGGAAGTTGAGTCACGTGACGGTAATGTTTTCGAGAACCTCATGTCCTCCCTCCTCTCCTCTCACCCTGACGCCCTCCTCTGTCACCCTATACACATCCTCTCACTCCCTTCCTTATAGTAATGCTTCCTTGTTCACTCTACACTCTCACCCTCAACCTGTGCAATCCTTCCTCTCAACTCCCTTCAATTATTGTACGCATCTCTTGCTTCATTTCAATCTCTTCATGTCACTTCATTCCTCCCTCTGGCATTTCCTTCCTTACACTCTGCTTCTTTCTCTCCTTTCAGTCACGCCCTCACTGTATTTTATCTTAACCCCTTCCCCCCCCCACCCTCCTCTTTACATCCTTTCACTCCTGCATTGACGTCACTTTTCCTTCGTGTTGGGTAAAACGTTTAGTGGATGTTATGTTTTCACCTCCTTCCTAACGGGACAGCCACCAAAAGGTTACTCGAGGAATACACACACACACACCTTTTCCTAAAATTTAGGTCTCTTTGTTTGTGTTATGAAGTTTTGTTTTTTTATAGTTGTTTTTTTCTTGCTTCACTTTTTGTTTCCACCTTTCACAGGCTTCTATGAACGCCCCACCTAACCGTACGATGGTGAAAACATACACACACACACCACACACACACACACACACACACACCACACACACACGTAAATATACGCACACACACACCTACACGCATACACGTATACAAAGACGTACACACACACGTACACTGTTGTTGTTTATCTTTATTTTGAATTTTCTCCTGCAATATCGCCTCGCATTCTTAATATTCTTTTATATTATTTTCTATCTCTCTTCTTGCAACTGCGTCACTCCTACAGTTTCGTCAGTGCCTCCAGGAAGTCATGGCATCACCCTTCCCGTCCTAGCTGTCAGACCACTTGCCTCCACTCTCCTCTCTCACCGTCACTTACAACACACATCACTCTTAGTTGGCTGTCATTCAAACATTAGAGTTCTCTGTAATATATCCCTTTTTATTTATTTCCTTCTAGTTCCCTGTATATTGCGGCTTCCTCCTTCCTGGTCTTTCTTTGTATCTCGTTGTTTTAGCTTTAATCATGGGGTTGGGAAGGGTGAGGTGATGGAGATGGGTTAGTGGGCGGGGATGGGTGGCACGGATCAGCTGTTCTTACCGGCGTGAAGCAAGAAGAAGAAGAATGAGCATCGCGCGTGGACTTTTCATTCCTGTATACTGCGTGAGCTGCCCTACTGACATATACTTTCAGGCACGGTGTCACGGTGCATTAATAAAACACTAATAAGGCATTGCCATTCTATAAATCACTTGAAAGACATTACGAGAGGAAATGATAAATAATAAAATATATATAATCATTACCATTCGCATCATAACTATCCTCCTCAAGACATTCCGGACAAAACTACATCGCTGTGGACTTGCTTTGGAGGTTACTTACTCGTTCATCTATTTATCACGCCGTAGAAACAGCCGCCATGACGTCATTCTTGGATGCTATGTTTAGAGGGACGATGGAGAGACACCGCCCTCGCTACGATGGACGGGGAGGGGCGGCGGCAGGAAAGGTAGGGGGAGGCGACATACGAGGGGCCGAGAGGAGAGTGAGGGGGAGGTAGAGGAAAGGTGAAGGAGATACAGGTGTAGGGAGAAGGATATATGGGCTGAGGGTGAGTGCAGCAAAGTGGAGAGGGTGGGAGACGTGAGTGGAGAAAAGATAACAAGAGGAAGGGTGGAGTGGAGGATGAAGGATGTATGAGTGGTAGGTGAGTAAAGGAAAGAGGAAGAAGCTGAGAGGTACGAGAGTATTTTGTTTAAAGGTAAAGGAGACGTTTGATGTGATTTGAAAAGTACAGAAACGAATCGTCTGAATAAAGTAATATAAAGTAACTCCAACGAGGAAGTAAAGAGAGAGAGAGAAAAGAGAGAGAGAGAGAGAGAGAGAGAGAGAGAGAGAGAGAGAGAGAGAGAGAGAGAGAGAGAGAGAGAGAGAGAGAGAGAGAGAGAGAGAGAGAGAGAGAGAGAGATACATATGAGAAAGAAAACGGGAGCCACACATTCCATTATCTCCTAAAACAACATGTGAATGAAGGGAACACTAAAGAAATGTTGGCGTTTGGTGGAAAAAAATGTTTTACGTAAGCAATCTAAATCATGTGAACAACACCATGACTGTGGGGTGTGAGGATGAAAGTGTGGCATTAAACTGCGGTCGTTCGCTTTGTACACACACACACACACACACACACACACACACACACACACACACACACACACACACACACACACACACACACACACACACACACACACACACACACACACACACACACACACACACACACACACACACACACACCACACACACACACACACACACACACACACACACACACACACACACACACACTTATTAACTAAGAACCGCAAAATATAGTAGCAATCATTAGATAAATATTAAGAAAAACAATATACTTTCCAAACATAACCCCAAACAAACATCACCCTAAAACAAAATCACTATACATCCATTTTCTTTAACACAACTACGGTGAGTGTAAGCATAGCGACACCGCGTGATGGGAAGAGTAATGACGTTACGCCCCGTCGAGACTTGTAACCCAGACGCGACACAGGAGCCTCTTGGTCATGTCGTATTTCAGGTCCGGCTGGTGTGATCGTGTTCGGCCGCAGCAACCTAGCGTCAAGGCGACTCCCCACCCAGCCTTGCCAGCCCTACCCTACCCTACCTTACCTTTAATACCTATAACCAACACCACTCACATCCAACACAGATGCAGTGAACGAAGGAAGCTAAAACTCATATGACAAAGATATGCATGTGTAAATTGGTTTTTTTTGCTAATAGGATGATTCACCGGCGATTCATGTGAAGAGAATACGTCGAATGAAAAATAATATCCCGTTAGTCAGCTCGTGATTCACTGTTTGGAGGTGTGGACATACGCGTGACATGCCGTGGAAATATACTTGTACAGCAGGGTCATCGTCAAGGAATGCATGTATGGTTTGGCGCTCTTCATCGATAAAAGTGGACAAACTCATCATCTTTAGCCTGTTTTTTAATGTTGATTCGGCACAGGAAATGAAAAAATACACCCCCCCCCATAATTGAATCTCCTTGTGACTGAATAAGATCCTTGAACGTACTGAGACATAGTTGTTCTTTCCAGAGTCTACGGGAGGGTCGTGGGTCGTGGGTAGGACAAGGATCTGACAACTGTACGTATTTGTGGCTTGAACTTGTCTTAGGTATGTACCAATCTTGTTATCCCATGTGTACTTAGACAGGTCTCTACTTAATGTACTGCGTAGTTATTTAGTTATTTCCTATTGTAAGTTTTGCTATAAATACTACTATATGTGCCATGCCAGTAATGCCTGTTCATTGTTGTCTTCTTGCCTTCATTGTGAATACAGAGGGCAGAGCCATAGTCCGTTGGCTAATACTATCACAAACGAAGGTGCCATCAGGGCCACCTTGGCACTCAGGAGACTCTGTGGTGCCAAAGTATTAAGGTTGGGTGAAGGAGGGCCAGCAACACCACCACCACCATCACCACCACTAGACCGGCTGTTTGTGTTTGTGTATGTGTGTGTGTGTGTGTGTGTGTGTGTGTGTGTGTGTGTGTGTGTGTGTGTGTGTGTGTGTGTGTGTGTGTGTGTATCTGGTGAGGGGAGTCAGTAGAAGGACGTGGTCAGACGCACCGTATGAAGGCAGCCCTTAATATTTACGTAGCATGAAGGTACAGAAAGTGGATAATGTTGAATGCTACACATTGAGAGAGCGTCAGAAGGTTAGGGGAGAGATGAACACTTGATGTACTTGGGCAACGCTTTGAGGTGAGAATAGAGTAACAGGAAGGAGGTGAAGAAGGTGAAGGGGTGTGAAGATGATGAGTGGGTGTCCAAGAGTCAAGCGTGAGTGATGGGGGCCAAAGGCGGATTTGCAGAAGGCAAATGAACTCCACAGTTCGTCCCCAGGAGGTCATGGCCCTTGCTGCGTGCCTCTGTGTCTTCTTTCTTCGTTTCTTTCTTCATAGCGTGAGTGGCGGATTACATAAGTGTATCCCCGCCACAATAATTTTAGGTGCAGTGTGTATTTTCTCTTCATAATCGTCATTTATTTTCATTATTAACAAAAAACGTTAGTGATATATACATTATTTATTATTATGTTTTACGAAGGTTTCAAAAGCTGTGCGACTTGTTTTAATCCTACTTTGGCATTTTAAAGAATTGGGTGACAAGTATTTTATAATTTTTTAAACCTCAAGAATGTAACTTGTGTAATAAAGGTGTCTAATTACACCCACTTTAAAAAAATTGGGTTAGAACTAGATATCGAATGACTTATATTTTTGTTTTTATTTATATATTTGTGTATTCACTCTTCCCAACAACTCAGTGAAGTGGTTATAACCCTTGGAAATTATAATGTCCTCTGGCCCTTGTTTTGTATATTTCTTCGGCACAGCTTACATCGGTCTCACCACAAAGAGAGAGAGAGAGAGAGAGAGAGAGAGAGAGAGAGAGAGAGAGAGAGAGAGAGAGAGAGAGAGAGAGAGAGAGAGAGAGAGAGAGAGAGAGAGAGAGAGAGAGAGAGAGAGAGAGAGAGAGAGAGAGAGAGAGAGAGCACCTAGCTAGATACTTTGGGTTTAAGTCATAAGTCACTCATGGGTGGGTGGAGCAGCGTCGCCGAAGATGAGTGAGTATCCGGGTAGTGGCAGGGCCGGTCTTAGGCAAGGGTTGTGGAGGCAGGTTTTGTGGATAGTGAGTGGTGGAGTGGGTTATGGTGAAAACAGAATAATTGTGGTGGTGTGGCTTATGACGGAGGTGTAAGGGCAGCGATGGCAGTGGTGGTGAAAACCGTAACCGGAGGAGAATAGGCAGTATTGGGTGACCTTGAATGGAGACCTCAGAAAAGGTAGCCAAGACGAGGAGGATGTGCCTTAATATGTCCCAGTGCTAACATGGAGACAGGAGTGGCAGGCAGAGTATGTGACAGAGATGAAAGGGCAAGGAAAGTGGCTGGCTAAAAATGGAGGAGAGAGAGAGAGAGAGAGAGAGAGAGAGAGAGAGAGAGAGAGAGAGAGAGAGAGAGAGAGAGAGAGAGAGAGAGAGAGAGATGAGGACAGGCTCCAACGAACAAGAGAAAGACAGTGTGGGACGAGAAAAATCAAGGTAGCGCCTCACTGTCGCTTCCAGCTGAAGTTCTGCCAAATTCACTTTCAGATTAATGAATTATTTAATATATATCCAGGAATCATTCTTGCCATACTCTTTCAACACTATATAATTGTTTTGGGGAAATACCTGGTGTGTCGGTGGTATTAAAAATGGAGTGTGAGTCATTGGCAAACACAAACATCCAAAGGTGAATGAGTCAAGTTTTAGGCCGAGTCGAGGCATATATTCGAGGAACTCTGAGACACAGGTGTTGTCTGTGTCGCCGCCACGCAAGGTTTCACCAGACGACATATAAATTTGATAGCTAGAGGCTTTTTATATTTGTTTATTTAAGTGAAAGTAGAAATGGGAATACTAGACCACCGTGGGAACGTGCGGTCAGGTGAAAGGCTACGTACACGAGGAAAATATTTGGTTTTGTCTTGCCCTGTAGGTTCCACTAAAGGTTAAAAGGAATATTAATATGGAGATAATTTTCTTAAATGCGTCCAAGAAGAAGCTTACTAGTTTTCTAGTGAGAGACTTCGGGTTATTTAACTGCGTGAATCTTCTTCGAGACCACACTAAGTTATGTCGCTTCTGGGAATTGCATCATACTAGAAACTTTCACACTCACACACGTGACTAGAAGTTACATAAGCATCTATATCCCAACAAAGAAATGGCAGAATAAAGTGATGATGGTGCTGTACTCGTAGGAATAGGGATAAAAGAACGCGAAAAGAAAGACCCGCTAATTTATCTAAGTGGTGTCTACGTGTACGAGATGAATCATATTGAAAAAACAAGAACTCTATGCAAAATTTGAAACTTTCTCCATGCATTATGCTAGAATACCATCCTAGAGAATGAAATAATCATGTTATTGGTGGTGGTCAAACACGCGCCGGCCGTGGTGGTGTTATTATCGGTGACATAGCCTAGTCATTTCGTCCGAGGTTAGTCACACAGTGTAAAAAACCATAAGGTGTTTTATATGTGGACGAAATCCTTCTCCCGCCTTGCACCTAACGGGGTGAAGGGAAGGTGGTGGTATGAATCAAGACCTCTTAACGCCTTGGTATGAATAACAATCCAATGCTCAGCTGGGCTCACACGGCCTTTCATGCGACATCAGAGTGTAAGGTCTAATGAAAGGAGATTGGTAGAGTTGAGGGGTGAATGCAAACCAACATAAGGACACCTAGAAATATTTGAATACTGTTGGTTCACGCGGGTTGTGTCAGATGCCTGTATCGAGACGGCCGAGTCAAACTTCATGTTCGGACGTGATGTTGTCAGTCAGTACGATGGTTCATTAGGAATATTGCTGTTTACAGCGGGAGTCACCACGAAGGAAACATTCTTCCAGTAATGTCTGAATTAATAAATCAGTAGCAACAGACTGTTCTGTAACGACCACGTATACCTAGCAAAAAATGTAAACATTGTTTCACACGCTACCTTTGGTAATGAGAGGTGAGCAGTGCGAGGCCCCCGCCTGAACCCACGAGTTGCCAGATGTTATAATGAAGATATTATTTACTAATACATCTATATGGAGGCTTCAGGCTTCATTATCATTATCATTACATCTCACGCACTATTGTTAGTAACAAATTGATATGTTCTGATGTAGCTAAATTGTAAATCCATCTGTCATTTTTACGTGACAATGAGAATCGTTTTGCTTTAGGTGACTCTTCCTGCCGCATTCATTGACGAATATTTTTCTTTATTAAATCACAGCAAATGGATTGAAGTAAAGCTATTTCTCATGAGAAAAATATCCTTTATGTTATTATCCCCATACTGGTGTATATCTGTTCACTGTTTCTTGAGTGATATTTAATTTCCTTACATGTGTCTTGTACGAATGCTCCTTGCTCCCTTCTCTCCGGGATAGTATTGTTATCTAGTGACCGCGTGTGACCCGTCCGAGTTTATCATCAATCATCGGTGTTGTTACGGCTCGAGTCAGGTAAGATGGGAGGTGAGTGGGACCTTTGGGTGACCGTGAATTGATGTGACGCAGGCAGGCGTGGTAGGCCGCCTTATAAAGCAGTATATGGCCGTGTTAGGTAGGGCGTCAGGGATGCGGTGAGCGGGTGACCTATGGCAGACTACACATTTTCGCCTTGTAATTATTGTGGAGATGATTATCCTCTTCCAGTGTTAATTACGGTTTATTTATAGCACTACGAGTATATATTACAGTATTAGTTCTGAGTCAGTAGTGGAGCTGATACACGTGCACGTATGTACTTGGGTGAAGGGAAGCATACCATGAACCACGTGTGCTCTGCTTCCACCGACGCTGCTACTAAATCGTTTATTTTTTGAATTATTTTCGTGTTATTATTGAAAGTTGTAATTGAAACGTTACGGTAGATTAAGTTTTAAATTATGGGCAGACGTGTAAGTTATGGAATAATATTAATTGAGATGATGGCGAAGGTGTTAAGTGTGGGAGAAATACGGAGGATGGGAAGGAAAGGAAGGACAGACTCGGGGATTATTTATGAAAACTAATATTACTATCATTTTCCTATTACTTTTTCCGATATGAGAGGATATTCATAGTTATTTCATATCCACCACTTAAGGTTTTCTATCAATGCAGCGTGAAGAGGTTGTACGCGATGCCTCCCCGCCCGCCCTGACAGTCACTGAGCCGGGATAGCAAGAGGAGCGTCGCGGGCGTGGCTTGTAAGACTTGATGACTAAATTACACCAAGGGAGAGCCTGTTGTGACGTCAGTTCTGAATGCATGAAGATTAACTTTAGGAATGAGGAAATTATGCTCCTCACTTGCAAGGGATAGAGAGAGATAAGGTCGTAAATACTATACTTTACTACTAAGAGAGACACTAATGAAGAGTGATGGGGTGAAGGACGTGGACTAGCTACTGTGACAGCCTAAGGAATTTAAATAGAATAATGTATATATATCTGAAGTAATATTGTTGAAGGAAAGAAGGTTAGGGGAAAATAAAAAAGGTAATTTCAGCTAGTATAGAACAGGAAATAAGAGCACGCAAGTAACGCGTTAATTCGAAAATAGGTGTTCATTGGAAAACACACACACACACACACACACACACACACACACACACACACACACACACACACACACACACACACACACATGATGCAGTAAGGTGGGTGTGGAGGAGAAGTGAGTTTTATCACCTACACTTATTTCTTAATGTAGGAATATGAGGTTACACTAGAAATGTGTCTTGTTGCTTGAAATGGCCTGTAACATTCTCTCTCTCTCTCTCTCTCTCTCTCTCTCTCTCTCTCTCTCTCTCTCTCTCTCTCTCTCTCTCTCTCTCTCTCTCTCTCTCTCTCTCTCCCTCTCTCTCTCTCTCTCTCCCTCTCTCTCTCCCTCTCTCTCTCTGTATCATCATTAACATTGCATATCGAGGGTCGGCGTTGCATCCTCACCTGTTTTTACTACGCCACTTAATTATGTGATGTGACCTTGGCGCACGTGCTTCGGTGTGTGTTGTGTGTGTGTGTGTGTGTGTGTGTGTGTGTGTGTGTGTGTGTGTGTGTGTGTGTGTGTGTGTGTGTGTGTGTGTGCGTGCTTGTGTGCGTATGTAGGTTACGTGGGTGGAAGTGACATAAAAGAGAAAATGGGAGACGGAAGGAGTAGTGAGTCAGATGTTCTCCAACAAAACACAACTAAACAAAACCTCATGACATTACTTGTGTTGCACTGAGAAGAAGATGATGGAGTGAGACTGAATTATGTGTTATTGCAAGATAAATGCTTCGAGGGAAAGGGTTTGGGACGTCCTATGACACAGCCTCTGTCAGACACGCGGGTCTTGCCTTATGACAACACCTAATGACACTCTGACAACTTGTGGGAATTGGTTTTCTGTGGCATTTTTTTTGTATACAGGTGATATGATGGAAGGCAGAAGGTGTTACA
>JAPQNM010000043.1:2829574-2834574 GCA_029783475.1 Metacarcinus magister | reverse complement strand
TGTTTTTCTTGCCGCGGAAGACCTTGAATTTTGGAGCTTTAAGTTTTGGGATGGTGATCTTTGGCTTCTTGACGGTGGACAGGCTCCATGAACTGATGGAGCGGCGCAGCTGCTGCAGCTTGCCATCGGCCATAGCTGCGGCAGCAGAGCACACCCGCCCAACACCCACAGCCGCTGCACTACCAGCGGTCGCTCCGCACTCAAACAAGGCCGCCAACCCACTGGCGACCTCCCAGTGTACGGTGCGGGACGCAGACGCCGCCCTGCGGGTCGCCTGAACCCAAGGGCTATTCCTGTCTGGCTCGGGAGTTGGGGTGCCGCGTGTTGCCACCACTACGGGCTGGCGGCGACCGCGGGCAGGTGTCAGGAGCAGCGTCCCACCCTTGCCAGCTACTTGCTGCTTCAAGGTGCTTGCCCACTCCCTGGCCGCCCTTGCCCGGGTGCTGGCCACCCTGTAGATAGGTCCAGTCCGACGAAAGGATCGATGCAATGTTGTCGACGCTCGTGAAGCCACTGTGCGCAGAGAGGACCGTGACCTCAGTGACCCCCGGGATCTAATGGGGTAATGTCGCGGGTCATAGGACCTGGTGGAACCGAATCTGGAGTCCCGGGACCTAGTAGAGCTAAACCTGTGTCCCCGTGATGTGATGGAGCTGAACCTGGAAGCTGGAGACCAGCCGTGCCAGGTGTCCCGAGACCTGAGTGGGGTGTGTTGCCGCATGGACATAGTGGGCGGAGTGTCTTCGGTCTTGCAGCTGCCGTCACTTACGGTTTTTGACCTGCTGAGAGAGTTGACCCAATCATGACTTTCTTGCTTGTGGGGCGGACACGTGATGGTTTGGTGGCGGGGAAGCGTGGCCGGGGGGGCGTGGTGGAGGGTCAGGTCACTTCGGGGCAGGATGGCTGCTTCACCGGAGTCTGGCATACCGATGTCCTGTAAAGGATTCCATGGTTATACTGAGTCACATGTATATCAATTATAACATAATTATTCTGCTCAAGTGAAAGAAAAACATGCTTTGGAAACCAAATAATGTTTTGTTTGAATTTCTTTTATTTTTTCATTATGCGAAACATTTATAGTAATTTTGGCGACTAGGTAATCCTGAAATAGTATGAAATATATGAGGCAAACTTGGTGAAAAGGATGTGTATTTCATTGACGTAATGCCATAGTGACAAGGGAATAACCTTCTCCATCCATTGTTGTACTGGTTTGTTCCGTGCATTTATCACGTATACGTCCAGGCATAACCTTGAGTGTACCGGTGGAACATGACCAGCCACGTGTGCATATAAACCAGTCACATAAGACATACATTTAATTATTTCAATATAAGTTACAGTCGGTCGTGTGATATTATTATGTACCATTGCATCTTAAAAAACAGCTGTGTTCCACCACCCTCAACCCGCTGTGACAGGATATAAACAACGTCACGTGAGACAGATGAGTGGTTCCCTGATAGGCTGATGACATACATACTCCTGCTGTTGAAAGTATGTTTGTCTAACTTTGAAGACAAGCAGCGTCCTAATTCACCACCTTCTCTTAGGAGTCATGATATCGCGAGTAGAGACATTACTTTGTGGGCCCCTGCGAGGCTGTGATGAGGGGGTGCGGCGTGTTTAGCTGCGGCACCGGAAGACCCTAACAGGAACTGAATTAAATCCCGTCAGGTGTTTCCGGTCGCGGGAGAGGCTAGTGCCCCAGGTGTCCGTGACGTCACGTGGAAGGTGCGCATGAAATATATTTAAATGGAATGAGGTTATTTTGGCAATTTGAGTCATGGTATAAGACGATGAATAGCAATGAAGGTATGTTTATGTGCCCAGCCAAAGGGGTTCAACCTCCCCTGTTTTTTATGCTGCTGTAATGTGTGTGTGTGTGTGTGTGTGTGTGTGTGTGTGTGTGTGTGTGTGTGTGTGTGTGTGTGTGTGTGTGTGTGTGTGTGTGCGTGCGTGCGTGCGTGCGTGTGTGTGTGTGTGTGTGTGTGTGTGTGTGTGTGTGTGTGCGCGTGTGTGTGTGCGCTCGCTGATCATGCCATGCTTATTTGTCGAATGAGTATCAAAGTTTTAGGGTATTAAATTTATATATATATATATATATATATATATATATATATATATATATATATATATATATATATATATACATATATATATAACATTACTGCATGTAAAATATAAATAAAGTGTTGCGTCACACAATAATTGTTGGCATCTTTGCATCAAAACATGAAACTATTATGATCCTTCGTTCAGCTTCATCACATTGTCCCCAATTAGCTGAATGCCACAGCCTCGACCCTTCCGGCGGTGCTAATTATGTGCCGCAATAATGATGATCCGCGCTCGAGACTTGCCTGGAAAATGTTGGTTTAGCCAGAAACTTTCATGTTTGATTTTGACACACACACACACACACACACACACACACACACACACACACACACACACACACACACACACACACACACACACAGCGGCGAGGGTCAGGTGGGGAAGTAAAGAGGTGATGGTGGTGGTGGTGGCTTAAGTAGGAAGGCACGTGTGGAGGAAGAGTCACACACAGCGCAGCGCAGTGTATGACGTAGAACTTGACGCAGAACATTACGAAACCAAATGAATTAAATAAATATGTGGACCTTAATGCAAATATAAGTTGGATATCGAGATGATACAATATATACTATACTCTTTTATTTAAAAGTGTAATGAGCAAGGTGTAAGATTTTCAATATTTACGTGAATTGAAAAATATATCATATGATTCCAACTTATCATCTATAATCTTTTTAATCCGTATGTGGATGCAATGCGGCGTCACGGGCGGAGAGACCTAACGGAGGAGACGGACGTAAGACAAAGGGATGAGATGAGTGAGTGTAGTGTTCTGTGTTTGGGCGGGGCAGACGGAAGCGGCCGAGCAATGAGGTTAGCGGGGCACCGACGCGCTGTCATGGGGTGGTATTGTTAGGGACGGACCGGTGACTGTGGGTGAAGAGGACCGCGTTATGCAATTGGTTGTTACGTACGATGATGTTACAAGGGGGATTGAGTCCAGTTTGAATTAATTGCGTCATTGATGGTTCTTTTGTTTGTTGTGGTAAGACTGTAAGAAGGTTGTATTCCGTCATTGGGTTCTGGGTGTGTTTCATCAGCTCGCTAAACCATTACTCCTTAGAGCTTCTGGTAATTTAAACGCAACTTTCTTAATCAAACTATATAAGAAAATATGTTCATACAGTTTAGACATTGTATGTATGTATAATTGATTCTGGCACACCCATGTGGATGAAATAAGTACGTAAATAGTATAGTGTCACCAGAAGGGATACGAGCATATAGATAACTTTGCGTAATTTGGCCTAAGAATGAACATTTTATAATTTAAGTTTTTCAAGCAGAATGTGAATACAACGTAACAAAAAAAATAAAGGAGAGACATAAGCAAGGATGCAGTGATGGTTGTGCGGGAGTAGCTACATTTTAACTTGGACATATGTGGGTTATCAGGACACTCCCTTAACCTTATTCATATTCTGACGCAAATGAAGGAAGAACTGCAGTAGAGTTGTAGTGTTGAGGGTAACTCGAGGAGATGCTTCTGAAGGCTGAGTGTTGTGTGTCTGAGAGGGAAGGTACCGAGCCGTGGGGGGGAGAACGAGGCGGTGTGTATGTGTGACTTGTGTGAGAGGTGTGAGAGGAGAGTGTTGGTGTACCGGGAGGGAAGGAGGGAGGTAAGAGGGCCAAGGATGGGGGTGAGGATAGCGGAAAGAGAGAAAACTGCATTTGAAGGGAGAACTGAACTGAATATTGGTTTTAGTTAGTTATTTCACACACATGCTTGAGGAAGGGAGGGACGGAGACGGAGGGAGGACAGCACTATCAGCCCATCAGGTGACTTTCATGATGCAGTTCTGACTCAGAGCTGACTGGAAGGGATGGAATTACACTCTTGGAGATGATTAACTCAGTAGGTGTCGGGGAGGAAAGGGGATTCGATAGATACCTGTGACATGATCAGCTTAATCTTTTTGGATGAACATTAACCTCCATTAGTTACCTCTCCCCATCAAGGTGTTCGTACGGCAGACCCCCGTGAGGGTCAGAGTACTGCCTGATGAACGCCTCGTCTGATTTCAGATCAACAATGGCTCGCTTTTCTTCCCTTCCCGTAACTTAAAAGGAAAGTCCTTCACCACCACCTCTCATCACAGGCATTTGTTTACAAGGCTACAGAGGCTGCCTTATTAGAAGCAAAAATTCCCTTGAAGGTTTGAAGAAGACAGTTAGGGTTTGTGCAGGACTGGCTGAAAACTAGGAATAGGAGGATGCAATAGGAGAGAAGAAGAAAGGAGGAGGAGGAGGAGGAGGAGGAGGAGGAGGAGGAGGAGGAGGAGGAGGAGGAAGTGTAAGTCAAGGTGAGGAAGGCACCACTTGAGGTTGATGCTCCGGGTCACCAGCTGGTCCCGGTATGACGTTACGGGGTGATCGACTTGGCTTCTTCCATCGATCACTTATTAAATTCCTGCTGAGGAGTGGCTGACGACAAGTCACTTGAAGCAGCGCAGTGGAGGCCAGGTTGTGAGCAGCACTCACCCGTGATGTAAGACTAGACTAAACTAATAATTGGTGCCTCGTCAACAGGGTGGGGGAGGGAGGTTAAGGGTCGCCAGCCATCTATCACTTGTACAGTAAAGGTCTCTCTCCATGCACTTTTTTTTTTTCTCTCTTAATAAAGATTATCTCGGTTACTCTTAGCGACACATTTTCATATCACCACCATTAAACAAAAAAAAAATACATGAGCCGGTTTTTCTTTATTTTTATCTATTTTTTCGTTTATTTTACTCACTATCATAGGTTTCGTTGGGTGACCAGCTTGACGTTGGCAAAGCCTTGAAGTGGTAGATAAATAACCACATGATTTCTTATTTTGTCTTAATTCTGTCGAGAATTATGAAGACGCTAAGCGGATCTGAGACGCGTTCCCG
>JAPQNM010000043.1:2782074-2824574 GCA_029783475.1 Metacarcinus magister | reverse complement strand
CTGTCCCTCGTGACTGTGGCAAGTCACTGCGTGCTCTCAAAAGACCAATGAAGGTATTTCAAAGAAGGCGTCGAGGTCACCACAAGCCGTTGCGACCTTCTAATGCCTCAGAGACGATCGTTCTACCCTGGCATGGTCCCACGTATCAGCTCATCAGTCTTAATAGAGTGCCATGGTCGCTGTCAGTGCAGGGCCTTGGGGAGTGTCAGGTCACCAGGCTGATACTGAACGGACGAGTCGGTTTCGAATGAAAGACAAACAAAGGATTCACTCGTTATCAACCACGATTCATGTTAAAACAAGGACGCTTAAAACAAACCTGATAGTTACAAATGTATTGGTTAGTGACGTTCGACTTATATTGATAGTTGTTATTGGCCTTCATCTCATGGAGAGTTGATCCACCGTGCTCCAGATAAGGATCCTGAGCATCATCAGTTAGACGTCTTTCGTGCAAATACTATAACATTTTCGAATGCACTGAACCTTAAATGGTTTACTAATAAGAAACTAGCACACCTCAAACTTTTGGGAACCTACGTATTTATTGACACAACTAGAATTGAATCGCCACAACACACCAACACACAAGACAGGAAGTATGATCACTGAAGAATGACTTCCTCCAGCACCAAACCCCTTCATCCAACTACCAGCTGTAAGGTCTTGCCCAAGTGTGCCTCTCATTGGCTGAATTACTCTGGGTCTCGTCAGGCCACCGATACCTGGTGTTGTTGGTGGTGGCCTAGTTTGTGCCGCCTCGTGGTGCTGAGTCGTATGGGAAGGGAGGATGTGCTAATAATTGCAAGGAAAAAGGAGTATGAATATGTCCTTTTAAGGTTTTTGATTAATGTTTTCCTGAAGGAGTTCATGAGGAACAGCCGAAGGAAGGGGAGTGACAGCAGGTGGCGAAAGGTGACGGAAGTAGAGAGTTAATGCTCTCGGCTGCTCCCCTTCGTCCTCATAGTCTCTTTAATAGTTCTTTTTTTTATTTAGTTATTGTTTTCATTTGCCCAGTTCTATAAAATGCTAGTATAAACACATAGTTACAACAATGCAAAGTAAGGTTGTTCAAAGTTTAGTAAGAGAGACAACTGTAACGCTGATTGATTATAAAGTATTTTACAGATACACAAATTCTATCGTAAGGAGAGTCCAGTTTATTTGCAGTAGGTAAAAACAAAAGTTAACTTAAAAAAGTGCTTGAGGACGTAAACAAAACGGTGGAAATTGCACATTCGTCGAGTTTCTTAATTCTATTTCATTAATATTTGTTTCTTACGTGCTTCCGGTCTAGCAAATGATACAAAGCCAATGGTGAGGTAGAAATGAATCTAGAGCCACGGTAGCAGGGTTAGGTTAGGTTAGGTTAGGTTAGGTTAGGTTAGGTTAGGTTAGGTTAGGTTAGGTATTGCAGAATCAAAGCACGGTAACAGGGTAAGGCATAAAGGGAATACATAGCCTTGCGTTTGGCAGGAAGGGGTATACAGGGTGGGGTAAGTGAAGCAAGGGTTTGGGTGGCAGGGTAGTGAAGGCAAGGACACAGAACCGAGGTTGGGTGTTGGCTGGGAAGAGACTCAGGCAATGAGTAACTTGTTCTCCTCGTTAACCAAAGCGCCGTTCCCCTCCCTCTCTCCTCCTCTTCCTCCTCTTCCTCCTCCCTCTCTCCTCCTCCTCCTCCTCCTCCTCCTCCTCCTCCTCCTCCTCCTCCTCCTCCTCCTCCTCCTCCTCCTCCTCCTCCTCCTCCTCCTCCTCCTCCTCCTCTTGCCCTTCCTCATCCTTCTCTCTGTCCTTCAATGTTTCTGTTCTTCCTAGTTTCTTTTTCTTCTTTTTTATACGGAAACCCGATGCGTGATTTCCTTTTAAATGTACAATGAATCTTTAAATCTATAAAAAAAACTCTGCTACCCTGGTATGCAAGATTATCAATGCCTCTCAAGATGGCTGCACGTGTCTGCAAACTCGGCGTCGCTTGACTGTCTCTTTACTTTCCACACATTGCATCATGATAGACGTCAAGAGCGGTACGGCAGCCTCCTCACACGTCCTGCATGGCTCAGCGGCGCGGTTGCAGGGCCGAGGAGTGTGGCGAATGTGGCTTGAAAGACTACACGACATGGGAAATTAGACATCACTGGAGAAACTCATCACCACCATTGTGTTTTTGAGAGCCACTTTGTGCTTGTTCGTCCTTGCTAGACATCAAACATACATACTTACCTTTAGGGTAGAGAGGTGACAACGGTGGTGATGCAAGGATATGACTCTCTGTGTGGAGGCTGGGCTGTGGTTGTGTCCTGATGTGGCGGGGGAGAGGCGGAATAACAGAGGTTTGGACTTGTTGCCATGGCGGTGAACATGTATCTCCACCTCAATAATGAATGAGGAAAGTAATAGAAAATGTGTAATAGAGAGAATGGTAAATGATAAGCTTATGCATATTTATATCATACCACGTACTGAGAGGGAAGGACACGTTGTATAAAGGAGCAGTGTACCCTTGGCATGAGTAACTTAAAAAATCTGACCTCCTCCCAGGCATGACACTCTCACGCAAACCGATTACGTCAACCGTTCTCAGCCATTTCTTCATATTTTTTTGCGCTGTGGAACAAGTTAAGGCGTCACTGCTGTTAAACATGATTACATTAGATGATGTTACTATCTTTGTTGTTTGTTTGTACAGCCGCTGCACAATTGACCCCTAACAGCGAATTGGGACGATTATCTAACGGTGTAGCAGGTGGAGGGAGGTTAGGGACGAGGACGAGGACGAAGGACGAAGACGAGGACGATCATGCGGAGGAGGAGGAGGAGGAACAATGCCAACAAACGTGACTGAACCTTCTAGTACAGTAACACCAAATTACTACTATGCCTTAATTGTATAAGTGGCGATTCAGGGATGACTTACCACGAACACAATGATGGTTGGACGCAGCTCACAGCGAAGCCACGGTTGTCAAAGGGTTATATCGATGACATGATTGACAGGGTACTTTACACTTGTATAGGGCAGTGGTAGTCACTTTAAAGGGACTGGTAGGGGCCCTGGACGAGGAGGAGAAGAAGGATACGAGGTGGAGGAGGAGGAGGAGGAGGAGGAGGAGGAGGAGGAGGAGGAGACAGTAATAGGGAAGAAGAAAAATGGCTTGGTGTTAAATGTGGAAAGAACTATGTATTTGGAAAGATGGTGGTGATAATAGTATTGATATTAATAGTAGTAGTGGCGACTGTGGTGGGGGTGAAAGTGAGGGCAGGGCAAGGCAGGCCAGGACAGGGTGGGTAGTTTTGTTGGTTGAAGACGTGAGGAAGTGGAGGAAGGTAAGCCTAATCCACTCTAGTTTCTCTTGCCCTGTCAATCTTCCACCGCTTTGCCTCCGTGACCAGACATCCAGTAAGAAGCTGAGGAAATGGTGAGTCTGTTCCCTGACCTCCTCCTTTCTAAGTGCAAATACGCGACATGAATTTTTACAAAGAGATGAAAATATGCGACATTAATATATACAAATGTAGGTGACTCAAAATGGTAACCTGAAAGACAAACGACATGAGGGACACCGAATTCTTTTTCTCTCTTTTCTCTCCTAGTTTCAGAGGGAAGAGGTGATGTAGAACGGATTCCTTTATGATCCAATTAATGTAAGGCTTAGGATGTATAGACGGTCGGAAGGGAGGAGCTTTGAGTGACGGGTGGTGGGTGACGGGTGACAGACGGATGAAAGACAGATGAGGTTAGAATTAAGGGAAGAGGAAGGACGAATATGAAGAGTGTCAAGCAGCGGATATGCACATTACAGCCCTTCCCTTTACTTGGTGTGATTTTTAGCTGGGAAACATCACCTTGGCGAGTCATTTTGAGGTCTTAAGGTGCACAGGATATGACTCTGTGTAACGTGAAACATGGAGGAGTTAAACTTGAGGAATTCCTTGGCGCTGTCTGTTGTTTGATCTTCCTTGTGTTTTTTTTAGTACCAATGGCCTTTCTTTCTTCTTATTCTTTGTGTGTGTGTGTGTGTGTGTGTGTGTGTGTGTGTGTGTGTGTGTGTGTGTGTGTGTGTGTGTGTGTGTGTGTGTGTGTAATTGTGATAGACAAACAGGATGGGTACATTAACACTAGACAGAGACACGCAGAAAATACAAAGTCCAAATGAAAACAATTGACAAAGAACACACATAGAACACGAAGAAGAATAAACCAATCAAAATATCTTCAACTTATTCTCTCTATATATTTTTTTCTTTTTATAAATTTTTGAGTAGGTGAGGGTGAAGAAACACGTCGGTGGTGATGGTGGTGGTGCTACTATTCTTGTTACTGATTATGTTTCTGTTTCCTATATTACTCTTGCAACCCTAAATACCCTGATACTGTACATGCCATCGCAGGCGGAAATCCATTAATGTAGATTCTCAAAGCAAGTTTCCTGTCTCCAGCTACTCCTCTCTCACCTCCCCCTCCACTCTGCCCTAATCCAGTTCATCCAATTTCCGAATACTCTCCCCCTTCCCTCTTCTTTTCGTCTCCTATAGTGTCTCTTTCTCCGCATCTTCCTCCTTTCCTTCTCTCTCTCTCTCTCTCTCTCTCTCTCTCTCTCTCTCTCTCTCTCTCTCTCTCTCTCTCTCTCTCTCTCTCTCTCTCTCTCTCTCTCTCTCTCTCTCTCTCGGTTTGTTGTAAGTGCAGTGCTCCCTCTCTACTAACTCTATCATGGCCAATTTTAGTTTATCTTTAATTGCGGTCAACTATTCTTGTGTAACTACGAGAGAGAGAGAGAGAGAGAGAGAGAGAGAGAGAGAGAGAGAGAGAGAGAGAGAGAGAGAGAGAGAGAGAGAGAGAGAGAGAGAGAGAGAGAGAGAGAGAGTGTATGTGCGTGTGCGTGTGCGTGTGTGTGTGCGTGTGCGTGTGTGCGTGTGCGTGTGTGTGTGTGTGTGTCCAAACCGCATTGCATAAGTTTGAAGGGATTCTTTGTTTAAAATCTCATGTTGTGCAAGGTTTTTCTTTTGATTTCACTGTCGTGGTTGACCTTCACTTGACTTACTTTTGGACTTTAACATTGGCTAAAACAGTAACGCAATTTAATATTAATCAACTACACAACCGCTTAGCTTCACTCACTCAACTGCATTACTTACGAAGAGGAGAAGCACTTGAATCAACATTTCCTATAGTTATGTCCATTACACAGAGAGTCTTGTATCCCATGGGTGTGGATTACGTTCTAGTGAGTCTCAAATATACGAGCTATATATCTATTTTTTTCTTTGAGGTTTTTTCACAGTGCACTGATTCTGGGGTATTGTGTGTTGGTGTGTGTGTGTGTGTGTGTGTGTTGTGTGTGTGTGTGTGTGTGTGTGCGTGTGTGTGTGTGTTGTTAAAGAAGGCACAATACAACATGCAGCACTTTGAAGCAAACACTACTCGAATGCTTTCTTTTTTGGTTCTCATTAAATCATTCGTGCAAGGCAAGTTTATGTTTACTAAATTACAAGATGCAGCAGTAGGCACAGTCAAGGTGGCGCGTCTGTTCCCTCTTCTCCAGTCATGAGGATCGGTAAATGTTTATAGTTCCGATAAGACCGATTACGATCACGAGATGGCTTACGTAGGTGTAATAAACTTAAGTCCATTTATATAAATTTTATGCCTGACATTAGCAGGTGTGGCTGTGTGTCGTGGCATCTGAAGCACCACTGTTGGATAAGGGTTTCATGGTGTAAACAATCTATTTACATCACGCTCCCACTACTAATCGGTGTGTGTGTGTGTGTGTGTGTGTGTGTGTGTGTGTGTGTGTGTGTGTGTGGTTTTTGCAAGGTTCTCAAGGTCTACATAAATGTTAAATTGTGTAGGAGGAGTAAATATGAATATATATATATATATATATATATATATATATATATATATATATATATATATATATATTGTATAAATAAATGTTTGTCATTACTTTTATTGAGCTGGAGTAAGAAAAGCTATCACTCAGCCAAGGATTACTTCGTCAAGGAGGAGTAGAACTGAATGTTAAAACTGGAAGTAGAATTTGGATGAGTTTCTTGAGATGAATTTAAATGGTGTTCCTTTTTCTTTATACACTCTTTCCTGAAACTATTAACGTCACCGCTCCTTATCCCCTTCCCTCACCCTTGCCGCCTCCTCCTCCTCCTCCTCCTCTCTTGACTGACGGCTCCCGAAGTTGAGACAGGTTTGGAGGGGGGAGTGACGTACCATGAGCCTCACGTCGCCCCTCCTACCCCCACATCTCTCTCTCTCTCTCTCTCTCTCTCTCTCTCTCTCTCTCTCTCTCTCTCTCTCTCTCTCTCTCTCTCTCTCTCTCTCTCTCTCTCTCTCTCTCTCTCTCTCCACACACACATACACGTACAAGTTGGGTGAGAGAGAGAGAGAGAGAGAGAGAGAGAGAGAGAGAGAGAGAGAGAGAGAGAGAGAGAGAGAGAGAGAGAGAGAGAGAGAGAGAGAGAGAGAGAGAGAGAGAGAGAGAGAGAGAGAAAGAGATTAGTATTTTAGTTGGTTGGTTATCTAGAGCCCGTCAATGTTGTGCGTTGGTAATTTCACAGGTAACGTGGCGGCGGGTACATTGTACACACTTCTATTAGTGCAGACAGTGTGGTTGCAGCAACAACAAGGGCCGCCTGATCGGACTCAGTCCCTTGAGTATTTTAGTATTTTAGTGTACCCTGCTATACTACAGAAAACCTTATTCACAGAGAAAGGAAGTTTTAGGAGTAACTAATAATTGTGACTCATTGTTGGGTTTGCATTTAAGAACCGATTTGTAAAAAAGGGAGAGGGACATACATTAGTGCAATGTAGTGATATGTGACGTGAAATTTTGTATTGGGGGGCTGAGTTTTTCCTTTTATCTGCTTAACGAACACCATAATTTTCTGTAGGTCGGTTCAAGCTCAACATTTGAATAAGAAAAATGTTGCAGGACTTTTTATTTTTTTTTCATCCAGGCAAACAGAGCTCATAAGAAATTAGTATTCTAGAGGGCCAACAGAGGTGCTGCCCAATTGGCCTAGTCAGGCTTCGCGCGCGCGCGCGCACACACACACACACACACACACACACACACACACACACACACACACACACACACACACACACACACACACACACACACACCTTTTTTGGAACCATTGGAAACATTTTTCAAATGGAGTTTTCTCGTCACTGATGGAATCTCCATTCTTTGCTTGGCTATCGTGTCATGTTATGATCTGAGTTTTACAGTCCATTGCTGTCTTTTCACCACCTCCTTATTAACAGCTTGTAGATAATGATTCTACTAATTTATATCGTGAGGATGAACGACTATTGTACTTCATTATATGAAAGTGTGAAATAATCATGGGAGTGCGAAATATAGAAACAGAAAATGCGCATCAAAAGCACACACAAAATCGGTTTTCACGCCGTGCAGCGCCCACAACAAAGCCAAGAGTGTCACGTGGTAGAATCGTTTGCAGGCTGAGGGGACAATTTAACGTACCTGTTCCTTGTTTTAGATTGTCTTGAGTCTCAGAATATTGGGGTTTGATACGATATCCATGTGTTCATTTACTAAAAGTGTAAACTGGTAAAACAGTTAAACAGTTTAGCTGCAGTGGTTGTCTCTCCTTTTTTCTTGTTTCCTTTGACGTTGTTCGTGTCTAGGTATTAAATGAGTGTCGTTATTCCTAATGGACTTCTTTGGCCTTAAAATGTTGTCCTCCAAATTGTTTTTACCCAATTACATTTGTTCGCATCATGGGTGGTTGCCTTTGTCTGCTGCATGAAATCCGAGGAAGGAGTCTGTTGGTTCCAATGGAGTCAGTCTTGCAACTCCTTTTTCTGCGATCAAATTTTGTGTTTGGAGGTGTCTGTCACGAGACGTCACAAGCATGCACACTGTAGTGCATGAGAGAGAGAGAGAGAGAGAGAGAGAGAGAGAGAGAGAGAGAGAGAGAGAGAGAGAGAGAGAGAGAGAGAGAGAGAGAGAGATCACAGCAAGCAACCTTGCAGACAAACGGCCATATAGACATTAGATGCTGGACCTAGTCACCGGTCGCTCTGGGCCATCAGCTCGTTAATTGGGAAATGAGAGCGTCTATAAAACCGTAATAGGCTTAAGGTCTCCCACAGATCCAATTTACCCGAAACCGGTTTGACATGGGCCGAAAGGGAAGGAGGAAACTGGGTGAGGGAGATTGGCCGGAAATGGGGAAAGTGAGAGATAAAGGGATGACGGATTGAAGCGTCGAAGAGAGAGAGAGAGAGAGAGAGAGAGAGAGAGAGAGAGAGAGAGAGAGAGAGAGAGAGAGAGAGAGAGAGAGAGAGAGAGAGAGAGAGAAGAAAAAATAAAGTTGGTGGAGGGGAAAGAGCATTACAAAATTTATGCAAATGATTCGCAAAAATTCGCGAGAAAAAGTGAGAATGTGCAAGTTATCGAAAAATATGTAACGAAAATTGACGCGAGCATTAAGAATAAGCAACGGGTGAGTGAGGGGAAGGGAAGCCCAACTAGGGTGGTAGGGGCGGCAGGGAGCATCAGACTTGTCCATCTTGACTTATTCTGGGAACTGATCGCATCATCGCCTGTGTGTCTGTGCGAGAGGGTCAGATGGCAAGGACCAAGGGTTGTAGTGCAGCTTAATATGGGTCAAGTTTGCACTCCTATGTATGTAGAGTAATAAGGTTAATTTTGCGTCCCCCTTCTCCCAATTTCTACGACTGGAAACCTTGCTATAAGGGACCGTACCTTCGGCAGAGTCCTTACAAACCTAACTGGCACTTTTTACGGAACCGAACCAAACATTATCATCCAAACATTATGCTTTTTGATCCTCGTGACGCTAAGAAGCAAACATCTTTAAGTTGGCTTCATTTTTCCGCAGTTAATAAAGTAAAATCCTACTCTTTTCCCCGCAGATTTATGCTTCAGCCATAAATTTCGAGTCATATATCCGAGGCAGAGTTGCGGGAAATATATTCAGGACAGAAAGTGTGGCAGGTTTCCCCCTGTGGGCGAGGGAGGGCAGCAGGCGTGGGGGTGAGTGGGTTAGCGGCGGGTGGAATGTGCAAGAATATATAGGGGTGGAAGGGCTAGTCATGTGATGTGTGGGTGGGGTTGACAGTGATCTCCACCAACTCCAACATAGGAAATAGTGAGTGATTGAGGTTGGCAGTGGATGATTTTAGTAAAGGTGTAAGGTAGGAGATGTGACAGCTTGAGTATAAGTGGCAAGGGATGAGACAGGAAGCTGAGGCTGGAAGAGGTCAGGGTCGGGGTTGAAGATGAGAGGATGTGGGTACAGAGTGGAGGGAGATGAACGGATTATAAAGAGTCAGATGGATGCACGAGGGAAATATTTATTTATGATTTTGTTAACACCGATTGTTCTTACGTACACTAATGAGAAGCACCCAAACACAAATGGATTATAGAAAAAAATACTTCCTGTGTGGAAAAAAAACAATATGGTGGGTTTATTGGTGATGTGGTGAGGCGTTGTTTGGCGCCAAAAGCCAATTTTCTGTAATGACAGGAAATATATTTGCTTGTATTGTTTCCATTATATTATTAGAGAGCAGTTGAAAACAAATATGCTTTGATTATTTAGTTTAGGCAATTGGTTTAGTAATCATAGACTCAGTTTTAATTAAAAGGTGTCCAGCTTTCGTACCTCACTGCTTACTTATTAATACAGATGGAGACAAACCAAACAGCAGCAGGTAAAGTGCAAGAGAGAGAACCTCCACGAGCCGGTCTAGTAAACGGATAGAAAGAATGGCGAATTTCGTTCCTCCTCACGTTGTTGTGGTCCGATACTTCTGCTGCTTACTACTCTTAATGATTGCGGTATTCATAGGATGCAAAGTCAAGTGAAGAAGGTGAACAAAAATTACAAGTAGCGTGGAGTTCGTGGAGAAAGGTGACAGGAGTGATTTGTGATAGAAGGGTATGTGCTTGAATGAAAATATAGAAGCAGTCCATAAGACGATATGGAGAGTGGCGCTGACACAAAGACATAACGAGTTGAATACTTTTGTTGGGAGTGACTAGGATGGACAGGCTTAGAAATGAGTATATTAGGATAGCGAAGGTTGGACCGTTTGGAGACACAGTGAGAGAGGCGAGATTTAGCATGACTTTCTTCCTCTTCACTTCTGGTTTTCCCTCCGAGTCACTCCTTTCCACCTGTGTTGGCCTGAGTTGATGGTCTTGCCTTGTTTACCATGCCTTGTATTTACAGTTTTCTCCCCACTTTTTCTCTCATTCCCACGCACGCACGCAACTTTCAACGTTTTCATGTGATGGCGAACTCTTTTAATGAATATTTAATGGACTAAATAAGATAAGTTGTGACTTGTTTAATTTCTTCATCGAAAGTGACAACATTCATGGAATTTTGACCGTTGATAACGTCATCAAATTACATCAAAAATATAATAAAATATATATGTTAATCTGCATCTTAGCGAATTTTAGTCTGTCATAACATATTGTACATTATATTAGGAATGCAATAAGGTAAAGGATGTTTTATGGTCATAGTAAGTCACTCTGGCCGATAATTCAGGTAGGCCTTATGTCGCAAATGACTTGTGTCCATGAACCTTACGAGCGAAAGGAAGTAATAAAGGCAATCAACCAATTAATTTTGTTTTGAGAGAGGGAGAAGGGAGGAGCAGCCTCTCGGGGTTATGTGCCTCTTCCCATTCCCAGGAGCTGCGAAACAAACACCAATTTATTAGGGTGCTACTGTGTACAGAGGGGGAGAAGTGTGGAGGGGCTTGTGGCAGGACTACTAGTAAAGTGCTGAGACCCGAGGGACAGAGGGTGGGCAGAACCGGAGACTTGAGAGGCAATGAGTTCGACAGGTAGAAACAGAGGGACGTGCAGCTGAAGGAAAGTAGTAATTGGGGAGAAAGTAAAGAGAGAACTTTAGGTAAATTGAAGAAGGAAACACCACAACTAGTGTCAAAAAAAGAGTTGAAGTGCTTACAGCGCAACGTCCTGGGGATCAAGGCGCTGAGAAGAGGCTTAAGAGAGAGACTGGGTAATGGTGGGAGTAGACAAGAATTACCAAGAGAGAAGGGAAGCAGTAGAGGGTGAGGGGACTTTAGCGGTCCTCTGAGGACCTACTGCCGGAGGGATGACAGGGGGGGAGCGCAAGGGACAACAGGAAAAGAGGAATAAAAGGACAAGAAGGAAGTCCTTTTACCCGCTAGTCTCAGTTAGTCATCCTTGAACTCTTGGCAAAAACGTTTGAATGAAAATCCTTACAAACAAAACAAGTAAAAAATAAACAGCTATAATAAACAAAATGAAAAAATGCTAAGATGATAATTATAGAAACGTAGCATTTCAGAACCCTTCCTTTATTTTAGGGTTTGTTTTGCCAAAGGGCGACTCATAAACCAAGGTGTCATGATCCTGCTTGGCCTCACACTCGTAATATTGAGAACACTGTGATGTCAGACAGAAATGCTGCTGCCCGCCGGGAGGATAACTGGATATCGGAAGGAGCAGGAGTCGAAGCAATATCATGATGGAGGAACGTGGCACCGGGTGTCAGGAGGGGGAAGGAAATGTGTGCGGCTGAGGGAGAAACATACTCGTACATTAGTGTGTATGCAGTCTTGCAGGCATGCACACGCTTACACACACACACACACACACACACACACACACACACACACACACACACACACACACACACACACACACACCCACACACAGAGGAATAATTGTATAAATTGGCCAAAACATTGTTCAGTCTAAGTTTCAAAACAACGAAGCCAATGTGGGAGAGAGAGAGAGAGAGAGAGAGAGAGAGAGAGAGAGAGAGAGAGAGAGAGAGAGAGAGAGAGAGAGAGAGAGAGAGAGAGAGAGAGAATAAATCGATGACAAGGGAGAAGAAATCACCCGAGACATTGCCATAGAAATCCATCCGTCCAGGCAGCAGGTAGTGTCTGTGTTTTGGTCTTCCCGACGGGCAGGCAGGGGGGAGGGGGCGTGGCCTTGACCAGGGGGGGAGAGGGGGAGCTCGTCAAGTCTAATTTCCCTTGAGAGAGAATAGTCTTGGTGGCAGGACAAGGTGGTGGTGGTGGTGGTGGTGGTGGTAAGGTAGACAGTAAAAGTTGACAGTAGAAAGAAGGGAGTTTTGGATTGATATAAAAACATGAGGTAAACAGAGGACATAACAGACATTGCAATGCAGAAGATGGTAACTACAGGAATCTTAGCTATATTTCACTTGTCTTCCTAATGCACGTGGAAAGTCTCAAACATTACTTGCCTGCTCAAAAAAACTCTCAACCATTGCATCAACTGAAAAAGTGGTGGCTTTTCAAAGTGATGGTATGACAAGTGGAGAGATGAGGGGAGCACGTGGTGAGGGAATGCAACAGAAGGCTGGATGCAAAGACATAAAGGAGTGGAGGAAGAAGTCTAAGCAGTGGAAAGCAAAACAAGAATAGTGATAATTCAAACCAAAGAAACGGAAGATGAAATAAAAAAAAAGCGAGAGAGAGAGAGAGAGAGAGAGAGAGAGAGAGAGAGAGAGAGAGAGAGAGAGAGAGAGAGAGAGAGAGAGAGAGAGAGAGAGAGAGAGAGAAGGGAGGGGAGGGATATGATACAGGGATGGTAGGGAAGCAGTATAGTGCATGTGGGACGGGACAGAGATAGCCATTACTAAAGTCGACACCAGCGGCCAAGCGAGTGAAACAAATTTATTCGTGAGTGCTGTTTACGAAGCGACTGGCTGGCGGCGGCGGCGGCCTTTCCTAGCCTTTTCCTGTCCGTGCCCAACAACTAGCTCCTTACAGGCGGTGGGATCTGCAGCCATAACTAGAAGGTGCAGAGCCTTAACTCTTCTCCCGAGACTTTCTTCAGGGGCAGCGAGGGTGTAAAGGATGTACAATATTGGCTTCTGCTGGTGCTGCATTTTAAGTATTTTTGTGCACACAACGAAGCTGCAAACTTTCAGGTGCTCTTTTCTTTTAGTTTATGCCACGTTGTTTCAGGATGGTGTGGTTTTAATTCAACTAAGTTTTTTATTTGTCACATAAAGACTGCGGGGCTAAAATAGGGTTAAGATAAAGTTACTGATACATACAAACTTATGTAAAACTGGTTAAAATTGTACAATATTTTTTTTTATTTACGTGTGATTACAAAGAAATATTGAAATCACAAAACAATAACTGAATGTGTATTGAATATAAGTATGTATAAAGACTTTAAATGAAGCAAAGTTTGTACTGCGTGTAAAGAGTCGACGACTACCCTCTGAGGGGAGAGTCCCGTGGGCGAGGCTGAACCCTGCTCCCTCCCCTGCCCCCTAGACGAGCAGCAGCAGCCGGCAAGAGTGGCCGGGCGTCGCCGCGAGGGCCGGGTGGGTCCAGGATATGGCCTGCCCGCTGCGGAAGCAATAAACTCGCCGCATTTCCAATTATATCGGAGCCCCGCCACTCCCATCTCGGGGACCGCCATCAGATTCCACTTATCACGAAAGCAAATTGAAAATTGTTTTCACGCACAAATGGACAAACTCTATGATAGCATTAATTTGCCCCAGCGAAAGACTAATTCAATTATCTCCGCATGTTATTGAAAATTCATTGTATTATGTTTTTTCTTCCTGATCTTGATATTATGAATAATTGTTATAGTTGGTTGCATCATCCATTTGCATGACTGTACTTTTTTGTACCCATTTGGATTATATGAAGGAAGACCTTCACATCATGTGACGTGTAACGTGACGTGACCTAAACCTTACTCCTATACACTGGCTCTTGGTGACCGTCTGCTCCGGCTCCTCTCTTCTCCCTCAGGCGGTGACCGGCGCTCGCTGAGTCGCCTTCAAACAATGACTTGAACAAATTTGTCAGAAGTCACAATGATGTACTGGCTTCACTTAATATCTAACCTTGTCTGATGCTGAATGTAGTTTTGGTGGCCATCAAGAACTGCCTGCATTGTAGTGATTGTTTTGAAAATTGTTATTATGAGTTTTGTGTTGTGTTTTTCTAATTGTGGTGAAGGTGATGTTTTGGTTGTTGTTGTTTTGTATCTTTTTTTTGTATTGTTGTGGTAGTGGTGATATTAGTAGTGAGTTAGTGGTGATACTGGTATGTAGTGGTGTTTGTGTTATTAATTCTAGTACAGTATTGATACTTTTGTAGATAGATGGTGATGGTTATCCTTATGAAAGTGGCATTAGTGTAAGTGGTTGTTGATGTTGTCGTCAATTGTAGTGTTAATATCTGCCAAGTGGTGGTGTTATAATAAGTGTAATGATAATGATGGAGGAAATGAATATCTAAAGGGAGACAAACATTAGGAACATATATGATTAAAGGGTTCACTAGAGCAGAAGCAGATGAGGAAGTTCAGATGAAATGAAGCGAATATTGAAACAGTTGTAGCACGCTTGGTTATGTTGATGTCTCCGTTGGGTCACATAATGATTAGGGTAATATAGATCAGGCTAGCTTAGAATATCTTGGTCTAGGTAAGCTGGTGCCCTCCTCAACACGCCTTTCTCCTCTCCACCTTGTACCGACTTGATAATATAACATGCATTTCAGTAGCCTCATCAAGACAAAACTAACTAAACCTAAACCAAAGTAAGAAATCTACATTTACCTTACTGTGACATTGTTGGTTTTACCTTTGCACTTCCCTGGATACTGTTGCTTGAGGCCTTTTTACATAGCACCCGCGCGCATGCACACACACACACACACACACACACACACACACACACACACACACACACACACACACACACACACACACACACACACACACACACACACACACACACACACACACACTCTCTCTCTCTCTCTCTCTCTCTCTCTCTCTCTCTCTCTCTCTCTCTCTCTCTCTCTCTCTCTCTCTCTCTCTCTCTCTCTCTCTCTCTCTCTCTCGTTCCACCTTTTCCCTGCTGAATAATGAAAACTGATCAAACAGTGCAATGAGCTGAACACTGCAACGGCAAAACAAATGGCTCACCACTTCAGCTCTCGCAGGACGTGAAGTTTTCGCGTCCCTCTGCCACTCGCGTACTTTAATTAGTTTATGTTGATTAATTGCTAAAAGGTGGAAAAAAAAGAAGATATAAAAAAATCAGTGAGTGTCAACCTTAACAAATCATAAAACAAACATAATGTAGATATTCAGATAATTAAAACAAATGAACCCTGAGAACAATACATACACACCAGAACACACACACACATACACACACACACACACACACACACACACACACACACACACACACACACACACACACACACACACAGGCCATCGTTAACCTCCCTTCCCTTGGTCAGCTGATCCACGAACATGACATTTCGCTTCCCGACAGCATTGTTAGATTGCATTACTCCGCCTCCGTATTATCATATAAATGATTTTGTGAATGTCCCGGACTTAACAACCCCATCCCAGCTTTCATATTTCGAGAGAGTTTTCAGTCCCGTGTATGTGGGGGCCTGGATGGTCATGAATATTTTACAGGCGTCTCTGGTTATGAATAATTTCGTTTGTATTTTTCACGCA
Organism: Metacarcinus magister; assembly: GCA_029783475.1. Taxonomy (NCBI): domain Eukaryota; kingdom Metazoa; phylum Arthropoda; class Malacostraca; order Decapoda; family Cancridae; genus Metacarcinus; species Metacarcinus magister. Next base: position 2,808,993 of record JAPQNM010000043.1, on the reverse strand, counting down.
TTGCATAATTTTAGAAAACAAAAGAGGTGAAGTGGGCGAGAGCACAGTGGCTTAGTGGCTTTGCTTGTTGTTTATATAGAAAGAGTAACATTTCAAGCTCATTAGTTCGGAAGGAGAGGAAATAGGAATAAAAAAAAGATATTAAGAAACCAATGAATGGATGCAAAACACGGACTCGGGTAAGCTAATGTTGGATTGGTCAGGATCTTTGTTAACGGCGGAATAACAATGGCTAAAAATAAAAATATTGTTGCCAGGAGAGGAAGGAAGGAAGGGGGAGAACACGAGGGCCGGGTGACAGGGGAAGGCAGGACTGGGAAGAAGTAGAGAGGAGACGAGGATCATAGAAAGGAGTGTAGTGTTAACAGAGGGAATGTATTAGCGTAGTGCACACCATACCACACTTCCGCCCCTCACCACCCATAGTTTGTGTTTGGAGGGAGGAAGGTTGTGTGTGTGTGTGTGTGTGTGTGTGTGTGTGTGTGTGTGTGTGTGTGTGTATGTATGTGTGTGTGTGTGTGTGTGTGTGTGTGTGTGTGCGTGTGCATGTGTGTGTTTGTGTGTAAGGGGGATTATGTATTAGATAAATATTGCTGCCCCTCGGAGCCCTGCCAACTTCTACACTGCCTTGCAGAATGAAACACGAAAAGATGAATAAGCATATATATACACACACATTCTATTTTTATTTTATATATATATATATATATATATATATATATATATATATATATATATATATATATATATATATATGATAAAACTACAGTATTGTGCGGGCTGAGGGTGGTTATTGGGAGAACAGTGGTAACGTTGTGAAGAGAAAGCTTTGTACGATATTGAGGGAAAAAAATCCTGTAGAAAAGTGAAGACATAAAGAGAAAATAGTAAAGGCATAAATAAGAGGAAAACTGCATCAAGGTCACGCTTTGAAAAAAAATATGCGATAAGAAACGTGGCAAGAAAAAAAAAAGAAAGAAAAAATATGTTGTGTCAAAAATGTTGGAATTCTACAATTGGGAATTAAACAACAATTCTGCAGATATATAGTAACAAAAAAGTAATAAAAGCAGTTGGGAAAAGCCAATGTTGGTAACGCTATCGGCTTTCTCAGTCATATACATAAGTTAGTGCTGACGTATTTCGTGAAAGTGTGTGCGTGTGCGTGTGTGTGTGTGTGTGTGTGTGTGTGTGTGTGTGTGTGTGTGTGTGTGTGTGTGTGTGTGTGTGTGTGTGTGTGTGTTTTAACGTGTTGTGGTGAAGTGTGGTGAGGTGTGGCGTGGTGGGTGTGCCTGGTGTAGTGTGGTGGTTAGTGTGGTGTGGTGGAAAGTTACGGCATTGGTAGTGAACACTCTAATAAAGCTTAGTGGAGTGCGTGACACACTTAGTATTGGTGCAGTGCGTATGTAGCGGCTGCGAGTTGTGGAGCAGGAACAACAAAAAAATTAAAGAATATATGCTGCAGTTTTATAGTAAGATTGGTGAGAATTAATGTACTAAAGGTGTTCAGTGTGTCTGTCTGTCTGTCTTTCTGTCTTTCTCTCTCCTAGTTGTTCACGTATCTGTCTGCTTATTTATCTGTGTCCGTCTGTCTGCCTGTCTCTCTACCTACCTATCTTTGTATCAGTTTGTCTTAATTTCCCTGTCTTGGTGTGTGTGTGTGTGTGTGTGTGTGTGTGTGTGTGTGTGTGTGTGTGTGTGTGTGTGTGTGTGTGTGTGTGTGTGTGTGTGTGTGTGTGTGTGTGTGTGTGTGTGTGTGTGTGTGTGTGTGTTCCCTACCATCAATATTTTATAAATATATGATTAATAAAAACGACATAAGTGGGAATTATAAGTTCATGAGCTTGATATCCGTGTCTGCAAAATGATTGAGAGGATAATTAGAAACATGGTTAAATGATTCGTTAACATTTCATAATGATATTTTTTTGTCCATAATATCTCAGACTTTCAAATGACGTTTGACAAAATTCCGCATAATTTGTTAATGTTCAAAGTCACGTAACTTGGGATCGAAGGTAATATGCACAATTGAATAAAAAATTGGCTAATCCATAGAAAACAAATGGTCGTTATCAATGGAACTGCCTCTGATTGGAGCCCAGTTATTATTGGTGTTCCTCATGGCTCTGTTCTTGGACCAGTGGTATTCATAATCTACATATATATCATTGATATTGGACTTAACAACAACTTCCTTGCAAAACATGCCGACGATACAAAAATCGGAAACTTGGTAGTCTTTGACAGCGACAGGCAAACCCTCCAGGAAGACTTAGGCAAAATTTCAGCATGGTTTGATACGCAGGAAATACCTTTTAACATCACAAATGCTATTTTCTTCATATATTAAAAAAAAAAAAAATGTAATCACGTAATGTCTGGTTGTGAAACTTGAAAGCGTGCAATGTGTCAAATATTTTGGTGTGACGATTGCTTCAAATTTTAATTTTGCAAAAACACCGCGGCTAATAAAGTCTATATACGAATTTATTTCCTTGAACAATACAAATACAAGTACGTACTTACGAGAAAAACTCAAATATCCTGCTGATGTAATAGAATATTTTGTGTGCTGCATGATGTTTCTCCCCATCCGCGCTCTCAACAGGAAACTGAGATAATATAAAATACCAACAAGGAAGCTTATGAAATATCTCTGTGTACATATATACTAGATATAGATAGAAAGATAGATATTATGTAAGTACACATACACACACAAAAAAAAAAAAACGCTGTCAGACACTGTATTCCTCGTTGGATGTAGCTTAGGTAAGGTGTCGCATCCTAAGCTGCACATATAGCTTTTTTTCTTTTTCATATTCATAATTGTTGTTGTTGTCATAATTATAAAACAAGTCACAGTGGTAATGGTGATACCTTTGTACTTAAGCATGAACAAAAATAACTTGTGCATCCTCTTTACAGCACGTTTGTAGTGTTGGAATGTACAGTAGTGTTTCATAGAGCGGCAATGTTGTTTTTGTGTGAAGTGGAATATAATCCAACAATAAAATAATACCCGCTCTAAGTCTTAATACAGGAGCAAAAGTTTAATTAATTTTCCAAACCAACGCTCGGGTTCCAGCTGCGCACGAGCCTACAGGGGGTGAGGGAGGCGAACCCAGGAGATCATAACGAGGTTGAGATTATTCCCGAGCAGACTTCGAAGGTCTGTCGTGACCCCGAATACGCTACTTTGGCATTAGTGGAGGGAGGGGGCGGAGAGCCAGGCGGCCGCTGCGACGGGTCCCGATAAAGCTCCGCTAATGTTTTTCAGGTGACGGATTTACGGTCTCGCAGGAGTGCCGGATTATCGCTTGCCCGGCGTAGTTAATCTCAGCGCATGCGTGGGTATGAAGGTTCCGCCAAAGTTGGTTCGTGCAGATCACCAGCCTGATAAACGCCAAGGGTTTATGCCTTCCTTTAGATGTGTGCTGGGGAGGAATGGGGGGGATAGGGAGGTAGAGCAGAACGGCAATTTTTATGGTCATATTTTTCTCCAACTTTGCGAGTAGGTAATAAATGGAAAATAAGATCCCATTAAGTAGGCACATAAGACCCATACACATGATGGTAGTGACTAACAACCTATCGATGCTCAAAGGATACGTATCAAACGATCGTTGCCACCTGAACAAATCTAATCAAAGGAAACGTACGAGATTTTTCTGATGCATGAAAGTAAACGTGGCTGGATTCACGGGAGCAATGCGGGAGAATACCAATACTATCACACTGATCTAGGCAAAACCAGGTCCGTGTGAAAATCAGTATGTCATCCTTATGTATATACCTTTCCATGGATCTGACAAGCAAAATTCCCACCCGAACCATCCCACCCTACGCAGCGTTACCAGACCAAGAAGCCTAACAACCCAGACACTGTTGCCAGCCCCGCCTCCGCAGCTCCACCCTGACACAGCTCACGACAAACTTCATGGCCAAAATTTCCATATAAAAAGGAGGAACGAGATGGAAGCAAACATATTTGTCGTCGCCGGAGAAGTTAGCGGATACATTTAGTCCCGCGGGAAGCGAGGAGAGTCGGCCAGCCACGAGACGGCGCGAGGGAGACTGGGAAGGCTTTTCACATTCATAGGAAAGAGTAAATGACAGCAGGAGAAAGATGCTACCGAGGATGATACGTCTATGCAGGTGTGTCTGTGTTTGTGTGTGTGTAGGTGTGTGTGTGTAGCTGTCTCAGTCATGTGTGTTTGGTTATGTATTGATGTATGCGTATGTATTTGTATTTTTCATGCCCTGGCGAATGAATATATGCATGTAGTGTATTATGCATCTCGTCCTTTTGTATGTATTTATGTTAGCTTGTATTTGTTTGGATGGAAGGGTGAATGGATAGGTGGATGGATCTCCTTTTTTTTTATATAATTTGCGTGGAAAACAATAAATACTTCTTTATGAACACCGGATACGCGGTTTTGATGTATATCCAGCGATGCAGAGACTGACCTTGGTGTGTGTGTGTGTGTGTGTGTGTGTGTGTGTGTGTGTGTGTGTGTGTGTGTGTGTGTGTGTGTGTGTGTTATAATATTTCATCGTCACATTGTTATTGATATATTTCGATATTTCGTTCATAATCAATGTATATTTTGCGTGTATTTTTCTTTTGTAACCTGCACAGTGAGTGTTGTTGTGGTATACATGACCGCCTTAAGAGACATAACGAATACATAACGTCGACCAAACGTACACTTGCATCTGTCTGTGGAAACCAAGAACAAGACGTATGCGTGTCAATCATCATCATTATTTTTCCTTTGTGTTTTCATGGCCTTTCCCTCTCCTCTTCCCCTCAAGGTACAGCGCTCCTCCTCCTCCTCCTCCTCGCTTCCCTGTTACGACTTCTTTTAATTCCTCTCCGCACCTACAGTGGACTCATATTAGGTGGCACTCAATTCTAGGCGCTCTTGTCTGTCTTGGAGTAAATAATTGAAACGAGGTGCCGTATGCCCTTTTTATTGAACCCTGGCACTGGGCAGCTATTGTGGCACTGTGGATGGACGTGAGGGTATCTGTTCTATGCATGAAAGAGAGAGAGAGAGAGAGAGAGAGAGAGAGAGAGAGAGAGAGAGAGAGAGAGAGAGAGAGAGAGAGAGAGAGAGAGAGAGAGAGAGAGAGAGAGTAGTTTTCATGTTATTAGTATTATTGTCGGTCGTGGTGCTGGTATACACGCCGACCGACAGCAATAATGAAAACAAGACAGCTCACTCTCTCTCTCTCTCTCTCTCTCTCTCTCTCTCTCTCTCTCTCTCTCTCTCTCTCTCTCTCTCTCTCTCTCTCTCTCTCTCTTAATGAAACATGCATACAAAATGGATACAACAACGTATAAACGCACACACTATAATGACTATACACGCTTATAACATGTTGTGTGTGTGTGTGTGTGTGCGTATGTGTGTGTATGTGTAATTTACTTAGTTATTCTGTATATATTCAAAGACTTGTATGTTATCAACGTTTCCCATTCGGTCATCGCCGCGTCGTGAAGATAAAACCGTAAAAATATTCAGAACATTTCCTCCAAATTTTTACTCATGCAGTTGTGTTGTTTATCTGGCAGTCGTAATTTTTTTTATATGGTCGTCCTCTTTTTTTTTGCGGACAGCTGATGTTCTTCGAGTCGTAGATGAATATTAAAAGACCCCCTCAAAAAAAGGCACATTCACAAAGCCTCAACTTTTTACACACTGAAGGCAAACTACTACTACTCTCTCTCTCTCTCTCTCTCTCTCTCTCTCTCTCTCTCTCTCTCTCTCTCTCTCTCTCTCTCTCTCTCTCTCTCTCTCTCTCGCTCTCTCTCTGTTTTAATTTTCATCTGAAGTCTCTGTGACAAAAAAAGGTCCAGCATATTTTCGTTGTATTGGACTCGCTTTTATGTATATTTTAGCTTATAGGAATTAAAGCTGAAACTGGTTAAAAGGAATGTGATTGGCCGAGTTGAATTTGCTCTGCGTTCGAATGAAAAGTTAATGACGGTAGCTTTGACACGTTAAAAAGAAGCAGTGAGCACAAACATGTTACTGTATAGAGGATTCGCTGCGTTCAACTTGTAAAATTATATAAAACATTGAAAAAAAGAATGAAAATAAGTGGTTTCCGAGGTGGGGAGGAAGGAAGGAGGAAAAGGGATGGTAAAATATATGGTAAATAAGAGGTAGATGTATGCGTTTGCAAAAGGAAGAAGAAAAAAACGTGAACTTGGAGTAACAAAGGAGTGTAGGAAAACATGGCTGAATATTGGATGGTGTTGATAAAAGAGCGATGCACACACACACACACACACACACACACACACACGCACACACGCATACACACACACACACACACACACACACACACACACACACACACACACACACAGAGAGAGAGAGAGAGAGAGAGAGAGAGAGAGAGAGAGAGAGAGAGAGAGAGAGAGAGAGAGAGAGAGAGAGAGAGAGAGAGAGAGAGAGAGAGAGAGAGAGATTAGAATGTCTAACTCCCGGAAAGATAGTTTTGAGAGGAAGGAACTAAAAAAGATAAAAACGTAACATATGTAAAATGTTTTATTTTATTTTGTACCTGAACGTAGTGACATTGTAAACACCAAACAGTGTCAGCACGTAACCATATAATTTCACTGACGTACCCAGGTATAAAAGAGAGAGAGAGAGAGAGAGAGAGAGAGAGAGAGAGAGAGAGAGAGAGAGAGAGAGAGAGAGAGAGAGAGAGAGAGAGAGAGAGAGAGAGAGAGAGATAAAAGAAAACATGAAAGTGATGATGCAGTTGTGATGATGTTGTGGTGAGGGCTGATGATGATGGTGATGTGGCAAGGATGGGGAGAAGTAAGGGAAAAAAAATAGGGAAAAATAGTATTGAAGTTTTTATTTATTTGCTTCTGCGTTCAGTGGGAGAGGGAGGCAGAGGCAAAAGAGAAATAGTTGTTGTACTGGCGAGGTGACGTAAGAGGAAGGCGGATGATTTTTTAACGCATCTCCTGACTCTGCTGGATTGAATAAAGTAAAATAGTGGTGGAAGGGATGGAGGAGGAGTGCATCCGGGGAAGGGGCGTTGTGAAGATGAATGGAAGTTGTCACCACGCGGGCATCCTGTCAGGGGGAGAAGAAATCAAAAACATCAAAACAACAACACCAAAAAATAACAACAACAACAACAGCAGCAGCAGCAACACTAACAACAGCTACTACTACTACTACTACTACTACTACTACTACTACTACTACTACTACTACTACTTCTACTACAATATTTTTGAGTGTAGTTTAGAACAACTGTGTAACTATATTTTCCATCCAAGATTTACAAGTTAATACATCTGTTCATATTTTCGTGTCTTTGTTAGTGAAGCTTCTATATATGTCATTCATGTGGTTTTTACACTTTACTTGATTAATTCTTCTATGTTATTTATGCTCTTTTTGTAGTATATTTTTTGTATTCCACTTTGAATATTTCCTTACAAGTGCGTCACTCCACACTATTGACGTGGCCAATTGAGCCGAGGTCACCCTGTGCTTCTAAACGTTTACCGAAGCTAATTAATTCACTTCTGCCCCGATCTGATAATGGAAGAGACAGGGACGAGTTGCTCTCCACTAGTGAAGTAGGAAAAGTGCGCGGTCTCACTCGAACTAACTTTATATTTATTATCTCGTATTTTTATTCGTTAACATATTTTTTTTGTATGGCTATTACATCGCCTGCTGTGAGGGGTTGGCGAAATATTGTAAAAAGTGTGTGTGTGTGTGTGTGTGTGTGTGTGTGTGTGTGTGTGTGTGTGTGTGTGTGTGTGTGTGTGTCTGCGTGTGTGTGCGTGTGTGCGTGTGTGTGCTCCAGTGGTCTAGTGGAACGACTCCCGCCTTTCACACGGCAAGGCGTAGGTTCGAACCCTACTCAGGTCGCTAAGGATTATTCACTGCCAGGGAGTAGTTACTGTCCCCCTTGAGCAAGGGGAAGGGTGTGTGTGATGTGTGAGAGGTCTCAGCCTCATCTATAGATCCGTCTCTATGTGCTCTGAGGTCCATCGGGGAGGGTAACAGCTGACGATTACGAGTCCAGCACGTGATCTTCCAGACTATGGTGAATTTTACACACACACACACACACACACACACACACACACACACACACACACACACACACACACACACACACACACACACACACACACACACACACACACACACACACACACACACACACACACACATGTATACCACTCACGACGCTGCATCTTCGCCAGAAATGATCAAAGAGGACGTACATCGCTGCTTTCTCTCTTTTCCCTCTTTCCTTGTTCCCTCCTTCCCCTCCCTTCCACCACCTATTCCTTTCCTCCCGCCTTCTGCCCTTCCATGGCATAACCGCGCCGCCCCGCAGTCTCACATCCACGCGCACTCTTCAGTGTTCTGTCGGCGTTCTCGGCACAACATTTAACCCTCCTTCCCTTGTCTCGAGTGATTTGCGCCGGAGCTGAGGCCAATGGAGGAAGTGCGGGGGAGGGGCGGGAGCAGCGGAAGGGAGGAGGAGCATGTGGCCAATTTAAACGCCCATGTTTTCCCCCCGCGAATTCCGAAGTATCAAATGAAAGTCGAAGCAAATGGTGAAAATCTTGTGTTCTCTCGCGGAAACTCAAAATTTGGCGTCTGAGATCCAGACGGCGCCAGATAGTCTGGTGAAGCCGAGACGTGAGAGGGGAGCAGATGGGGCAGGCGAATAGGGGGGGAGGGGGTTGTAGGTGGTAGAAGAGGAGGAGGAGGAGGAGGAGGAGGCAGTATGTGGTGGTGGTGGTGTAGGAGAGGGATGACCTGGAGAGGTAGAACCGGGAGAGTGGGAGAGGAGGAAAGAATGTGGAGGAAGAAGAGAAAAGAAAATGAAAAAAACACGAGACATGAAAAAGGAAGAGAGAGAGAGAGAGAGAGAGAGAGAGAGAGAGAGAGAGAGAGAGAGAGAGAGAGAGAGAGAGAGAGAGAGAGAGAGAGAGAGAGAGAGATCATGAGGGCAATATCTAGGAGACGTAAAGAGGGAATACGCTGAAGATTTGTGGAGACGGAGAGGTAATGGAAAAGACAAAAAAGAGCCAAGTAAAAAGAAAGAACTAGGAGAAAGAAAGTGAAGAGGAGGCACTGGTAGACGAATGAGGAGTGAGGGAGGGGAAGAGGAGAGGAGGAGGAGACGGTGAAGTGGGAGGAGTAGGAGGACGAGGAGGAGTGGGCTGAAGATAGATAGGAGGGAAGGAATTGGAACAGATGAGGCGATCGCGGGAAAGCTTATTGAGGTTAGGAAAGTTAGGAGTCCACTGAACGAGACAACAGGCGAATGGGAGCGAATAGGTGACACGACTACCTAAAGAACAGCATGCACGACTATAGGACATCATGGAAAGTATGTTCATTTCATATACATATAGGTTTTCATCCTTAAAGATCGATTTAAAGTTACGGAGAGATAGATAGATAAATAGATAGATAGATAGATAGATTGATAGATAGATAGATTGATAGATAGATAGATAGATAGATAGATAGATAGATAGATAGATTGATATAGATAGATAGGTATACAGTTATATAGATGGAAAATAGATAGATATGTAGATAAATAATTAAATTATATGCTTTCGTTTTCAATACCACCAGCTGGTGATATCATTAACACTAATTATATTAATAATGAGTTGTAGTGGTAATGGAACTAGCATTGCCTCAGTAGTGAGAACCAGGATACTACGATTGAACTCAACGATAATAGCAATTTTAGTGTTTGTAATAATAATAAGAATCTTTGTGCTTTACCAACAGAATTACGTCTATGATAATGAAATGTACTTCAAACATAAACTGTTAAACTTTGCAATACCTACGGAGGATGTCCTAAACGCACTTAACAATATGAAAACAAAAGTCCGGGATCAGAAAATATTTATCCCAAAATTCTAAAAGAAACAAAAAGCGAGATATGTAATGTATCCTACAACATGTATTCGATTTACCATGCAAACAAAATAGCAAAATTAGCAAATTTGCAGTGCAAGGAATTGAAGATAATCCCTTGTTTGTGTAATAAATCGTATGAGAAGAGGCTGTTATCACTCGAAAAAGCATTGTCTTCGATGGAAACAAAAAGCGTTATGTTTATTTTTAATTTTTAGAGGATTAATGAATATTGACGCCACTAAACTATTTATAATTGGTCTCATCACGAACGAGAGGAAACGGAATTAAACTAAGATGAAAACGGGTACAATTGGACCCCACTGAATTCGACTGTACCAATGATGTCGTTAGAGAATGGAATAAATTTTAACTTTCGTGGTGCAGTGTCATACAATCATTTCTTTTAAACACAATCATGATCACCATCTCCGGTGTCCTGATGGTTACTTGACTGTATTGGATTGTACTGCCTCTACTTCTGATTGGGGTTGGTTTTCGTAGCGTTAAGAGAGAGAGAGAGAGAGAGAGAGAGAGAGAGAGAGAGAGAGAGAGAGAGAGAGAGAGAGAGAGAGAGAGAGAGAGAGAGAGAGAGAGAGAGAGAGCAAAAGGGTTCCATGAGAGGTCTGGAGCCACATCTTACCCTCCTCCTTCTTCTTCCCTTCGTCCTAGATGTAACCAGAAAACTCTCCCTCTTCCCCGGCGTGTCTGGCGCATGATCTATGGCTTAATTAAGTGTCCGTCGTCGAGGGTGGGAACCGGAGAAAGTTGCGTCACCTGACCAGACTGTCTTAGGGTAATTCCTCCTCCTCCTATTTCTTCTTCCTCCGCTTTCCCTGCTTTTCCCTGCTTCCTTTTCCTTTTCTGTTTTCTTCTCCTTCCTTAACTCCTCCTAGGTGTGGGGGTACGAGTCATTTCACGCGTATCTTCATGGAAAATGCGCCTCTAACGCCGTTCCAGCGAGCGTCCAGCTACTCCGCTGGGTTGGAAAGAGCTCTCCCACACGAGGTCAAGGCTGGAGGCTCGGCTTAGTGGCCACACATAGATATATATTTGTTTTTTACTCCGCTTTAACGTGCAGAGAGAGAGAGAGAGAGAGAGAGAGAGAGAGAGAGAGAGAGAGAGAGAGAGAGAGAGAGAGAGAGAGAGAGAGAGATAAGAGAGATAATGGAAGAAAAAAAATAGCGCAGCATTGTCATCCTCCTTGGCTGGCGCGTGTAATGAGTGACCCGAGAGAAGGAAAGGAGAGGGTAGAGGGGGAGACTGGGAATAAATAAGTAAAAAGAAGAAAAGTCTTTATTCTGTCAGGTCCAGAGGGCGAAGTGGTGTCCCCGCGGGCCCTCCGTATTGATCCCACAACACAAACTGGGTTTACTGGCCGTCCGCTCGCATTTTTGGCCCAATATGGAGGAATTTTCTTTAATCAAAAGTTTCGGCGGCTTCCTCGATCATTTTGATATTGCATGGTGGCCAGGGCGGCAGGATAAGAGGGAGGGATGGGGATGGAGGGAGGAGATAAGGGGACATGGTGATAGGGGGGACCGACGGGTGACGATGGTGGTATTGTGATGATGATGATGATGATGATGATGATGATGGTTGTGTGTGTGTGGTGTTAAGAATAAATGTGAACCACGGATCTGAAAGACATGGAATAAGAAAACTTGAAAAGAAAAGCGTTATTAAGTGTGTAGGAAAAAGTATTGGTTTATTAGCCAAGGAAACATTAATGAGTTGTTGGTGACCTTGGGAATGAATGAGATGATTTGCACGTCGTTGATCTTATAGACTTTCTCACTTGTAATTAAATGACTTGATTATAATTGTGAGTTGTTATTGCTATTATTTTGCTATTGTTAATATTACAGTTATTATTATTATTACTATTATTACTCCTATTATTATTATTATTATTATTATTATTATTATCATTATTATTTTCATTATTATTATTATTATCACTGCTACTTTTGCAACAACAACAACAGCTACTACTACTACTAGCAGGGTTGGACGAATGGACATTGTTGTCATTTGGGGAACGAATGAGTGACAGTATATTTCTTGGCGGGATTGTTAAGGATAACTTGGCAAACACCGAAACCCGGGAACTGATTTGTAACCGTTTCAACCAGCTCAAGACGTCCCATCTTTTGTGCTTTAAGGAAATCCGACAATATTCAGAATACAATGGTGTCTGTCCCATCCATTTTAGTGAAGCGGTCCTCGAGAAGCCGCCCAAGACAGTGAACACAGCAGACAGACAGACGCGACTCTATTCTTTTTATTGTGATGTTGTTGTTGTTGTTGTTGTAGTAGTTGTGTTTCTTGATATTATTATTATTATTATTATTATTATTAGCATTCCCTGCATCACGTCAAGCACACACAACAAAGGACGTAGTGCAGGGTAGAGAAGGCTGGGAAGACGTTGGAAAAATAAGGAACTTTCTTCTCATATTGTTTTTTATTCATATATTTATTTTGCTATACATATTCCTTTGTTATTGTATTGTTTTGCTTCCTTATTGCATATTTATATATTATTATGTATGCGAGAGAGAGAGAAAAAGGAGAAGAAGAAGAAGAAGAAGAGAGATTCAAGCAGACATACATACACAATTGGAGGGTTTCCTGAAAGTTTATTCCTGAAATGACAGCCGTTTATTGGTTTAAATGTTGCAAGTTTCTTTTTCTTTTTGGTTGTCTGTTAGTGAGTCAGATCCTAGTGACGGCCAGGCGCGTGGGTGTCTCCACTGCCTCGGCCGTGATGACAAGGACAAACAAAAACAAAGAAACACACACACACACACACACACACACTCCTTTCCCTTGGCTTGAACGTTGCCACAAAACAATTACGTGGATGCTATGTGTGAGGGATATGTATCGTTTCTTTATTATTTCCACATATAAAATGGGACCACTAAATGCACCATGATAAAAAAGCGGTAACTAATCTAAAAAAAGGAAAAAAATAAAATAGATAAAATGAAATCGAAAAATATAAAGAAAGATATATGGTCAGTTGTTTTCATTCGTTGTACAATTTTGATCTGCATCGATTCAGTTTTGTATATTGTTGGGGTGTTAGTTGTATATTTGTACCCTGGTCGGCGGGGCGTCACTTTGTTGCCATCACCGGGCAGGGCCGCGTCAGGGTGCCGCGCGGGTGTCGCTTCACGATATCGAGTTTGCATATCGAGTACAGCTGGACCTGTGAGACCATTGGGGGGAGGGAGAGGCGATCCCAACCACTCCCTGCTGGGTTCAAGACTAACTAGTGACCAACCCAATTCTATGTCTGTCCGTCTGTCTGTCTCACTGACTATATATCTCTCTCACTGTAGGTTTGTTTACTGGTCTATCCATGCTGGTCTTTCTGTTTGTGTCTGTCATTTTGTCTTTGTTTATGTCTGAGTCAGGATGTCGATGTTTGCGTTTCAATTGGCTTCCTGTCAAACTCTGTGACTTTGTGTTGTTTTGCGTGAATCTGTTTGTCTGTCTGTTTCTTCACCTGTCAGTCCTTATCTGTTTTTGTATCTAGATATCATACTTGCCACACTATTTCACTCCCACTTTTATTTAGTGTTTTTGTTTTCATTCTAATTCTTATAACCTTTGCCATTAATAACAGGACACTGAGTATTTATAAGTGTGTGTCTAGCTCTGCGTTTACCTCTTTACCATAACTTACATATATGAAGTCTTCCTTTTGCACTACCTACCTTCTTATTAACGTCGTTTTTTTTTGTTTTTAATATATTTTATTTGTTTCATACTTTGTTAATTTATTCTCTTACTCTGTTTGCAATTTTATCTTACGTTGTCATTTCAAAGTGTTTTTTTTTTTCCCAGCGATATTTAAGGTTTGTTAATTTATTTTTCTCACCTTCTATTATCTTTTTAATTTTGAGTTGCGTGGTGTTATGTCGCTTTAATTCCTTTCTTCTTTTCTCAGTATTCACTTTCACAACACTCGGCTCATCACGTGACACCATGCTATATAATATACCTCCATGTCTGTCTCCCTCCCTCCTGCAGTGTGTTCATTATCACTTCTCTCTTCTTATTGTCACGTAACTTAATCTCCTTCCTCTTTTTTTTTCTTCTCTCTCTCTCTCTCTCTCTCTCTCTCTCTCTCTCTCTCTCTCTCTCTCTTTCTCTTTCGTAAATTCACGTGTCTTATTCTCACAATACTCTCATTTTTCATCTTGTTATTCCGTTCCATGTCAACATTTTTTTTCTTATCTTACAAATTTATCTTCTTTTTTTAATATCGTAATCTTACATGCTATTACTTCCTTTATGAGGTTTTTTTTTTCCTTTACCTTTCTATTTCATTACACGAATATTTGTCTTCTTTCTCGTTCCCATGTTGATTAATCGTCACGCAATTTTAAAGAGAGAGAGAGAGAGAGAGAGAGAGAGAGAGAGAGAGAGAGAGAGAGAGAGAGAGAGAGAGAGAGAGAGAGAAAGAGAGAGAAAGAGAGAGAAAGGGGGTTTCGTAGAGGCAGACCAGTAACGAGGCAGCAACGGAACCTCCACCCAAACAAAACCATCTCTTACGCCCGAGGAGCCAACCGGCCCGACCCATTCCCGTTATTACGTATACAACAAGCTCTCTCTCTCTCTCTCTCTCTCTCTCTCTCTCTCTCTCTCTCTCTCTCTCTCTCTCTCTCTCTCTCTCTCTCTCTCCCGAATTGTCTAATGGCGATAATTTCTCAAAAGTTAAATATAAACTTTGGACCGAAACTCCACCCGGGGCGCGAACTAAGTGACTAAAAATTGCCGAAAACTTCCTTTTACGCCCGATATGGATTACACCAAGCTAGGAGGAGGTAGGTGGCTGCTGCTGCTGCTGCTGCTGCTGCTGCTACCCCAACACTGCTTCCCTCCTTGTGCCTTGTGTAGGGAATAGGGGATTGATCTGGAAAAGGGATGACATGTTGGGTTAAAGGGAAATATGTGGATTATGGATAAAACTGGTGACAAGCAATGACCAAGTGACATATAAAGATGTTGAAGAATGAGCATCAGTCTGACTAATATCCTCGTTTTTTGCTTGAATTGATTATAACATTTAATCATTGAACGTTGGTGTTTCTTACCTGTACAACCTGAAGATCTAATATGACTCAATATTGTTAGGCTCTTAAACAATTTGATAACTATGGAAAGCATGTGATGGTGATTAGTTCTATACGTTGGTAACCCTTGGCTGTGTGCCTCTGTCCACAAATAAGAACTGATATTAATTCTCAGACGATGATGACTCATGTGGGATCTTGGCATTAGGACGGCATCTTACAGCTGGAAACGGTGGAGTTAGATTGTTAAATGTGTCAAGATCAAATTTATGACAAAAGATTTACCGTGGCACAAACTATTACCTGACAGTTTATGGTATAAATTGAAAATTTCTCATTTTATGAATCCAAATTTCACATAACTTGGTGGAAATTTTATTAATGAAGACGTTAATGTGACTGAGGTTCTATTGAAATCATCAATTTTGTTCAAAACATGATACAGAAATAGGAAAACAAAATGTCTTTTTGTATGTTTGTTACTGAGTTATTTAACTTATTTTAGTACTTCGTGACATAAATGTAATCGAATACGTACTTTAGGGAACATTTGGTATAGGATTTGTTACAGAGGCAAATCAGGTGATACATACCCTACCCTAATGGAAACACTGTTAGGGAATTAAATTGTCAGCAAAGATTGAGAGAGAAAAAAGAGAGAGAGAGAGAGAGATAGAGAGAAAGAGAGATAAAGAAGAGGTATTATAGTTTATTGTAAGGCAACAAATGATATTATAGAGGGACAAGGGAAGTAGTTCATATCCTTAAGGCAGACATGATGAAAATTGAAATATCAACAGTTCGAGAAAACTCCCTCAAGACATCAAAGTAACGGCAGAAAAAGATTAAATAACTTATATTATATTTTCTTTATAAAGTTCATGCAGGAAGTTGGAAGCCTCAAGCTCATCTGTTCCACACTCACTCCCCTTCCTTCCTCCCTTACCTCCCACTTTCTATTCTTCTCTTTTGCTTATCCTTTCCCTCCTTCTCTTCCATCTCTTTCGTTTCCTCTCTCTTACCAACCCTTCCCTGTCCCCTAGCTCACCCCCCTAGGGAAGCAGGAAAGTGAAGCACACAGAATAATCTTGTTTCATGCATTTGACTCCTCATGGCCGAGTTTATCATTCAAATGTCTTCCTGCCTCGGTGCGACCCGCCCCAACACACGCTGGCGTCGGGGGCGATGATAACCAGTTTATCTTTTATTGTGTGTGTGCGAGCGAGAAAGAGAGAGAGAGAGAGAGAGAGAGAGAGAGAGAGAGAGAGAGAGAGAGAGAGAGAGAGAGAGAGAGAGAGAGAGAGAGAGAGAGAGAGAGATACAGTAAAGAAATTATAATTGAGTTGAAAAGAAGAAACCTCTATGACACAAAAGTTAAAATCACACACCCACACACACACACACACACACACACACACACACACACACACACACACACACACACAGATGGGTCTAAGATGAAAACGCTGCACAGAGGAAACACTGTATCTGAAAAAATCATGCAGCATGAAAAAGGAACTAAACTCCATGGAATAAAATACAGACTATCGCTGCTACTACTACTACCCAGGCGAAAACATGCGGTGCCCGACCACAACGTAGCACCACACTCATGGTATCGACGACTAGGTGTCTATAACTCCTTTCCAATCACCCTGGATGAGGTAGGACTAAGGGAAAAAAATATAAAAAATACGTTTACCTCACAAAATTAATATGAAGGGTGTTGGTTTTGCGTATAAATTATGAGGTAAAAAAAAAAAGCTGTGAATGTAGAGGACGATAAGCCAGGCGTTAAGAGAACGCATTTATTTAAGAATGAAAGTTTGTTCCGGGAGGAGGAGGAGGAGGAGGAGGAGGAGGAGGAGGAGGAGGAGGAAGAGGAAGTGATGGCGGCAGCAGCGGCAAGAAGTAGTGCAGGAGGAGTAGGAGGCGGAGGGGTAGAAGACGGTGGGAGGAGGAGGAGGAGGATGGGGCAGCTGTGGAAGGAGGAGGGGGAGCTGGTGTCTGTGACGGTGTTGGTGGTGGTGGTGGTGGTGGTGGTGGTGGAGGGAAGGGGCAATGGTGGAAAAGGGGGGGAAGGAGGAAGTAGATAAGACCATGGAGCTAGTATAGGGGGAGAAAGGGGACAGCGGACACCATCAGTAAGCGTGTACAGCAATAAAGGCAATGTACGAGGGCAGTAAAGTGTGCGCCGGGATATATGACGGTCCATCGCGCCATTTTGGACCACACACCCGCCAGTCTCGCCGACCACACCGACCTGCAACCTGCTCTTTCCCGTGGGCTAGGTCACAGCAGTTCACTTCAACTTCCCTTATGCCGGCTCAATTAAATGCACTGGATGGAAGGCATTTTCACTTTTGGTTTTAATTACAAGTTCTGTCTGTCTGCTAACATGCTGCTTGAACCGTTGTAGAATCTTCTTTTGCAATATATAAAAAAATCATGCTTCGTGTTAGTCAGTTGAACACACCGTCTTTAATTCGTTTAGATGAGAGAAAAGATAAAGGTGTGGGAGCCGCAGCATACCTACATGGGAAGCAGTGATTGCCTCTGCCTGGTACGGAGAGTCATATATATATATACGTGGGAAACTAACTAGCAAAATCTTATGAGAAAAAATGTATTGATGAGAACAGGAGAGCAAACAGTCAGTGATAAGGGTCACGTTTGCTTTGGTGTTAGACAAGTAGACAAACCTAACGTGCTGTCAAGTGGAACAGCAACAACGCATGAGCCAAGCAGGGAAGGAATGCCTGTGTAAGAAGCTGGGGAGCCTCGCCGTCGTCTGGGGAGGGAGGTGGGGAGGGAAGGGAAAGCGAAACAGGCAGAGGACCCTACTTAATGGTGCAGCTGGCTCCACCTTCCGTGCTGCCCTCCTCCCCCCTTCTGGTGGGTCCCCATTCGCTCCCCTCTCGGCCAGACACTGCGGCAGCTGGGACACAGAGGGGAGGCAAGAGCGGGGAGGGGGGAGAAGAGAAGGAAATATAAAACAAACAGCAAAAATCAGAGGTAACGATTTCGGAGGTGCACTTAAGTAAGATAACGAGAATAGACATAAAATATATGGCCAAAGATTCTTAAAGTAGTGTTCGATAGACATCAAAATTTGTAATTATAGAAACCTTACTTTTCCGAGGTGACTAGATTATCCCATTATGGAAGGGGAGCAGCCAAGGCCAACCCAAAACGGAAGAATTTCAGAGTCATAAAATGCGAATGAAGAAAGTGAGGAAGCTTGAGGAGCCCAGACGTTCTCGTGGGAGAGGCGCTGACAGGCCAGAGAAGGGGACTGTATGGCCTCGTGAATTTAGATAAGGTAATTTTTCCCCGTTGAAGATGTGTTGTCGAGGCGCCTCTCCCTAATCCACAAGGGCGGCAGACCGGACTCTCATCTCAGACTTATCGGCTACGGGAGGAGGAACACATAGGACACATAGGAAGAACAAACAGCAACAGGCCTGCTGGCCCTTACGAGGCTGTTTGTGAGTACACTATCTAGTCTAGAGTGAAGGATACAGGATAGTAAGGGTGAAGGCTTCTCTCCCCAGCCATGGCTGGCAGGGAAAGGAAGGCCAACCATGACCAGACTGTCACTACTGTCACTACCACTACTGCTACCACTACTTCCTGGCAAGCGATGTCAGGCCACTAGCGACGTCTTTTGAATCGACATTTCGTAAGTTAGGTACATCAGGATGAACTTACTCAAAGTTTGCTACGTTAACGGATAGTATTTTAGTTGTGGATTGGCTTCTAAATATTTGTCAAGTCTATTTTTGAACGTAGTAATTGTTTTACTGTCGACGACATTGGCGGGCAGGGAGTTCCAAACGTTAACGATCCGATTGAAAAAGAAGTGCTTGGCTTTGTTTGATGTGAATCTTTTACCAGTAATCTTAAAAGAATGATGTCTTCTTGTTATATTTGATCAATCAAAAGTAGTGTAATCTTCTGTATTGATATTATCGAATCCTTTGATTATCTTGAACATTTCAATGAAATCCCCTCGCATCCTTCGTTTCGGTGGTAATGGCAGGTTAAACATAACTTATTGCCAGTATTAACCCTTACACTGCCGAGGTCTTTTCTAAGTGTTCGATTTATAGATTTTAAAAAAAATTATGATTTTATTCAAATTTTTCTTATTAATGATAAAAATAAATATTAATGATAAAAATAAATATTAATGATAAAAATAAATATTAATAATAAAAATAAATATTAATGATAAAAATAAATATTAATGATAAAAATAAATATTAATGATAAAAATAAATATTAATAATAAAAATAAATATTAATGATAAAAATAAATATTAATGATAAAAATAAATATTAATGATAAAAATAAATATTGGCGCTAATTGGTCCACTGAAGACTATTTAAAAAGGAAGACACAGAGGAGGAGGAGGAGGAGGAGGAGGAGGAGGAGGAGGGGGAGGGGGAGGAGGGGGAGAATATTATGATTTTGCTGTAGGAGTTTGGAGAGAGAGAGAGAGAGAGAGAGAGAGAGAGAGAGAGAGAGAGAGAGAGAGAGAGAGAGAGAGAGAGAGAGAGAGAGAGAGAGAGAGAGAGAGAGAGCGCGATAGAGATAGAGAGATAAATAGAGAGAATAAATAGTTTTAGGCGTATCACACATGCGTATATAGTGTTTAATATTATAGTAATGATGAAACTGAGTCCAGATTCGTGTTCAGTTTGACTGAAAACCTTTAGGTACAAATTTTCATGAAATTCTGAGGTGTGGAAATTTTTCACGAAATTTTTAAGGGGGTCACCTTAGATTTTTTTCATGAAATCATGTTTTTCAAAATAACTCGAAAAGTATGAGGTTTACGTAAAAAACATACGTAATAGTAAATATAGAGCAGGAGACGCCCGTTCCTTTGAGCTTTACTAGAATGTAATTGGAATGTAAGTAATGGAGATATTGATATATTTGTATTTTACACGAAACTTCTACTTAATTACATTTTTCTCCTAAACCAAAAGAGTAATTTACAAACGGATTACACCATCAGATAGAACTTGTCAAGCTGAACAACTTTGTTTCTATACATCTTTGTTGTAGGACTAATACTTTACTTGTAAAATGACTAAACTATTTTGGACTCAAATTCTGGTGGAAATCTTCGGGCCAAAAATTTCACGAATCCATTTTCATCACAAATCCACGAAAACTTATATTGGAGTTAAAGGTTTTGAAATTAATAATAATACATGTTAAGGAAGTGTTGCTGTCTGAGTAAATAAATATTATTAATTATAATAATAAATATTAATGATAAAAATAAATATTAATGATAAAAATAAATAATAATGATAAAAATAAATATTAATGATAAAAATAAATATTAATGATAAAAATAAATAATAATGATAAAAATAAATATTAATGATAAAAATAAATATTAATGATAAAAATAAATATTAATGATAAAAAATAAATATTAATGATAAAAAATAAATATTAATGATAAAAAATAAATATTAATGATAAAAATAAATATTAATGATAAAAATAAATATTAATGATAAAAATAAATATTAATGATAAAAATAAATATTAATGATAAAAATAAATATTAATGATAAAAATAAATATTAATGATAAAAATAAATATTAATGATAAAAATAAATATTAATGATAAAAATAAATATTAATGATAAAAATAAATATTAATGATAAAAATAAATATTAATGATAAAAATAAATATTAATGATAAAAGAGGAGGTGGAGGAGGTGGAGGAGGTGGAGGAGGAGGAGGAAGAGGAAGAGGATAGCTTCTAAGTGAGCTGTGGGAAGTAAAGTGGTGTGCATAATTGTGGATTTTTTGTTAGATGTGTGTGTGTGTGTGTGTGTGTGTGTGTGTGTGTGTGTGTGTGTGTATGTGTGTGGGTATGTGTGTGTGTGTGTGTGTAACCACTCATTCATCTCGTTAGCAGCCTCAACGACATAATTTACTCCTATAAATGGAATGTTTCCGAAAGTCTCAGTTGATAGAAATAGTAGTTGTAATTAGGATATACTACCACACCAGCAACGATATATAACATCTCATATACTATTTTTTGTGGGTCAGTGGAAACTTTTGTCCATCCATTCACCGCCCGGCAGCAAAAACGAGGGAGGTGGAGACCGGAGCTGCGATGGCCAGTGTCGTAATGTCGCGTCACCTCGCCTGGCTAGACGCCTATCAACTTCCTGGCTGTCGTCCACTGCGCGTGGCTAGTGTCCAGAGGCTGGCTAGTGACTCCTTTGAATGCAGCTTGAGTTGAGCGGGAGACAAATGTGTGATCTGAGTCAAGGGCAAAAGGGGAGGTATAGAGTGGAAAAGACGAGGGTGTGTATGTAGCAAAAACGAGAACCAGTTTCCTTAGCCTGCGAGTGTGTGCCAGGGACCTCATGCTGCTTTTCTTTAAGTTATTACCTTATTTTTCTTTTCGTTTTATGTTTCAACACTTTTGTTCGAACTAGACTAGAGCGACCGAAAGGAAATGTTTTTACGCTTGTGAACGTACACGTGAAGCGGATCCTCACCTTAGATTCTACTGAAATAATAAACACCAAAAAATCTGACTAGGCACGAAAGTCAAGTTAGAAAAAGTCTGTTTTAATGTAAGAAAGAGGGAGGCTGCACGTGTCGAGACGCCCTTGGGAGACTGGTTGGCCGGGGAGACCGTGCACTCCGCCGCTGCCTCCACCGCCGCCGCCGTCAGGGCCCGCCGCCTTGGAGACTCACGAGGCTCCAGGTTTCCGATTTGAATAACTCGGAGATGATTAAGTTGGTAATGAAGACACTCGAGGGAAGCGAATGTGAACTTGCTTAGTTCTATAATTCGTTTTTCTCCCCAAAAAATACAGAATCCATTATACTATAGTAATTAGTCGCAGCAACATTTCTTCAGTTCATTATCTAAAAATGCAAAGTATAAAGGCGCTTTAATGTAGTATAATCAGGCTTAATGCAGAAGGTAGCACTCGCCTTGGCAAGTTCATAATGCATGTATAAAGCACGCGGGGCAGGGGTGCACGACCAACAAAGACCCGCCTGGAGCAAGAGAAGCCATTAATAACTTTTGGGGCGACAATTTACCTTGTTTACGTCGAGGATCCTCAGAGTATCAAGTCTCTCCTGAAGGTGCTCGACTTGGGAGCTTCCGTCAGCCACCACGTCCTCAAGTGCCTGAGAGAGTGGCCCTCGACACGACCAATTAGTGGTCCTCAGAAGGCACTCTCAGCCCCCTCCCCGTCGTCTTCCCTCCTGTCTTCCCTATCCCCTTGCCTGCCGGGGGTCCCTTGCCTCCCGCCCAGATGTCAAGGATACATGTTCCCCGCAAGTTAGCGAGACACTGAGGATGTTAGAGCTCGTGCTTCTGGCGGCCGCTCGGGGAGGAGGTAATGTGGGCGAGCAATGGTCTGGAAAGGTTGGGTTGTGAGGTTGATGGGATGGTGGTATTGGTAGAGGTAGTATTGGTCGTGGTAGTAATGGCAATGTTGGTGGTGATGTTGCTGGTCGCGGTAGTAATAGTAGAGAAGGTAAATGTGGAATTAACTGGCAATTATGTTATGTTTCAATGGGTCCTCAAGGATGTCATCAGCAAGTAACGAACGTGAGAGAGGCAGACAGATAATCAAACAGCAACAGGTACACACTCAAAACATGAATAACACTCCAATAACAGGTGGAAACACACATTCACCTTCCCTTGACGACCGCCAGTGGAGACTATGACCTTCACTCCAACACTTTTGACTTGTTGCTCCTCCCTTTTATCTCCCTTCTTTCTGCCTAGCCACCACCCTCTTCTCAACACACCTTCCTTCTTCTCCTCTACTCCACTCTATTACCCTCTCCCCAACACTACTCTGACCCTTACTAAAGGCATATCGAATATTGTATTACATATTCCCCTCCATTATCATACACAATAGAGGAGGTGAGCGAGGAAGCATCGTGCGTGATGAATGTTTAACAAATGTGCCATCCAGAATATACCTTAAGCATTCTTCATAGAGATCACCTGTTATAAGGACGCAGTAGAGAGCGCTCTTGATCACCTATATATTGGTGCCGTTGGGATGGTATTGATATGTAAGTAGTTTCGGATCGTTATTTTCACCTCTTGATTTGGATTCTTTTGTATCTTGTCTGTAGTGTAGTTTTTCTTTCAACTCATCTCGTCATTGGCTTATATTGACACGGAAGAGCGTTGGAGTGTTTCCCGACGGACCAACGCTTTCATCCTCAAGCCTCGGTAAAAGAGTCGAGGAGTGAAGGCAGGACTCTGTCGCTCATTGGTCTTGAAGGTGACGAGCTTGGTCACATCGGCGTCCTGCTCTGTTGTGTGACACTTTTCCATTCCGATATCTCGCTTTCAATTAGAAAATTTTACACATTGGAGAATCATTTTGATTGAATTCACTAGAAAGGTAGATTGCTTGGTAACATGTTAAAAAATATATTGTATTTATTATAGGTAAATGAGATGCTAATTCAATGTTCAGCGTTGTATAATTATAAACAATAAGTTTTTACATCAACAGATATTTAAGATTTATTTTCTTCTTCTATCCCTGAAACATACTAACCTGTCCTCACTTGTCCACGCTGCCTTGTTTTTCATGCTGTAATGCTGTTCTTGAAGGAAAAATATATTGTCAGCCTTAATTACGCAAAGCAAACACTATATATAAACATCCTTCATTTGAGAGTCAAGGGGAAGGCTCGTGACGGTGTTGATAGACGGGAGATATATATTTGGTACACACACACACACACACACACACACACACACACACACACACACACACACACACACACACACACACACATACACAGATATATATATATATATATATATATATATATATATATATATATATATATATATATGTAGAGAGAGAGAGAGACAGAGAGAGAGAGAGAGAGAGAGAGAGAGAGAGAGAGAGAGAGAGAGAGAGAGAGAGAGAGAGAGAGAGAGAGAGAGAGAGAGAGAGAGAGAAAAAAAAAGAGAGAGAGAGTCATATGTACACATGCAATAATTATGCATGTGATACATGCATTTTTCCTAATTTACATATATATTATATATTTTTATTTCTTTGTCTGGGTTACGTATAATGAATCAGATTATCCATGTTAGTATTGCGATTGCCATTATTATTGTTATTACTATTATTATTATTGCTATTATTATTATTATTACTATTATTATTATCATCATCATCGCTATCATTACCACCACCACCACTACCAACAACAACAACAACAACAACAACATCAACATCAACATCAACATCAACATCAACATCAACATCATCATCATCATCATCATTATCAATATCATCATTATTATCATTATCATCATTACAAACCCTTACACCCATCCTCGCCCCCCCCACCCCCCACCCCCCCCGACACACACACGCACGATGGTAGCTGAGAAGGGTCTGGCTGGCAAAGCTCTCACGGTTAAATTAGCGATAATGTAATTCTTCCCTGTTCTCCTTACTCCTTTTCCCTTTCTCTTTCGTCTCTTGCGTCTTTTCTCCCTCCCATCTTGTCCCTCATATCCCCTGCCTCCCGCTGTGCTCCTCAGGGAACACATTTCAACCTATTTTCCTCAGCAGGGGCGGAAGGACCTCCCGGACCGAAGTCTGTGTAGAAACAAAAGCACCATTTTCTTATTCGCATACCGGGGTTGTCATAGACTCGTGGAAGGTGTGGCCAATTTTACTTCCCCTTTCCCATCCCTTTGTTTGCCCGTGAGGTTTCCGTGCTGGATATATTGTTGTTTATTCATCTTATTTTCTTGTATAACTAAATGCATTCTCTTTTTGGCACAGGTACGTTGTAAAACTTCGTGGGGGGCTGTCCATAGTGACACCTCCTGAAGGTCAACAGTGTTCCTCTGGTATGGAGTCGCAATGAAAGGTATGGTGAATGGGTAACACGCAGGTGACCTTAGTTCACTTGATATAGGAAAAAAAAAATTCAGATTCCTCCAGAAGGCTTGATCGACTGCCCTCGTGTCCACCATATACATAGAGTAACCATATTGTACATGAACACCTGATAGGATATAAAGAATGAAATGTATTTAGTAAATCTATTTGTCATCGGGGAGGGAGACAGTGTGTGTGGGGGGACGGAGGGGGGGGGGAGAGGTTGTTGGTGGTGGTGGTAGTGATGGTATTGGTGATGGTGGTGATGGTAGTGGTAGTGGCAGACGTAACTACCTAAGGGAAGATGCAAGGCGTGGGTAATGAGTGTCCACTTATGCGATCGAAGCCTGCCTTGCTAGGGTCAGGCAGGGTCAGTGTACACACTGCAAGGTCTTAGGGGAACTTCTACACATGGCAGCTCTTGTCTCGGGGAGTCTCTCTCTCTCTCTCTCTCTCTCTCTCTCTCTCTCTCTCTCTCTCTCTCTCTCTCTCTCTCTCTCTCTCTCTCTCTCTCTCTCTCTCTCTTTCTTTCTTTCTTTCTCTTTTCTGCATATATGCATACATACATACACACATATGTACGTACATTCATTCATACAGACAGATTTTAACATACATATAGACAGACACATATATGAATATATATTTACACGCACACGCACACACACACACACACACACACACACACACACACACACACATACACATACACATACACACACACACACACACACACACACACAATTATAGGTACACATTTGATATATATTTTCGCTCCAGCATGAATTTAATTACCTGACGTTATTTTCAATAGCGTTTCTATATTGTTATTCTGTTAATTAAAGCAAGGAGTGTAAAAGAAAGGGAATCAATACTCCGTGATGAGATGCGTACTCTTTTTTTCATTCTTTAATTACCGAAGATCATTGCTGACAGAGGAATGTTGTCATTGAAATCATAATTGGTAGTTGAGGTGAGAGAATCAAGGTTAGTGATCATGTAGGTTAATGATTCCAGGTACAGGGAACTGGAATCTGCTTTGTGCCGTTTTCAGTCTTTGTCTCCAGTGTCCTTCATCTTTTCGAAGAATGCTGATTGTGAATTACACGTGGGACAGACAAACATACTCAGAAATGACGTAATATACTAATTGTACCTTGAAAACATGACGAAAAAGTAATGCTTATGACTGTATTCCCCACTGGTGGTATTTTTTAAGAAAAATCGATAACAGATGAAAGAGGCGAGGAGAGAGATGATACTGGCAGTGAGGGGAACGCAACGACACTTAAAAGACTCACTGTAATTGCACAAACATGGACGTTATGAATACAGAGAAGAGTTGTTCCCAGGGTACGAGGAGGTTCAATTTGATTTACTTTTTCTGATAATAGTATTCCTTTGTTTATTGATACTTACACGGACAACGACAGGACGAGGGGATATTTGAAGCCTATTTCCAGCATATCACTGTAAGAGAGAGTAAGGCAGCGGGAGAGAGGATTACGAGGGATGGTGAGGTGCAGAGGAGGATTGGAAACAGTGAGCTGACGTTAAAGTGACTTGAGGAAACAACACGGAAAATCCATCCCACTGAAGAAAAGCTGACGTGGGAGTCGACGCGTCATGCGGAACAAGGGACAACATACATATATATAGCACACGGATCACGCGCACGTACACCACCCAAGGAGACACACAAAAGTTTCAGAGTGCAGAAAGATGAAAAAAATGTAGATCGTGGATGGCAACATGACAAAACTCTTGATAAAGGGATAAGATTGATCTGTTATACATCAGAATGGTCGTGAGGAATAATATCAAGTGGGGATTAGGAGATGTCTCAGTAAACAGGACACATCATTCTTGAAGTAACTAAAGAAAACAAATTTGATGAAACTATAGGATTGCCTTT
>JAPQNM010000043.1:2774574-2779574 GCA_029783475.1 Metacarcinus magister | reverse complement strand
AGTGCACACTGGTGTACTAAGGATGCGCGGTGAGGCTCATCTCACTCCACAATTGATATTCGTGACAAAGAGGTGACACAGGCTTAACAACAGGATAAAACGATG
Organism: Metacarcinus magister; assembly: GCA_029783475.1. Classification (NCBI taxonomy): domain Eukaryota; kingdom Metazoa; phylum Arthropoda; class Malacostraca; order Decapoda; family Cancridae; genus Metacarcinus; species Metacarcinus magister. The sequence goes on along the minus strand of JAPQNM010000043.1, from coordinate 2,779,469 downwards.
AATAGGAAGGAAACAATTAGTTCGTAAAAGAAAGTGAATCACATGAGTTTAAGCGAAGTTTTAAGGTTGTCGAAGTATAATTCTAGAACATTGTTCCTATTTCCGTCATTCAATTTTAGAATTTTCAAAATGCAGCACATTTTTTATGGCAATAATCAATTATCCTTGAAGAGAGGCAGCAAAAAATGGCGTAACTACATGCTTGTAATAATGTGTCGAGCAGCAGCAGTGTGTGTCAGTGGGATGGGAGACAGAGTGCAAGTGGACTGACTCAGACTGCCTCTGTAATAATGACTGCTATGAATGAACTTGATTTTACTACTGTGCATAATTTCTATATTACCCATGGATATGTATGCATGCTTTAACCCTTACACTGCCGTCTACAGCAATTGCTGTAAACCAAATTATTAATTGTAGCGACAAATTGGCAACTACCGGGCATGCAAGCATTAACCACGCCCCTTTTCAAATCAGACACACCCCATCTGTATATATATATATATATATATATATATATATATATATATATATATATATATTTAAAAAAAATTTTTTTATATTAGATATATATATATATATATATATATATATATATATATATTAAAAAATAAAAATTTTATATTAGAGATATATATATATATATATATATATATATATATTAAATTTTTTTTATATTAGATATATATATATATATATATATATATATATATATATATATTATATCATATATATATATTTTTATCATCAATGTTTATTTTTATCATCAATGTTTATTTTTATTATCAGTGTCATGTCGCAATCTTCTCTCTCTCTCTCTCTCTCTCTCTCTCTCTCTCTCTCTCTCTCTCTCTCTCTCTCTCTCTCTCTCTCTCTCTCTCTCTCTCTCTCATCCACCCCCCCCCCACACACACATATACACACTGTGTACATGAACAAAGCTCTGGCCACAGTGTTATTATTCGAAGAGAACAAATTTGAGTGTGTCCTTCACGCTTGAGGGACAAGAACGATGAGAGAGACGCGTGGAAGGAGTTGAGAAACAGACAAAACTTAAGCGTTGGCACACGAGAGGAAATGAGACTCAGGCTAACGAACATGAAGGAAAAAATACGAAACAGCCCAGGTATTCAAAAGAAAGTAAAGTAAGTGAAACGAAGGACAAAACAAAAAGAACACACACACACACACACACACACACACACACACACACACACACACACAGGGTCAGACACAGAGAGAAATGCATAAACAGACTGCAACAGGTATACACACATATAGCAAACAGGCAAGGGATCAAACAAACAAACAAACAAACAAACACACACAAACACAAAAAGGTAGACAGAAACAGAAACATCAAACATTCCATCGCCATCCACGACAAACCGGATATGGACGTGAAAATTTATGCATCTCGTAAAGTGGACAATATTTATGTAAATTCAACTGATATTGAATTTGTCACACTATTGTAAGCTCGACCGCTTGGCTCCCCTACGGCTGGTATTGGGAATGAAGAGAGATGGACGGTCTGCTACTACTGCTGCTACTGCCGCTGGGGATAGTGAGGATGAAGGGCAGTGTGATGACGAGGGATGCTGATGATGATGGGTTTAGGATGAGGGATGTTGTGATGAGGGTAAGTGATGATGATGCCATGAAGGTGATCGTTATTGAGGATAAGGAGGAGTGATAGGAACAATGTGGTGAGGATAGGTGATGATGAAGGGATGTGGGGGGTGAGGGTTAGTGTGGTGAGGTAAGTTAGGGTTATGGGATGAGGATGGGAAATGCTGTGGGAATAATGATGAGGGATGGTGTGGTGAGGATAAGTGGATGAGGATGAAGAGATAGGGCAAGGCTTGGTGGCTGTACGGAGGAGTGAAGGAGTGAGGCACAAGAGAGACGCGAAAGTTAAAAAAAAAGGAGAGTTGATAGAGTGCAAAGACAAATGGGGAGGAATATGGAAGGTAGCTTGGATAATATGGAATGGAAAAATGAAGGGTATGGATGAGGGGAATTGACGCCGGGATGGTGCGAAATAATTGGACGTTGAGGAATATGGAATTGTTGCTGATCTTGCCAAAAATGACAAATACTGGGAGTTAAAAGGATGGCATGGAACGCGCAGACGTGTGTGTGTGTGTGTGTGTGTATGTGTGTGTGTGTGTGTGTGTGTGTGTGTGTGTGTGTGTGTGTGTGTGTGTGTGTGTGTGTGTGGTGTGTGTGTGTGTGTGTGTGTTTATGTGTACGCTCGCACGCACACGGTTGAATGTACATCTATATATATATATATATATATATATATATATATATATATATATATATATATATATATATATATATATATACACACACACCCACACACATACATACATACATACATACATGTAATGTGGAAGTATGATTTTCCATAAAAAAAAGAAAAACGGGAAAAGAGGAGTCCACTAGTAAGTGAAGATGAATGATTGAGTTTCTAGAGTGGATGTGTATGCCAGGAAGCTACAGTATGGAAACAAATGAACCTCGAGTATGGGCCTGAGCAGTGAGTTTGTGATTGTGAGTGATGGAGCCCCGGGGAGTGTGATGTGATGTGGTGATGACTACATGGGACGCGGACATCACACGGGAAGCTGAAATAAGTAGACCTGTGTCTTTACTTATATATATATATATATATATATATATATATATATATATATATATATATCTGTATATATATATATATATATATATATATATATATATATATATATATATATATATATATAATAAAATTTGCAGTATAAACTCGAAACATTAAAATGAGATGAGTTTTATTTGTATTAGCGTATTGTATATTCGAATGTATTCTTTTTCATAAATTCGTTTTTTCCTCAATCCGGCAAGCTTTATCTGGCTTAGTTCTATACATCATACTGTGTGTTTCAGGCACCAATACTAATATTCCATTAAGACTTAACTATTCCATGAGCTACTGTGCTATTTACTTAATTATAAATAAATCACAAAGGCTGGAAGCAACAATCAAAACAAATAATATAGTAAATTCAGTAACAGAAAATTATTTACGTATATTAAATATTTATTATTCTTTATAAGCACAAGTCTTCTTTATAGTGATTACATACTTGCTCATAGTTACAGTTCGTAGAGAAGTGCAATTTATGTATTGATTTAGTTAGAGGTAGTGGTAAAGAAAGTTGATGGCAGTTATCAGATGTCAGTGTTCGATCCTTATCATTATAAGTTACCTTCGATTACCAATACATTTGTTGCATATATAATTAGGAAATAGTCTTGGTCTGTCTTGGTCTCTCACCAGACTCTCGACAATGTCCTCACTTATACTTTACTCGGTTCCTTTCTCTGTTGAAACTATTGACCAGAGGCTCTCAGTGCACCCTGTCGTCGCAAGGCATCAGGTATCATTTGAATCATAGTGTTGTGTGAATGGTGACATCAGCTACGACAGAAGGACTCATGATTGTAATTTATGGGAAACGTATGAATTATTTGATTGATTAATTTGTCCATATACTTGTTCATTTTCTCTCTCTCTCTCTCTCTCTCTCTCTCTCTCTCTCTCTCTCTCTCTCTCTCTCTCTCTCTCTCTCTCTCTCTCTCTCTCTCTCTCTCTCTCTTCCTCTGTGTGTGTGTGAGCCTCATAACCCTCTCCTCGTGTGGCCCTCTGTGTTGCCTCCCCTTCTGCACACTCAGGAATTTGAGCAACACCAAAAAAGAGGAAAAGAAAGGTTGATAAAATATAACTCCCCTCGATAAGGTCTGTTGCTCTCAATATCAGTGGTAACTCCCCTTGGCCTCCCGGGGGATGAGGGCGTAGATTGGGGAGGAGGGAGAGAGGGATAGACGAACAGAGGGAAGAGACACGTGACAAAGGAAGGGATATTATTTAGGCGCACCATAAATTGCCTTCCCTCTACTGTGCATTGCGTGTATGAGATCAATAGCCATAAATTAGGGAAACTTTGTGCGCTAGGTATTCTTTCCAGCTGAATTGTTATTATTATTATTATTATTATTATTATTATTATTATTATTATTATTATTATTATTACGACTATTGATATCCAGCCAGTAGTTTCGTTAATAAGCCAACACATAATAATAAGTTAAATTAATCCTTTCCCTTTTACATATTTTACTACATATAGAAAATGTCGCCTTAACACATAGATAGTGATGGATAGTGAAAAGTGATGGATGAGGATAGTGATGGGTGGCGCTCAGATGATGAAGGATGTGTGGTGAGGAGAGAAGTGGTGTTTATCCATGGGTAGTAATGGGTTATACGTCAGATGTGTTGGGATAAACGATGATGCCTGGTGATGGGGCGGTACTGGAAGTGATGGGGCATTAAAGGGGAGTCATTGGTGATGGGGATGATGGGTGAAATGATGATGGGAGGTGATAGGAGGTGGCGGTGAATGGGGGGGGGGTGATAGGTGGTGGTAAGGGATAGGTGTATATGCATATAATTAGGTCCCATTCACACACACACACACACACACACACACACACACACATACACACACACATACACACACACACACACACACACACACACACACACACACACACACACACACACACACACACACACACATATTTGTTATTATTTACTACATAAATACTTGAGTAGACGAATGGATCCATAACAGCTGTTGTTATTTTTATAGATTATCACATAGCTTTGTGGTTTGATTGTCACGGTAGCATTGTGGTGGTGGTGGTGGTGGTGGTGGTGGTGGTGGTGGTGGTGGTGGTGGTGGTGGTGGTGATCATGTAGTAATGCGGTGATGGTGTTGTACTATTATCATTAATATTGTTATTATCATTATTATATCTGCTACTACCAATAATATCACTTT
>JAPQNM010000043.1:2759574-2772074 GCA_029783475.1 Metacarcinus magister | reverse complement strand
AAAGGAGAAAAGTTCCCAGTCGAGGTAAAATGTGAGGTCCATTTACGCTTATACCCGGAAATTTTCGAGGACTAACGCTGGTGGACAGGTAGATATACTGATTGTGCACACCTGTGGCCGCGGAGGAACGGGGAAATTTGCATAAGTATAGCGAACTTCTAAGGGAAAATAAATAATCCGATGAATTTATAATCGTACAGCAAGTAATTACAACACCGCAACTTTGGAGAAGCCATGATAAAAAAGCAACATAATTTCCGCACTGGAATTACCAAGACGACGATAGCTTTCTTTTTTTCCCTCTTCTTTCATCCGAACATGAAGGCTGATTATACCGTCTGTCTTTCACAACAGTCCAGCAGCAGGTGCGGACGGTCGACGGACGATCTGCACGGGTCCAAGACGCCATTAGTCACGGTCCTCTAGTGATTACCGGAGTGAGTCTGGTCACTGTCCATCAGTACGCCACCAAGGGAGAATGGAAGGGAAAGGAAAGATAGGAAGGATAAAGGAGGGAACGTGTAAGGTCGAAATAGAAGAGAGCAGGATGAAGAAAGAAAAGAAAGGAATTGAGGAGTAAGACAAGATGAGGGGAGAAAAGGGGGAAGGAAAAGCCTGGAAAGTGTAGAGGTGATGGTGGAGGGAGGGAAGTGAAAGTGGGTATATGTCACAGCAGGAGAGAAGGGAAAAGAGCCAAGGGATAGGGATGAAATGGGAGGATGGTGGTGGCTCCGGATGGAAGGGGATCAGTGGGGAAAAACGAGGGTTGACCCCACCACAGCAGTGTTCCTAGAATGTCCTGACGAGGACAACGTACTGCTGCGTCAGGCCGTGAAAGTTGTGACGGCGGCTTACAGAAGCGATGACTTGATTCCATCTCTGTTGCGTCGACCCGCCAAACAATCAATAAGGAAGACACGAATTTGAACGTTAATATTTTATCATACATAGTTTATCTAAATTAATGAAGAAAACGATATAAAAAAAACCTTCTTTCTCAAAGCATAGATAACTGAAGTCCAGAAAATAGAAAAGTTTCTTCTCAGAATCGTTCACCAGACCAAATCAACAGCTACTTTTTCTTCCGCCCTCTCTCTTTTCCTTTCCTGGAGCTTGGCGCGCGTCCACCACTCTGCCGCTACCCTGCATGGAAGGGGAAATGAAAAGCCTCGCTTGTAACTATCAATGCACTCTTATTAGGAAGTAAGCGAGGCTGGAATGTGATGCCTCGACCCGATCCAGTTGACCTCCTTAACAGTGACCAGTTGAAACGACGATATTTACTTTCTGAAACCTTATATATATATATATATATATATATATATATATATATATATATATATATAATTTCTTTTATCTTCCATTTAACTTCATGTTTCTTACTTTGCCTCTGTCTGTCTTTCTGCCTGTCTGTCTGTCTAAGTTTCCGCTTCTCTCTGTCCATTTTTGTCTGTCCTTATGTCCTTTGTCCTCATCAATGTCCGACCGTCCGTCTGTTTGCCTATTTCTCTGTCCTTGTCTGTGTACCAGTGTGTCTGTCTTCTTGAATCCATACCTTCCTTCCTTCCTTCCTTCCTTCCTTCCTTCCTTCTTTCCTCCCTTTATCCCACATCTCTCTCTCTCTCTCTCTCTCTCTCCTCTCTCTCTCTCTCTCCTCTCTCTCTCTCTCTCTCGTCTCGTCTCATCCCCTTTGGCCTCCCCTCCACCACTATTAACATCATTCTCAAGTCTCCTTCCGCGATCCCCTGCGAGCCTCGAGAAGATCATAATCATCAAGATTCCACAGAAGTCGTGACCTGTCGGCAGCGTACACCACACAACCTCAGATCCTATAGGGTTTCCTGCTCGCTCCGCCATCCTGCTGCTGCTGCTGCTGTTTCTGCTGCTGTGGGTGGACGCTCCGTGAGGAAGACCAACTCCTCTTTCCTCATTTTCCTCTTCCTCTTTCGTTTTCCTTACATATGTCATCGTTAGTTTATGCTTTTCCTTTCTCTTTCGTTGATTTTTCCTCTTACTTAATATTTTTTTCGAACTTGTTTTGTTTGCAGTTCGTATTTTTAGCATTATTATTTTCTTTTGTTTATTTTTGTTCTTAATTTCTATTCATATGCTCTCCCTCCCGTATCTTTTCTTTGTTTTTTTCTCTTTTACTTCTATTTTGTGCCTATTTATTTCCTTCGTTATCTCTCCTTCCTTTTCATTTCTTATCCTTTGTTTTCCTTTTCTTAATGTGTTCTTGACTTTCCATTCTTTCTCATAGTTATCTTTTATTTTTTCATTCACATTCTTTCCACTCCTTATCTCTTCTTTTGTCCTTTATTCTCTCCATCCATAACAATAACTTACTCTCTTCCTCTGCTTTTCACTTCCTTCGTCTTCTACAAGTCCTTCCATAATCCTGCTCGACCCTTCTTTGCTCTTCCTACTAGACCTACTTTCTTATTTTTCTTCCTCCTCCCTTTGCTATCCTCTCTACCTTGGTCCTGTATTTATCGTCCCTTACAACTACCATCCTCAGCTCTAATTTCCATTCGTTTTCCATTCTCTCTCTCTCTCTCTCTCTCTCTCTCTCTCTCTCTCTCTCTCTCTCTCTCTCTCTCTCTCTCTCTCTCTCTCTCCTCTCTCTCTCTCTCTCTCTCTCTTTCTGTGCCTCCACGCCGGCAGTAGCGGGATCAGTGCCGGCTTATCAGAGGGATAAACAGATCTGGCGAGGCAAGGAACCGAGCAATCACTTCAGGGCCTCCTCCAGGGTCTAAAGCGCGAAGCGACGGCCGGCCACGTCCTCTCAGAATTATTATTTTTGGGGGGTTCACTATTCATACTTTGTTTCATGATTCACTGTGTGTGTGTGTGTGTGTGTGTCGTGTGTGTCGTGTGTGTCGTGTGTGTCGTGTACGGGATACTGCATCAATGAAGATTTAGTATGTACAGCGTTATGTAAATGATGTGTCAGCTCAGTGTTAATCCTTGATCTTGTGTCTCCTCTCCACTTTGTGTTAAGTGAGCTATTTGCGGCATAGGAGGAGGAAGAGAGGAAAGGAGAGAGAAACTAAGTAAAGAAGGAAGGTAGGAAGGGAGGGAAAGAAAATCAATATGCACGGTGGTAAGGAAACACTGCTCCTTACATTAAAATATAAAAAAGAAAAGAAAAATGTTGAACCAAATCCGTATTTTACTCTATATAACTAAAACTGTACGAAAAAAAACCCTTCTTACATATCTTCTGATCAATATTAGTGACATTTTACATTTACAGGAACACGACTACAGGCTAACATCGGAGCAACTATCCAGTATAACAACAATGTCAATACTTGTACAAAAAAAAGGAATAATAACTCAACCATTACCACTACCACCAACAACCACGTCACCTGGCCCCTCCCCCCCCCCCAGACAGGACAATAAGGAGGGGAGGCGGGGGGAGGGGCGGGGGTGGGGGGTTTTGGGGCGCCGAGCAAAACCAGGGATTTCAAGGTCCTTTTTAGTGGATTGTGGCCAACTGCCGGCTCGATGCGGAACATTATTCAGGCGAGAGTGGACTGCAGAGAACACTGTGAACGATGTGATTAAAAGTATTACCATATTAAGCACTAAAAAATCTGGTTATAATGTCCCTATACCCATCCTCTTCCCCATTCCTCCCCTTTCTCCTCCTCATCTCCCCTCACTAATTCTCACTCTACTGTTCTATCATATCGTCTCTTCCCTGCATTCTCTTCTATCTTCCCCTCCTATTGTTTTCTCTTCTTTCTCTCTCTTCCTCTATCTCCTCCCTCTTCCCTCTTTCCCCTTTCTCCCTTTTCCTACCCCCTTTTCCCCTCCTTCCCTCCCTCCCTTCAACCCCCCCTCTCTCTCTCTCTATGTATGGGATTATCTGAGAGTCCAGCTCATTGCTTTCATTATACATTCTCATTAAATAACAATGAGAACTTTTAATGAAAAATGCATCACTCCGCATCAGGGGATTAATAAATAATTAATTATGTCGGATTACTGAAAATTACGCTACATGGACTTAATTAATCTATGTAATGGAAAATGGTTTTAACAAGAGGCAGACTATAATAGGTTTAGCAAGTCATAACATAGAGGCAAAAAAGTGGTCCTAATGATGAGGTGGTGTTGCAGTTTTGGTGATGATAATGAGGATGATGGTGATTATACTGTGGGTGGTGGTGGCGGCTGTTACCATTATAGGGGTGATGGTAATTTAGGGGGAATGCTGGTGTTTCTTTTAATATGTATGTACGTACGTCCGTGTTTATTTGTTTGTCTTTCTTTTTTTTTGTGGTGGTAGAATGAAATAGTTTAGATAAGTTATTAGTGTTATTATTATTATTGTTATTTGTATATCATTGTTATTTATATTATCGTTGTTGTTGTTGTTCTTCTTCTTCTCACAGTATATAATGAAACACAAAGCAGGACCAGAGAAGCGGATAATGCTATACATAACATAACTAACTTCGACACCACCTGCAGTGCGAAGAAGTTAAGATAAAAAGAGAAAATATATAGATGCAAAATTTGAAACAAAGCTTTAGAGCGTAAAATACAGCATACAAAAGAAGGATGAGACCACATTGCAACGAGTACTGCACATCAAACTCAAACTCCTGAATTAGTGTTCGGACAGTGAAGGCTTCGCAGATAAAGACGTGAAAAACACAGTCAGCGCGGCATGAAAACTGGAAAAAAAAATTGTGTAGTGTTATGTTGTGTAACTCAAAAGGTCATTCAAATTGCAAGGCAGAGTGTATAAAAGTATGATAAAGCTTTTAATGTCGTCCCAATACGAGATTTTGTCAATAATAAGTAAAAAGAAAGAATACTTAATAGTTAAATGTGAATGCAGCAATTATAGATATGGTATGATAAGGTTAGCTGTGCCGAAACAAGATCGCGGAAGATTCCTTAAGCTGGAAGTGCTCCCAAAGAAGGTAAAAAAAAGGTGACGGCGGAGCTTTATCATATAATGAGAAAACATGAATAACATTCAATGAGGCGAGTAATGACTATTGAATTCCAAGGGAAAGGGTGGTGAGATTGCCCGAAGGAGGGAGGAGGGAGGAGGGACGCTGTTATGAGGGAGATGAAAGATGCTGGAGTAAAGGTGGAAGATACAGGAGAAAATGAAGAAATTGGCTACTGATTAGAAGAACCATAACGATCTGTAATGAAAACAAGCTTTAGAAGATGATGAAAAAAGGAAGAAGAAGAAAAAGAAAAAGAAAACAAAAAGAAAAAGAAGAAAGAAAATAGGTTTGCTTCAATAAGTCATTGAAATATTTATCATCGGTATCAGACAGTTAGCTTGAAAGCACACACATGTGAAACTATTTTACAGGAAAAGGGGTTACTGTGAGTAAACAATATGCAGATAGTCTGGCACATTTGTTTTAATTTCATCGATTCCTGTCAGTGATCCTATCCAATCCTTTAATCTGTGTTGCCCCCGTTCCTAACACGCTATTTCTCTTGCTCTTCCAGTGAACACTCCCGCTGATTCTTCTGCTCGCTCCTCGCCTCTCGCACCGTGTTGCTAGGAGGTAAGATTTGATGCAGTTTCTTCTGTTCTCGTACAATTAGAGGAAGGAAGAATCCATTATCAATATTCCTGTATTTCGTACTGTAATGGTATAGACAATGACGTCGTATTATCTCTGTGCTACATCTTGAAAGTTTTAAGAAGAGAAGGAAGAGGTTGCTGTCAAAATTCGTTTATCAATTATTTGTGTTTCGAACGGCGTTTTTGTATCTGTAGTATTAATTTTTTGGAATTTCTTTCTTTTTCCTCCTCTTCCTCCTTAATATGTCACATTTCAACTTGCATTCCTTCTTTCTTTTCATCCTTTTCTCTCGTCCGCTACAACCACACTGTCTGTCCTTCCATGCTACCCTCTCTTCTTCACCTTCTTCCTCCCCCTTCCTCTGAGGGTCCCCCGGGGCTCAATATTCCTCTCCTCGCCCCACAAATACGGTGAGGTAATCCCCTGATCCTGAAATTGAGTGAAATGGATTAATAACTTCTGCAGCTCTTTGCGTTAGTAGCCGCGGGGCGTCTTGTGGCTCGCCTGCTTCTGTGTCTCCTCCTCCTCCTCCTCCTCCTCCTTCTCCTTCTCCTTCTCCTTCTCCTTCTCCTCCTCCTCCTCCTTATATATATATATATATATATATATATATATATATATATATATATATATATATTTAATGTCCAATTTTTCTGCAATGTGTATCCCTTCCTCTTTGTCTTCTTTCTGTTTTCTTATTTTGTAAATTTTCTTCGTGGGTTTTCTTTTATATTCTTTATATCTCATTATTGGCTTTTTGCGAGACACGGAGCCGGGTTTGTCCTTGATATTCGTGAAGGAGTTCCGTGATATAATAAAGAGGTGATTTTTATTATTCTTTGTCATATGTTTCGTTGGCTGAAGGGCTTGCGGGGAGACAAGGAGGCACTTCAGTGTGTTACAACACCCTCGCCCGTGACTGAGTTCAGCTTTGCCGCATCGTCGTCATTCAACGGTATTCTCGTCTGCTTCGTACCGATCGAACTAATACTCTCCGCCATCGAACCTTTCTTGGAAGGGAAGCTTATTGCCTTTCCTGGCCGCCCAAAACATCGTAATACTCCCGGACACAACTCTTCTACTGACCAGGAAGCTGAAAGGGAAAGAACTAATAAGGGAGAGTAATAGGGAGAAAGAATCTGTGCTATTTTCTGCATTTCAAGAAGACACCATAAGTGAACTTTCCTCTTGGTCAGATACTCGCCGCTAGACAAAATTAGGAACATGAATTAGACTGATTTATCGCAGTGGATTTCCAATTCTTTGCCTCACGATTTAGAGCGTCTTGCGGGCGTAGTGAGCGATGATCTGCGGACCGGACGAAGATATTTGGAAAGACACTCGTGGCATCCATGGAGATTATAGGAGTTAAGTAGATAAATAAGGTGCGAGCCAATAGGAAAGACGAAATATTTTGGGAAAATAAAACGAGAAAAGGAGAGACAAGTCGATTCTCATGGAGAAGTATGAATGTCGTGGCTTTTGTTGACAGTCTGTGTTTGTGTTACGCTCGTGTCTCTCGTGTGTTTACCTTGCTAACGAGTAGATCTGTTGTGTAAACGAGAGACTATCAAGTGACGTATTAACAAAGGATAAGCTAGATTGTGTAATTAAAAAGTAAGACATAGATAACAATAATCAGTAATTAACTGTCATTCACATTCTGAGAAGTGTTATGCTTTTCCACAAGGAACGCAGTAGATGGGACAGCGGCAGGCTCTGTTTTCTATTAAGGATCCTCCCTAGATTCCCATCATCTCAAATTATCATCCTAGAAGGGAATTACCTCCCCTTTCAACGGGTTCGTGTCTTGTGTTAAGGGAAGAGCTTGTGACGTCACACGGACCGACAAAACTATCTTATTAACTCGGCGAAAAACATTTCCATCTTGAGTTGATACTCATTAACCATTAAATGCGTAAAAATGTGTGTGGGTTAGGGAGGCTGCTTCGTCATTACAACGCTCTATAGTAGAAAGATACACAATCCAGATTCTTCAATATTATTGCATGGACTGCTTTGGATAATGACAGGATTTAATCTTTCAAAGAGTATTGTAGGTAACAGTTTCATGCAGCAGACCAAAGAATGCATATTGTTCGAGATTAAATAGTTGATAATAGTAGTCCGTATTCTTCAACTGGCTCCTTTATTTGATCAAAACTCATGGAAGTCTTTGATGGATATATCAGTCGCTGTGGAGACACCAGGAAGCTCCTTCATCTTTCTTTCTCTGTAGCTCATCTGAAGACAATAATTTATCTATCATTTTCTTTGGCACAATAAACCAAAAGAAAACTTTATTTAAGAACAACTCCCAAGACTCTGTTATACTTTTCCCCTGTGAGGAAAGACACAAGACGCTGCGAACAATACGCCGCCAAGCAAACACAGGAATGGACAAAAGGGGACTTGCCTGCCTCCCGACGCTGGCTCTCAAATGAACCAGTTGAAAAGAAAAGGCCAGCACGAAGACTTGCGCAAAAGGAAACAAAAAAAAAAAAAAAGCAAAAAAATAAACGTTGAAATGATAAAAAGAGGACAAAAGACGACTTGACAAAACAGAGAAAAGGCCACAATACTGTAATAAAACGGTAAATAGCGCGTGGAGGGGAAAAATAATGTTCTTTACGTGGGCGTCGAGGATTCCTTTGTGCAGCGCCGGAAAATGTACCAGTACGTCCATTTACTTGCGTGTTTTTATTCATCTTTTTTTTCTCTCTCTTGCGGGAGGGAGGGTTGGGGAGGGCCACGAGCAGAGTGAAAGACATTAGAAATTACATTAAAACTTCTGAAGCCAAGAATTCACAAGTAACAGCGCAAAAGTTAAGAGATCTTGTCGCGGGTGACTCTTCTTTCCACTCCCTCTTGGTGACTCCCTCTCTCCGTCCCGCCATCTCCTTGTGTCACAGCCCACCAGCGTCACTCCATGTCCTTTCTAACCCGACACACCTTCTCTATCACCCTGTTCTGCAACGGCTCACCCGTTACTTCCTCCGTCACTCCTGCGTCACTTTACTGTTACAGCTGCGTCACCCTGGCCCAGGTGTGTCTCTTTTAATTATGGTCGGGAGCACGTTCGTCCCCTTCCCCGTACTACTACCTCCTTCCCTCCCTCCATTCCTCCCTCCCTCACTCGGCCACACCGTCTGAGGGAGAAGCGTGTTAAGGCCGCCCGTATCTGGTCTGAACCGCGGAAATTAAACTCCCAGATATACATACTAGATTACCGGCGTCTGGCGGCGGCTGGGTCGGAACAGCGGCCCCGCTGCGAGCGAGAAGCGACCCTCTGGGTAGGTCCCGAGAGGCGAGTTTGTGGACCTTCCCGCGGCATGACAGGTAGAGAATGTAATTTCTGGTTTGATGTATTAACTGGCATGTGTGAGTTGTAGTAATGAGTGGTAATTCATGTTTGTGTGGCAGCCGCCTGGGGGTTTCCCCGGCCCACTGGAACACACTAGCACCTGCCTGCTGGTGGCCCCTTTGGCACCAGGGAGAGGTGGGGGGTGTGTGTCTTTCCTGGCTTCCCTTACCTGATTTGATTGTCAACAATAATTACATGAATATTAGGACGTGAATGGTAACATATGTTGCTGGTGTAGAGGTTTAAAGTCTGTCAATTAATGTTGTTGCATGGAGGTCGGAAGGTTACTAGCAAATGATAATAATGGAAATGCCACCAATTGCAAATTGCTGTTGAGTCCATTTTGGCATATATGGACCTACCCATTAAACAAAAAATCCTTTCTGCACCTTGTATTATTGTTATTTACTCACTTATTAATGTTCTTGTTTTTCGTTTCCTTTCTTAATCCATCGTACTTACTAAACTGTTTATTCTGAACGTGACAGTATTTTTATCTTTCCTTTAAGATACCTTCTTGTGACTTTTTCATTATAGCTTCTTTACAACAGCCTCAGTTCATCGTTTTCTTTGTAAAATAATCATAAATTGTAGTTTCGTTTTCATTCTTCTTTTCACATTTTAAGCCGGAAGTGGAAGTCGTCGGCCTTTCCTGAAAGACGCTCGGCGAGGGAGAGGAAAAAGTATATTCCCAGAGTATTGCGTTGCTTCACTTCTGGGATCCTCCAACTGAGTTTACTCCTCACCTGTGACCCGCTATGGAGACCCTTCGTCGGGCTGGCGTTATTCTGAAATTTTGATTGAGGTCTTTTCCTTCATCCTTTCGACGAAAAGTGTCTGCCTGACGGACGTATATGGTCATTCTCACATCATTGCTGGTGTTATATTATTGAAATATCTTTTCATTTAGACTTTGTGGTCAAGTTTTGACTGATATACCCTAAACACAAAAGCCATGTGTCTTTTTTATGTGAAAACATCATCACCAGATGTACGATGGTTCCAACCATTCATTTAGTTTATTACCACGAAAGTGACAAACTTTATTTTGAAAAAAAGGTTAATTTACCGTGGAGTCCTGAGCTTCTCTATAAGAATAATGACAATTTTTTTGGGGTCTCTTTCTGAGGGGGAGTCCCTCTCCTCTTCTCCTGATCACGCTACATTACCCGACTGACGCAATACACACTTTGGAAAAGTACGGGGGAAGCTGCGTCGTTTATACGGAGGTAGAAGGAGATTTCTTCCAGAAGAGAAGACGCAGAGGAGGCCAGGTAGTGAGGGAGGAGTGGCGGAGGAAGGGGTGGGAGGCGCGTAGCAACAGGCTGGCGGAGAGTGAGAGGCGGGGTAAGGAATCCTCATTTGGCAGAGAGGAGGAGGGAGCTGGATGAGGGAGAGACTGCTCGGTGTGCAGCGGGATCTCTTGCGCAAGGAGGGGGAGGGATGCACTTAAAGTATTTATATCGTTAATTAAAGAGACCAGGACGGCACACTTTCTTAACACTTGGACGGGTGGCAAGGGCGGCCACTGGACCACACGGATGAGCCGAGACGCTGCATTAGGGCGGCTCTGTGTTCGACGCCCCCATATTAGCCTTAATGAGCCCTAATGGATGGCAGGTTCTCATGTTGTCCCAATGGAAAACAGGCAGTTGGTTGAGTATTTTAGTTACTTGTTCTGCTGAAGTGGCTGGGATCACACACTTCCTAGCCCTTAACGAAGTATTTAACTAATACCAAAGTATTTATTTCTATTGTAATAAACCGCTTTAATACTACTCTTTTTTACCAATATTCGTCGCCGGAAGGTAAAATGTCCTTATTCTAAGGTGAAACAGGCCGCCAAAATCGTTTATCAAGTTACTTTGATAGGAGAAAGAAGGTCAAGGTGATGCAGCATTGGTTCCTTTGTTCGTTACGCTGCTGAGGTTCCTTGAGTGGAGTGAAGGGGCCCTGGGGGTGAGGTCTCTGGTGGCTAATAGGTAGGGGGAAGGGGCGGCGCAGGCGGCAGAGAAGTGACAGTCGGGTAAGCCGGAGGTGTGTTAGCAAAGCCAGACGTAAGTGGGGCCTCGGCGTTACGTCTGTTGCTCTCAGATACTGGAGAGAGAGAGAGAGAGAGAGAGAGAGAGAGAGAGAGAGAGAGAGAGAGAGAGAGAGAGAGAGAGAGAGAGAGAGAGAGAGAGAGAGAGAGAGAGAGAGAGAGAGAGATACAGATACATTATACCTCACTGTATATATAATGGATCGTAAACTAAAAATTCTTTTTAAGTAAAAAAGTGAATTATGC
The DNA here is from genome assembly GCA_029783475.1 of Metacarcinus magister. NCBI lineage: Eukaryota > Metazoa > Arthropoda > Malacostraca > Decapoda > Cancridae > Metacarcinus > Metacarcinus magister. The sequence continues at coordinate 2,760,850 of JAPQNM010000043.1, read as the reverse complement.
AGAAAGCAAAAGTGAAATAACAGAGCAAAGGAATAAAGAGAAAGTGAGGAGCGGAGGCAGAAAAGCCAGGAAGAAGCTGAGAGTGAGAGGGGAGGGACAGATCCCGTGGGAGAGGGAGATAAAAGTTAGCGGAAGAGGCCAGCTGCCGCCCCGCCCCCCACCCCCCGTCCCCTTAGTCTCCCCTGGAACACACTCCAGTAGAAAGCCACATTCCGTCCCACATTCTAGGGCACAGGGACTCTAGGCACGCAGTAGTAGAGTTCTAAGACCCGAACACACTAATAGAGGAAATGTCTAAAGCTAACTTACACCTAGGAAAATATTTGTTTTCGTGAAATAGACAGATTGATTGTTTGTTAGTATTCTTTTAGTCCTGTGTTGCCTATAGAATATATTAAAAACGTTAGGTGAATGAATTTTTTTTCTTCATATAAAAGAATGCAAGCGTACACACACACACACACACACACACACACACACACACACACACACACACACACACACACACACACACACACGGGTAAAAGTTCTCAGCTTCAGAGTTTCTCACAGCTCAGGGGAAGAAGAAGGAGAAGAGAAGTGGAAGAAAAGAACGAAGAAGGAAAGAAAGAAAATAGAGAGAATAAAAGATAAAAATCATGGCGGAGTAAAGAAAGAGAGAGAGAGAGAGAGAGAGAGAGAGAGAGAGAGAGAGAGAGAGAGAGAGAGAGAGAGAGAGAGAGAGAGAAGAGAGAGAGAAGAGAGAGAAGAGAGCGAGAGAAAAGACAAGGAAAAAAATGGACGAGAAAGGAATAAGTGAGGGAAATAGAGAATAAAAATGGAGTAGGAGGGGGAGGAAGGAAAAACGGGAGGGAGAAGTGAGGGACAAGAATGAAGGAGAGACGCCTCGAGGGATAGTGACCCTGACCCTGCCGGAAGCTTGTCTGTCCTTCCTCCTCCCTCTGTCCTTCCAGCCTCCTTGCTCTTCCTCCTTTCTTATCTTATCCTTATTCCTTTCGCCTCCTGTCTGTATTCTCTCTGGTCTTGTGTGTTTTCCTTTCTCCTCTGCTTTGCCCCTTGCTGTGTCGTCCCTGAGTCCTTTCTTTCTCACCTCTCCCCCTCTCGCACGTGTAGCATTGTTTGAAGTGCTTAAGTAACCCCTTCTATGGACACACTGACCTGGTCCAGAGGGAGTTTGTATTTGTCCTCCATTGGTTCTGCTTGAAATAGTACGCATGTTTATTTATTTTTTTATAGAGGGTTAAACAAATAATTTTTTTCATCGCTGACTTATTTC
>JAPQNM010000043.1:2749574-2754574 GCA_029783475.1 Metacarcinus magister | reverse complement strand
ATAAAATATGGTTTTCTATATGGTTCCGTCGCGTTATGGTCCGTCTTCGCTTCAGTGTCTCCGGAGCTTCCCTTCATCTGTTGCTTAGTGAGGAGGTGTACCATAATCCCCCCCACCCCCCGCACACACACACACACACACACGCACACACGCCCATCACGAGTTTAGCGCGTGATCCTCCAGACCATGGTGAATAACACACACACACACACTGCTCGGTAGCTTAGTGGTAACGTCTCAACTTGTCACTTGGCAGGTTTAAGCTCGCGCCTTGCTGAAGGTGCAAAGTTTCATTGATGACCAAACAGTTGCTCTCCTTCTTGAGCAAAAGGATTGGGTGTGTGGCGTGTAAAGTTTTCAGCCTTACCCATAGATTGGGCTATTATGGGCTGCAAGCTCTCTCCGGGAGGCTAATGGCAGGCGATCACGATTCCAGCGCATGCTCCTCAAGACCAGTGAAACACACACACACACACACACACACACACACACACACACACACACACACACACACACACACACACACACACACACACACACACACAACACCGTAATACTGTCAGCTTACTTCCTTAAAGTTAGATTTGTTTCTAGACTCAGCGGCTCATCGATCCCAGCGTGTTAATATTTTGTACGTCCTTGTTTTATTTCGTTCCTTCCGTTCTTCTGTCTGATGGTGGGTTTGAAACTCGCAGCGTTGCTGGAAGGGAAAATAATCAGAGAATTTTCTTAGTTTTCTTCTTGCAGATATTCTCGATAAAAAAGCAAAGGAAGAACACATTAATTTTGTAAGTAGAAATAAATGAAAACATGGGTTTAGGAATGCTAAGACTTTGTCATTCACAATATCAATGTATGGCAAAAGAAATGCAGTCAGCTACGTTGCTATAAATAAATGCTTCCTTTGTTTAGAGTTTACAGGGATATTTCATTAGGAATAATAAAAACTGCAGGAAGACCAATTAAATTCATTATTCTTCATAATGATATTAAGCTATTTGCATATGGTATTGGTCAGAATTGTAAGAGAAGAAACGTGATAACTATATCGAACTAATAACGTTAAATGACCAGTGATTTTAAGCATAATCGACCCAATCATAATCACCAGTTTGATAATAGTGTCAGTAGGTCTGGGCTTCACTGCTATTCCCCAAAGGCAGGCTGACATTCTCCGAGCCGCGGGGATAAAAAAAATCAATAGTAAGATGGTACAGCAGATTAAGGGAAAAATGAGATCACCCCGGACTGGTGCAGCCGGGCGCTGTGATGAAAGGCCTGTAACAATATACACTGATGTTGTATTTTTCGTATCAAGAATGCTTAAGATATGCGCATATATTTTTATATTTAATATATTAAATCTCCGTAGGTTTTCGTTTCCATGGGCTTTATTTCTAGAAAACTTTGGACGTTGCTTTTATAACGATTCATTGCTCGTCTCTCGTCTAGAAAATTGATTTTTATGATGGAAAATGACACGATTGATTATCTGCGTAATATTACCAAGCCGGGATCATCAGAACATGTTTGTGTCAGATAAGCTTAGTAATTGTGGACAAACACACGCACACACATAGAGACAGACACATACACATACACACAGACACACACACACACACACACACACACACACACACACTCGCGCGCGCGGACACACACACACCACACACACACACACACACACACACACACACACACACACACACACACACACACACACACACCGGTCTCGTGGTCCAGTGAAGTGACTCCCGCCTGTCATCCCGTCATGGAACCTCGCTCAGGTCGCTACGATTTTTCACTGACAGGGAGCTGTTACTGTCCCCCTTAAGCAAGTGAATGTGTGTGTGTGTGATGTGTGAGAGGTCTCAGCCTTACCCATAGTTTCGTCTCTATGTGCTCTTAGCTCTTTCGGGAAGGATAATGGCTGATGATCATGATTCCAGCGCATGATCTCCAGATCATGATGATCGTGTTGAATAACACACACACACACACACAAACACACACACACACACACACACACACACGCACACACACGCACACACACACACACACACACACACACACACACACACACACACACACACATACACATAAACACACACAAACATACATCCTTTTAGGAATCCCTTCACCTTTGGCAGAAAAGCTGCTTTTAGGACAAATCTTTAGTCCTCGAGTATAAGCAAAGTAGGTTTTCTTATGGTAGTACCTGATGAAATAGAATAAAAAGTTTCGATAAAGAATAACAAACGTCAAGAAAATATTAGTCATGAGCCAAACAGTGAGTATAAATCTCTTGCAGTGAGCTATTCTTAATACGGGAATCCTTTGCCTTTCAACTCACTACTAGTATAACTTCCAAACAACTCTCACTTCTGGGCCTTGAAGGGAAGGAACCAAACCCAAAAAGAATAAACAACACCAGAAACGCCTCCCGCAGGACCGGGCAAGACTTGAACCAGCGCGCGAGGGACGTGGATGAGGGACCTGAACCCTTGCCAGTAGTGGTCGTCACGTCTCCTCGAATTACTGGTGTGGGCCGGGAAGTCGGGCAGCGCCTAATTTCCCTTGGGCCATGTCACTCCAGCCTGCCAAACTCCCGCGGGAGGAGGGAGCCGGCCCAAACGGGGAGAAAAACAAGGAGGGGAGACACGAGAGGAGAGAAGTTAAGAAAGGAGGAGAAGGAAAAGAAGAAGAAGAAAAAAGATAAAAAGAGAGGCTGATGGAGGAAGAGGTGATGGTGAATAAGACAAGCAGCGAGAAAAAAGGAAGCGTGGAAGGAAAAACAGGAAAATTGAATGATTTGGTGGTTGCGATGATAAAAATATAAGTTTATGCTGAGTGTGAAAGAAAAGGACAGGAAAAAAAAGAAGTGGACACAAGAGAAAAATACTTTGGTATTAATGAGAAACGTGAGGAAAGAAAAAGGAAAAGTTAGACGGAAAACAGAACTATAGTTCAGATTAGAAACAAAAGTATCATAAAAAAGAATGGAAGGTTTAAAAGGAAAAGCTGACAAAGCGTATAAGTCAACTTATCAGTACTAAATAAATACACGAATGGATAAGAGAATAAATGAATAAATAAATAAATATTTATATATATATTTAAATAAATAAATAAATAAATATATATATATATATATTTTTTTTTTAATAATAGTAATAATAACAATAATGACATTGATAATAATAATAATAATAATAATAATAATAATAATAATAATAATAATAATAATAAAGGTAATTGTCTTATTGTCTCTTGACAAAAATTATGAAAATACACTGAAAAATGCCACTTTCAAGCTGCTCATAGATTTGTCATTAAACGTAACAAAGAGAAATGATGGAATGCTACGTCATCATTTAGTTAGACAAATTATGAAATACAATGAAACCTTGGAAACAGTGAACAAGTGTCAAGTACAAAAAGAAAGTAATGATAAGACTTGCACACAAATGTAAGATCTTAAGATTATATAGTCCTTACACGTAAGGCCTTTGATGTTCAGAGTAAGAATGATGTCGTGAGGAGAAACATAAAATAAGCTGATTTTACCCGTATGACAAGGGTTTATAATGTGATGTAATAAAATGTGTTAAAAAAGAAGATATGATTGGGATCAAAAAGTGACAAACACATTGCAAGACATTAAACGCAGAGACAACGTTCATGAATGAATAAAAAACAAATTAAAAGAAGAGGCGTTTATACCTCTCAAGGAGAAGAACAAGAACAAGAGTAAGAATAATCACGAGAACACGAACGAGAACTGAAATAAATGTTCTTTGAATGATTGTACTTGCAATGGTGCGTAGGACTGACCATAGAAAGAAAACCAGCTTCTTGAATGGCAACTCAGTAATAGAAAACGGAAATTCAGCTTCATTAATGACAATTTACACCACAATTTACACAGCTAAGCACCTAGCCGTTTTGCAATAACTAATCAATAAATTTTCATGAGTTGGACGGAACATATTCTACGAAGTGTTACGCCTTGATACGATGAAGGGTTCTCAGGGGCATGTGTTATTGGGCAAAATAAAAAAGGGAGAATAAATAAATCCTATAAGGAAACATGTGTAAGAATCTGCTCGCTTCAGAGGGCCGTCCTAGCCCCCGAGGCCCGTCCTAGCGGCCAAACACTCGCTATGGTCATTTCAAGGCGGCAAAAATGAGGTTGACCGCTGCCTTTCTGCTACGGACGGAATTTGTGGCTGGCAAGTGTTCGATTCTGGCTCTCCAAGTTGCTTCGGAAACCCGATCTAAGGGTCTAAAAGCTCTTGAAAACAGAACCATCGCCACACAGTCGAGGGAAAATGTAACAAAGCACAGCACGTTCAGCTCAAGTCGGAGCGGTGCGGTGAAGAAAAATGTAAAGGTGGCAGGGTAATGTTTGGGCTCTCTCTCTCTCTCTCTCTCTCTCTCTCTCTCTCTCTCTCTCTCTCTCTCTCTCTCTCTCTCTCTCTCTCTCTCTCTCTCTCTCTCTCTCTTTCCCTCTTACACACACAAACAAACAAACAAACAAACACACACAAATGAACACACATACTACACGCATGCGCACATCAAAACTAAAATAAACCGTCAACTCAAAAACAAGACTAAAATTTTGGGAAATATGCAAAAGCGAAATTAAAAAGAATGTAAAGCGTCATGGATCGAGTGTTGGAATAACAAAAAAAGTAGCATTTTCCCAGCAATGCAACGAGGCAGCGACTAAGCCAATAGGATACTGGGCTTTATTAGATCAAAAATATCCTTGAAAATATAGACGTAATTCTACCTCTGTATAAGTACTTGTTCGGGACATGTGAGGTAGACGTGGTGCAATTTTAACCTTTCTGCCTTGTGTGTTATAAAAGACGACGTTTGGGTTAGGGAAACAAAGCTGAATCCATTTTTTCAACTGGATATAAGAGAAAGAGAGCTTAGCAAAATTAAGCTTATTCTCCTTGGAAAAAAGAGAATTTGCACCTGTCGATGCA
>JAPQNM010000043.1:2737074-2744574 GCA_029783475.1 Metacarcinus magister | reverse complement strand
ACAACTGTCAAGGAAGAGTAATAGAGAATCGCACGAGCCTCAGGAAAACCTAGAGAAGAAAAGGAATAAAAAAAGAAAAAGAAAAGAAAAACTATGGAAACAGATAGAGAGAGAGAGAGGGGAAAGGGAAGGGAAGGGAAGGGAAGGGAAGGGGCTGGGAAGGGCGGGGTGGAGAGGTAGTAAAAGTTGACTCTCAAGAAAGATAACACGTAAGACACAACTCGAGATAAAAAAAAAAAAATATAATAAAAAACATGAATACTGGAAAGAGGAAAACAGACAGAATGAATAAAAAAAAAAAAAAGTATGTCATAGGAGATTCGTGGAAAACTTATTCAATGAAGACTAGGAAGACGTGAAGGAGGGAAGAAAAGAACAGTTTGATATCTTGCGTCAAGCCAATTAGACTGTACCGCCACTTCTATCAGGGAAAGGCTGTGATCTGTGGCCTGGAATTAGTGAGCAAAAGGGGCAAAAGGTTTGTGTTTTAGAGCAGCAGGTGTAATGTAGTCATGAGTTGAGCCGCGTTCCTCTTGCAGCCTCAGGTCTCGATCTGAATAATTTCATGCCATCTGCGGCGTCGGGGTGAGTGGGACCTCCCCGCCCCTCTCTCCCCACACACTCCTTTCCTCTCTCTCTCTCTCTCTCTCTCTCTCTCTCTCTCTCTCTCTCTCTCTCTCTCTCTCTCTCTCTCTCTCTCTCTCTCTCTCTCTCTTTCTGATATGCATGCTTTACTGAGATGTAGTATTGGCTTTTACACACACACACACACACACACACACACACACACACACACACACACACACACACACACACACACACACACACACACACACACACACACACACACATATATATATACACACATATATACATACTTGCGCACACACACAAAAAATATACTGATGCACGTAGTTCCCTCCCATTGCAATCCGTCAAGGAAATAAAGAAGTTTGTTTTTATTGCTGTGTAAATGAGGTTAATGGTGTAAAAAAAAACTTAATTGAAGGTTTTGAGTTCAATTCTTTGAGTTAGAATTGCATGAAGCACTTTAGTCGCATGGACGTTTTATGGTTTCTTCAAATTTCAACTCAATTTCTGAAAGTTGTTAAGGTAGTATAAGTTTTCCTATTCATAGCTTGTTTTATTCGATTGTTTTCAATTAATTGGTGTATCAATTTTTTTTTCTGTCGACGGTAATAAAAAACAAACTCGTGTTTTAAACTGTTTTCAGCGTAACAATGCTTCAAGTGTTTGTCGAATTATTCTTGTTGAGTTTACTGCTTGTTTACTTGTAATTACTACTATACTTCATCCTCTCTTCACTCTTGCGACTACATGCTTGACATGTGTAAGACAAAACACCGAAACAAATATTAAGACGTACATTTCCTGCTGCGTCTTGCCGCCTCCGCCGAGTGTGTGTCTGAAGCAAGCAAGGGAAGGAGTGTCTTGAGCAGGTAAACAAACCTTCGAGTCACTTCAGGTAAGCTTTAGCGTTAATGAAGTTTGGTCGTCTTTCACTCCTGAGAGCTTCTGGAGTTTATTTTCATCTGTGGCAATGGTGTCGCACAATTTTTAAACAATGATTTTCACAGCAATTTTGAAATAATTTATATCGTGGCAAGATAATCAGATAGTAACATGCTGAAAATAAACTTGTAAATCTTGTTGTCGTTGTTGTTTTTGTTGTTGTTGATGTTATTATTGTTATGCCATTGCTCTCCATACCTATTATAGTTTTGGATAACTAAGCAGCACAAAATTTTTCTCTCTTTCTTTTTTTTCTCTCGCTCGGATCTCTTTCTCTTACACACACACATACGTACACACACACACACACACACACACACACACACACACACACACACACACACACACACACACACACACACACACACACACACACACACATAAAACACACGTACATATGTGTGTGTGTATGTGTGTGTGTGTGTGTGTGTGTGTGTGTGTGTGTGTGTGTGTGTGTGCGTGTGTGTGTGTGTGTGTGTGTGTGTATGTGTGTGTGTGTGTATGTATGTGTGTGAGAGAAAGAGATCCGAGAGAGAAAAAAAAAGTGAAAGAGAAAGATTTTGAGCTGCTTCATTATCCAAAACTATAATAGGTATGGAGAGGAATAGCCAACGCCAGGAGGGAGTTGGGTCCGGTGTGGGGGGGACGCAAGAGAGAAGTAGGAGCGAAAATATTGGTTCGGAGGGCAATTGGGACCAAGAGGAATGTCCCCAAAGACAGACGAGAGGGGACGGGCGTGCTGGGGGACACAAGACAGTTTATAGTCTACCACAGCAGCAAGTTCGGTTTTGCCCTGAAACTTAACTGTAAGATACGCCTTAGCACGCTCTTAATGTACTCAATGAGATACACTGAAGGTTCAGAGTTATGAAAACGATCCGTATAGAGGAAGCTTCGAAAACTGAACATTTTATATATATAATTATATATAATTATATATATATATATATATATATATATATATATATATATATATATATATATATATATATATATATATATAAACACATACACACACATGTAAACGCAATTTCCTATTGTGCATATTAGCGTCAGTCTCCAGGTGACTGTATCTGCAGGATAATTGCTAAAAATCTTGGTGATTGCCTCAGCAACAGGAACGCCGCGGGCCGTTGGGACGCAGCGGCCAGAGCTTCACCCGCTGGGGATTCATGACAATCAGTTCGCCAAATGACTCTGATGTATAAAGTGTGAGCGTCATGTATCCGGCACAATAAGTTCATCATACCGCCCTTAAAGTTGAGGTGCTGGAGAGTGCGTGGCTACGCAGGTAACGCCACTCACCTGGACCGACCTGCACCTGTACACCGTGGCAAAGAGGATGAAAATTGTTGCAATATCATATTATTTTCCTTTTGTGTACATGTGTGTCCAGACGATTTTAATTTGTTTTCCCTGGATTCAATTTTCACCAGGCTATAGATAGCCAAAGCTGTGGTGAGGTGAATAAATCTCTACTCACATTTAACGCTGACATGATAACGTTAGAGGATGGGATGGAATTTTACACACACGCACAGACACTCTCTCACGCACACGCGCGCGCGCACACGTACACACACACACACACACACACACACACACACACACACACACACACACACACACACACACACACACACACACACACATACACACACACACACACACACACACACACACACACACACACACACACACACACACACACACACACTATAAAAGTATATTCCGTAAAAGCTGTGTGTACACATGTACGTTCAACATGAGGAAACCAATGGACGCTGCAGCTCTTCTGTTCCTATAAGTTCAAAATCACTTTGGAATCCACAATATTTTTCTTTAAAGCGGCTTTCACAAATGCGTTATTATAGCTAAATGACTCTTTTAAACGGAGTGGATTCCTGGAGTGGTCGGCCTTTTCGCCTTCTGATCCGTAAGTAAGAAAGAGAAAAGAGAGGTACAGTGAGAGGGAGTGGTGTTTCGGGTGAGAGGTGCAGAAGGAGAGGTAGAGATACTAAAGGATCGTGAGCCAGCAGTGGAATAGGAGAAGAGCTGATTTAGAGATAATCCAGATGCATCCTTTTCCTTCCCTTCTCTCTGAGCGGCCTCCTAGATTACCTCCCTGGCACCAGCTGCGCCCAGGGTCTCGCCTTCGGGAATGAGGTGGGTTTGGGGAATAGAGTTCTGGAGAGAATGAATAGGAATGCGAATAAGAGGAGAATGAAGATTAATATGAATACGAAAAACTGTGAGGAGAGTTAGGATGCATTTAACATGATATTACATTACGTTACGGTATGTAAGTGGTGCAGTATTATACTCAAAAAGTAAATTGACGTAGACTCACCTTCATCACCAACCGTAATGACACTTTTATAAAACAAATAGATTAACAAAAACATACTCAGCAAGAAAATGTGAAGGCGTCTTCGTTTCAACAACAAACAAAGTGGCATAAGTTAGACTGAAATGGAAATATCTTGTTGTAAAGAAAAATACTGTGAATAACATTTGTTTGTGATAATTCCTATGCTTAAATTAGGTTGGTCGATGTTTTCTTTAAATATTCACAACAATCGTGGGAGGGTGGGTGGGCTTTAGGAAGCGTGCAGCTCAGTTCACAGGCTTGCTAGGCTCCCCTCCCACGTGGGGGTTGGTAGCTGGCTCTGACACACCAATTAACATCTCCGCACACCCGTGATCGCCTCCAGGAGCGTCGTGAAGTATCAAGGTGCCTCCTCCCGGACGGCCAAAGTCACTCCCACTCCCACTCCCTCCTTGTCTGCGTCACCTACAGCTTCATTTCATCCTAGAACTCTTAACTTTTATTTTTTGTCCTGCCTGCAACAGAACCATACAACCAGAGAAAGGGAAAACATGGGAAGGACAAAAAGCATATTGCTCCATGCTAAACAATTGTGCTTATAAGTTGAATCCAAATGGAAATCACAAAAGAATGAATTATATTACTCGTTCGGGCCTGGACATAAAATAATAAAACTGGAAAGAAATGTTGCGCACTGTTATTTGTACAAAGGAACTTTTATTTACACATGAAACAGTTGAGTACAACATTTAATACTGAGAAAATATTGTTATATAAATGATGTTAGCAATTATTTGGTAAAGAATGAAAATGGAGAGTCAGGTTGGTTTAACAGAACTGAGTACGAAGAAATAATGTCCATCAACATCGTGACCTAGAGTAGAACTTATCCTAAGAGAGAGAGAGAGAGAGAGAGAGAGAGAGAGAGAGAGAGAGAGAGAGAGAGAGAGAGAGAGAGAGAGAGAGAGAGAGAGAGAGAGAGAGAGAGAGAGAGAGAGAGAGAGAGAGAATTATATATAATTATATAGAAATCCAGACCATAGGGTCCAAACTAAGTGATCTCTCCATATCCTAGAGTAGAACTTATCCTAACAGGAACACAATAGGGAAGCTATGTCAAAATACACGCAGTCAAAGTGAACACATTCGAACAGCCAGCAGGACGCCAGGTGTTATTGTCCCATCAAGGACTTGGGTGGAGGAGATGGTGGTCAAGTTTGTTTTTAAACGACTTTATTGTGTGACACTGTAACACATACACACACACACACACACACACACACACACACACACACACACACACACACACACACACACACACACACACACAGCTTCACTCTACTACATGTTGACAAAACGAATATTTTCCCAACGTACAGTGGCTCACGAAACATAAATGCTTGAAGAAATTCTTGAAAAATAACTCGCAGTTGATCACCACACAAACCTGTGTTCAATCGGCTGATATAATGTGCCGTAAAGTTGGGTTTGTGGAACTCTCGAGGAGTTATGTGGCAGAGGTGCACGCGTCCCTGAATGCCTCCCTTGCCCAGAGGAAAGAGGGGCTCGCGGTACCGATATGGTGTTTTTTGGTGTAAAAAAATGTATTGATAGTTTTTTTTTTATTAAGTTTCGGGCACTAGCTGCACGTTTTGCTCCTCCTACTCCTTCTCCTTTTCCTACTCCTTCCCCTTCTCCCCCTTCTCCTCCTCCTCCACCTCTTTCTTCTCATTTTGCCATAATTTAACGATCTAACTATTTCCAACGTGTATTAGTTAGTTACCTTTCCAATTCAAAATTCATACCATTTCTTTCGATACTGCATAATGTTTTCAGCTATGGCATGGTGGGAGGAAAAAGTTCGCTATAAAACTATCCTTTTCGTCTACCAAATAGAATTAGAATATGTTCCCAAATACCCTTGCAAGAACCAGTGAGTCTGTTGTTGTTTGCTATCCTGTGTTATCTTATGTATCCTTCTATTTTCCTCCTTCTCCTCCCATTCTTCCTCCCTTTTTCTCCTCCTCTTTCTCTTCTTCCTCTTCCTCCTCCTCCTCTCCTCCTCCTCCTCCTCCTCCTCCTCCTCCTCCTCCTCCTCCTCCTCCTCCTCCTCCTCCTCCTCCTCCTCCTCCTCCTCCTCCTCCTCCTCCTCCTCCTCCTCCTCCTCTTCTTCTCTTCTTCCACCCCCACAGCACTCCACTACCGACAAACAGAAAGCCTACAAATTTCAGATAGTGGCTGCAGTTTTCCTTGACGTCTATTATGATCAGAAAAACCACCACCACCACCACCACTAACAACAACAACAACAATAAAACCAACACCAACAACATTTACAACAACAACAACAACAGCAACAACAAAAGCAACACTATCACAACCCCCATTCTAGTACTACGACACCCACAACCACCCCCATCATTATCAACACGGCTTTTTTTCCCTGTTTTCCAGCTATTCATTTTGAGTACTTTACTTTCCTATTCCGTCCCAAGTCTCCCAGTCTCGTTGTGCCGGTATCTTCCCCTGTGTGTCCCACGGGCCCTACCTTGTAAGCTGAGCCTCCCTGTCCGGCCCCAACCAATCACTTGGCCATCGCTCGACAAACACAATATAGTGACGACCCTGGCTGCTGCTGGGTTGACACTTAAAGAAGACCCGCTCTGCTTCTTTTCTCCCTGCTTTCCTACCAAGACCATCCCCTATTTTCTTCCTCCTACCCTCTCTTCTTACTTCTTTGATTATACTTCTTTTACTCTTTATTTCCTTTTAAGTCTACAGTATTTCCTCTCTGGCGTATTTTTGTTTCCCATCTTCTTTCCTTTCTTGTTTTGTGCATCAACATTTCATTCATGCATCTGTTCTTCTGTTCGGATGTTTCCACTCCCCCTTCCTCCCCTCCTTATGTATCCTTTCCTTTTATCCTACTCTTGTCCTTCTCCAAATCCCACTTCCTTCCTCTACCTCCTCCACTATCCATTCTTGCTTCCTTTTTATACTTTTTTTTCCTACCTGCCACCCTGCCAAAAGTCCGTCCACCTTCCTCAGTACCATGATTTCATAGTTTCCCTTTGAGATTCGTGGCTTTTGAGTAGATCTTAAAACTTGTAACGTTTGCTAATTTAATTGTTTAGGGAAGACTTTGATTTGGGCAACAACAATTTTTATTAGACCAGCACTAGATAGTATAAATTGAAAAAATGAAAATAAAAGTAAACAGAAAAAGGTATTGTTAGAGAAAGGGAAGGGCGTTCGTTCCTTGGCGTTATATTAATTTTGATTTAATTTTGAGCATCACCAGGATGTGTTCCTACGAAGGTGGAATGTATTTTTTTCCTTCTTAGCTAAATCTTACGCTCATACGATGCCGCAAGAGGATCCTCGCTACTCACTATGCATCTCATTACGCGAGGTCACAAAGGAAGCTGTTGGTAATGAAGTTAAGTAGGATTCACACACAATCCACAAAGAGCCGCAGCCTCCAATGCTCTTATAATGTTTTTTATATGCCTTTGCAGCCACCTGATTAAAGCATTTTGCATTACCTGTTTAGGAATCGTTTAGAGCATCCTATTACATTTTATAACATTATTTTAACTTACCTTAGTGCTTATTAGCGTTTTCCAATAAGGCAATAA
>JAPQNM010000043.1:2719574-2724574 GCA_029783475.1 Metacarcinus magister | reverse complement strand
AGTATATGAAGTCAGGTACGTTGACACAGGTTCAGGCAGCGTCAGTGGTGTATCGACGGAATATGTACGTACAGTCTATGTAGCACTTCGTATCAGACTTAACAGGAAAAATAAAATAGGTTGTCGATCAGTTTGTCGATTCCATTGTGTTGCCTTTGCGTGCAGTGCTGTTGATCATTGACGTTCTGTTGAGTTGTATTTTGTGTTTAACCTGAATGAATGTATTGCGTTGTGGTTGCCTGGGAGCAGTTGGTGATGTCGCTTGTCTGTTTTATAATCACTAGATGTTCTGAATCTCTCTTTTTTTTTTTCTCTCTCTCTCTCTCTCTCTCTCTCTCTCTCTCTCTCTCTCTCTCTCTCTCTCTCTCTCCTCTCTCTCTCTCTCTCTCTCTCTCTCACACCCACACACCCACACCCACCCACACCCCACCACACACACACACACACACACACGAAAGCGAGAGAGAAAAAAAAAACATGGCAGATGGAGTTGTCAGAAACCTGATTACTTAGCACTCGTCCAGGATCCATCGAACGAACAAATTAATTTTCTTTAATTCTCCCTCGATCCTCCAAAGACGGCAATTTCGTCTCCAGGCAACCAGAGTCTTTCCCCCTGATGACTCCCGGCCGGCCACCTGCTGCCGTCTGCTGCTGCTGCTGCTGCCTCGGCCTGCAAGGATGGGTGGGAGAGAGGGGGATGGGGGTTGAGGGGAAAGAGGAGGGGAAGGAGTAGGCTGCCTGTGATGGTGCAGCCTGGGGGTGACGGCGCACTGTGGTGGTCGTGGTACATTTTCATGACACAAGGAGAGTTGGATGGTCGTGCAGGGTGCTGGTGGGATGGGGAAAGATAGTGAAAGGATGTATAGTATGGTGAAGGCGAGTTAGTGGTCGTGTGGTAGTGTGACATCAATGTTTACGTAGTTTTAGTGCAAAAATAAAATAAATTAGAAAATGAAAGAGTATCCCTGTTCTGTTTATAGGAATGGTATATGTTGCAGCTAAATAACATCACTGTTGTCTCAGGAGCAGAGGAGAGACTACTTGCAGTCTGTAAGTGTAACCTTAGAAAACTGACGGCGTACAGTTTGCTTGTGGTGGTTTCAGCAGTTACTGAAGTGGTGGTGGTGGTGGTGGTGGTGGGAGTGATGGTGATAGTGATGGTGACTATCATCTGTGGGCGTCTGCACAGTTATATAACCACTATTACCTTAGCACGGGAACATCTAACTGATGAAGAAGCCATTTATTTTCCAAACAGCTTGATGAGTTTCCCCCAAACAGTGAGGAGGAACACATACCTACAACACCTCGCGTCCTCCCCTCGCAGCGGGTGACAGATCGAGGCTGTGTTTACTTTAAGGGTGTTTACTGACGCAGGTATCAAGTTCAGGGTCACCAAGGGAGATCCTCTATTTTAAAGTAGAAGGCACCCTATCTCTCTCTCTCTCTCTCTCTCTCTCTCTCTCTCTCTCTCTCTCTCTCTCTCTCTCTCTCTCTCTCTCTCTCTCTCTCGCTCTTCTCTTTTTATCTCTTTCTCTCTCTCATATCACTTTCATTACTCTTTCATCCCTTATCCTTCTTTTCCTCCTGGCTCACTTTTTGGGACTTATGGATACTCGTCTGTCATCGTATCTTTGTTCTATATATCGCTATCTCCGAGGCATCCTGACGGCGCGTGCCATTGAGCGGCGCCTCCCTAAGATACAAACCCATTGAGACTACGACAAAAAACGCATCAGGCAAAAATGGTCTGCGGGGGAAGCTTCGCGGTATACCCAACCATCAACCAAACCTGTTAGCCAATTACGATCGAGGCAGAGTAAAGCCAAAACTTAACGGGAAAAAGATCCTATTAGTCTGGGTGGTGGTGGAAGGGGTGAAGGTAAGGTAAGAGGGAGGGAGAGTGGTGGTGGGTTGGTGGGTTGGTGGGTTGGTAAGTGGATGGGTAGGGACTTTGGTGAGGGTAAGCCAGGCAAGGGAAAGAAACAGGACCTTACCTCTCGCCCCTTCATATTAAAGAAGACCCACTACTCTCCTCAAGGTAGGATCGTCTTCCGTCGACATGCCACTCTAGCAGCTCGACAGCACACCGCCCAGACCATGTGTTTCCTGAAGCCTTGCTCGCCGCTAACCTGATAAACCCGTGACAGGACCTCTCTTGCCTTGACGTTCGTCCTCCGTTGATGAGATAGAATGAGTTATGAAGGCGGTGGCGTCCTAAAGTGGGCGATGGGGTAAAGGAAAGAAGAGGACGAAAGGAATAAGAAAAGAAGAGAGGAGGATGAGAAAATGCGAAAAAAATGGGATAATGGAAAAAAAACGTTGAGTAAAGTGCTTATGGTAGGGTGAACATAAGTGATGGAAGCGTGTTTGGGACGAGAATACAACCAATGTTTATCACTATTATTTTTCAGACGCACCGCCTGAAGAGTATCGGAAAATTGACGCAAATAGATTCCCTGTTCTTTTGATATCATATTTTTGTTGCCAATCGAATGTTTGAGTTATTTTTGCGTTGAAGGGTGAGTGGCTGAGGAACCCTGACGGCCTTGGGGCTTGTAAGGATGAGTGATCGTGCAGCTGAAAGATGGCCGAAGGAATTGGCTGTGTATTTGCCTGAGTGATATCTTTAATGGAGGAAAGACTTATGGTTTCAGAAATTTATAAACGGAGTGATTTATAGTGATGGCCGGAGGCTTTGATTTACCGTTCTTCCGCGCGCGCGCCTTTGTGTTTGTGCTTGTGTGTGTGTGTGTGTGTGTGTGTGTGTGTGTGTGTGTGTGTGTGTGTGTGTGTGTGTGTGTCTTTGTGTGTGTGTGTGTGTTTGAGAGTAATGTTTTTTTTATATCATTAATCTCACGTCCATATAATTGAGCTTTCATTTTTATATATCATAAGGTCACCATTTTGCTTTGAATTCCATTGATCTAGCATTGTTATAGTTACAAGTCTTCAGTGTTCGATGGACAGGAACAAGGAGCAGGATAACGCGACAGGTGTTGGCCGAGGAAGGACAAAGAAGGTTCACCCACGAAGCCATGTGCAGTAGCTTTCCTGTTTGCCTCTGAGTGACTCCCTTACTAGATCATGGTATCGCTGGCAAGGGAACTCATTCTGTACCTCAAATATTTCATCTTTACTTTGTTAATGCTCTTATCGTATAAACTGTCATTAGTGTTTCATGCATATATAGTCTGTGAAGCTATGTCAAGGCGGTTTGTTTACTTATTCATATTTACGTAAATAATAACTCGTCATTTCTAATCATTATGAATTTACATGTAGCGAGTTGTAATATCCCACCAACCTTCTCATCATATATTCACAAGGACACAGAAGGTTATTCACCCCACATTCAGTTATATAATCAAACTATAGCATTATGTCTGTCCTCCCTTGCTGCCTCTTCTTCCTTCTCCTCGTTATTCCCCTTTCATTCCCTTCCTTCTCATTCCATTTACGCTGGAAGAAGGAACTGTCAACTCTGATAATAAAGGAATAAAGGCCACAGCAACACGGATAATCTTACCTCTGGAAGTAAATATCACCATCCAGTCCACGTGGCCGCTGAGACCCCCAAGGAGGCGACAACAGTAGATTCTCGAGCACAAAGGAGGAAATGGAGTGGTCGTCTTGCTTCTGATTACATGAGGAGCCAATACCCATTCTTCCCGCCGCTCCTGACTTGGCCCAGACTATAACAGTGTATAATACCTACAATAACTTATGGTACAATAGCAACGATCCGCCAACACAACCAACTGTGTCCCTCTTTACAACGCTTCCAGGATCTAGATGCCCTCAGTCTTCGTATGGGAATTAAAGCGATCAGGTCATTTGCAAGTCAAACTACGTGTTCAAATGACAGCAGACGAGCCCTTGTGTCATCAGGGGTGATTTTTAGATACGCCTTTATTGACGCAAGGAGTGGCTCTTCTCGCCAAGATCTTTACTTAATTGTCCTCTTGTGTCTGTCTGCTGTGTGAAGCGAGGGGAGGAGCGGCTGTACGGAGGAGGATGGAAAGAGTCGCCCAGGATATGAATGTAGCAACACGGATGCGTTTGTGTTAATGTTGTCTCTATGAATGAACGAAGGAAGGAAAGAGGGAATGAAATAATGAATGAATGAGGGAAGGAAGGTAGGAAGGAAGGAAGGAAGGAAGGGAGGTGTGAAGGAAGTGAGGAATGAATGAATGAATAAATGAATAAATGAATACATGAATGAATGAATGAAGGAAGGAAGGAAAGAAAGAAAGAAGGAAGGGAGGAAGGAAGGAAGGAAGGAAGGGAGGAAGGAAGGAAGGAAGTATAAAATGAAGGTTTATGGGGAGTAACAGCGCCAGTGATGAGGTCAAGGTCATTAATCTTCTTTGTTAGTAGCTTTTATTATGATACAGTTTTTTTCTTTCCTCTTTTTTTGCTGTACGTGAACAATAACCCTTTTCTACGCACCGTTATGGAGGACTAAAACAACAAGGAGAGCCAAGCAAGGCACTCCAGGTTAGTGATGGGAAGATGCACAAGATTTACACGGAAGATCTTGCTGTATCCTCAATTCCACATTTCTTGGAGAGCCTTGCTGGGGGTGGCCAACACGAGACATATAGAGTAAAAGTTTTGAACAAAGGGAGAAGGACAGGAACAACCACGCCGAGGAAATGATTGTGATGTGTTGTATTTCACGGCTGTTGTGTGATAGAGACGAGTAGTAAGGCATTTCACTTTTTTTTTTTAACTGATTTAGTACTTGAAATGGTGATCAAAATAACTTTAGCAATGTGTGAATATGGACGTGTCTAGAAATACAAATAACTAATCTAAACTTTGTGACTTGCGAACATCATTTTATTACACAATATTCTTAAAATCACTGTAACATAAAGCAACATAGTATAATTAGGGACGAGACACACACACACTTCATAAACTGTGGCTGATGCAGAGTGAAGAGAAAGTCGTGTAGTCTCTTCCGGAAAGACCAACAACTTTTCAAATCA
>JAPQNM010000043.1:2694574-2714574 GCA_029783475.1 Metacarcinus magister | reverse complement strand
TATATATATATATATATATATATATATATATATATATATAACTCTGAAAATTCTTGTTTTAACATAAAGCGATTTTTAAAAACTCATAACTGTGTCAAAACGCACCACAACTTAGCAACTTCAGCAACATGACTCCCTATCATAAGGTTCCAAACAATTAATTTTTGAAAGGTCTAACGTCAAAGGACAAAGTCAGGAAACATTGACAGTGGAGTTACTTGCGCTTTACTGTGTGTCCCTCTAGTTATTATTAGTTTTGACAGATATTTTATAGTTTTGTTTGTGTTTCTAACGATCCGTTTCGGTTCCTCGGATTCCATTTGCACGCGTGATTTCTTTAAAATGTATTCATGATTCTCAATTCATTCTTTCACAAAGCTCAATAACTTTGTTGTTTCCCATGGTGACAAATGTATCCTATGAAGAAATATTTAAGGAGTTTAACTTATTCATTCCATTGAAACAGAGGATGCCAGAATGATTTAATAGAAGTGTTTGAAATATTCCAAGGTTTTAATAACATCAATACAGATTATTTCATAGTTAATCCTTAAAGTATAAATAGATGACGTAAAAATTTGAAGATAATTGGGGAAAGATTCTCGAAAAGTGTAGTCTTAAACTTCCTCTTCAATTGGATAGTTAACGTTTGGAGTTCCCTGCCCTGGCACCGCATGTTTCCACTGGGTATAAGTAGCAGTAGTAATAGTTTTTATTTCGTTCGTAATTATACAATGCAATTTTCTTTGCAACGGTTTTCTTTCCTTTCTTGCCTGGCTGTCTGGAGGGAGTGGTGGGTGGGGAGAAACCTATCACTTTACTATCCTACTTATTCTACTCATATATTATTGTTATTGATGCTGTTTTTTTCTTTTTCTTTTATGAAATTAATTTATGAAGTTATCATTACCATAATGATTGTTGTCTTCACAATTGCCATCACTATCGTTACCTTTTGACACATTTCAATCTCTCCTCCTCCTCCTCCTCCTCCTCCTCCTGCTCCTCCTCCTCCTCCTCCTCCTCCTCCTCCTCCTCCTCCTCCTCCTCCTCCTCCTCCTCCTCCTCCTCCTGCTCCCCTTCCCGTCCCTCGTAGTGTGCAGCTGACTCTGGGTAGCACCTTGGAGCCACAGACGGCGGAAGGAGTCCAGACTTCAAGGTGATGGAGGAGTAAAGATGAGGGAGTGAGAAAACGTGAGGGAAGTGAAGGAACTTTGTAAAACCTCGCAGACAATGAAAAACTGATACGTGCCTGCTAGCGGAAGCAAAACAAATAAAACGTTGTGCTAAATAGCTGATAAACATTCGAAACAAATGAACATTTGAGAAAGAGAGAGAGAGAGAGAGAGAGAGAGAGAGAGAGAGAGAGAGAGAGAGAGAGAGAGAGAGAGAGAGAGAGAGAGAGAGAGAGAGAAGAGAGAAGAGAGAGCGAGAGAGAAAGAAAAAAAAATCGAAATGGACAGATATTTCAAAGAATGTATATATATAATTTTATAGATACATATCCTTCACCTATTACTTGTGTCTGAATTACATTAGTTGCCTTGATATTTTCTTCATTAAAAAAGGAAATATAATTCTAATGTATCATTGAATCGAAATCCTCAGTAATTGCAAATACACAAGATATTTTCCGAGATTCTGTAAGTAACTATATTTGAAGATTTTTTTTTTTTTTTTTTGTCGGTATGAATTTTCCAATACGAAAATAGAAAAAGAATAGTGAGATGCTTCCCTCACTGAAATCATTAAAAAAAATCCTTCCTCTGAATCATTTGCAGATACGAAGAAGAGGAAGGGAAGAGCGTCTGTCTGTCTATATGTCTATCTGTCTGTCTTACTGTCTGTCTGTATTTCGTTGTCTTTCTTTCTATTTTTTTCTCCTCCTCCTCCTCCTCCTCCTCCTCCAGTTCGGTGTCCTTCAAGTAGGAACATAAGAGACAACACTAGAGGCGGGAAGAGGACACAGGAGACCACTTACTGATGGATACCTCAAAAAATATAAAAAACCTGGGAAAGAGAATAGAAAAAGAACTACCTTAGTAAGACGCACTGGAGAAGGACACAGTAGATAATATATTAAAAGTAAAAATGGTTAATGGGAGAGAATAAAAAGCAACTGAAATATACACATTAAAAAGGAAAGGAGAGTGTAGGAATATAATCGAAGTAAAAAAAGAGTAAGAAGAGCTGGTAGTGTGTGGCACTTATACGTGGAAATGAATATAGACTTTTGACAAACAGTATAATAGATAAGCGTTAACATAAACAAAATTAAACAAAAGTGGAAAATTTGTTAAGGATAGTTTTTTTCCAAGACGTGTCAGGAAGGAGACAAAGAAACATCTAACAAGGAGCAAAAACAAAACAAAAAAGAGATTCAAGTAATAGGAAGAAAGGAAGAGGTAAAAGAGGAGAGAGAGGAAAGCACATCAAGGCGCGGAAACTCGTGTCAACACAATCCTGGCCAAGAACATTGGAAATCGATCACCAAAACCTGGAGATTCTCGAAGGGAGACAAGACAAGTTTGAGGCTTTTGAGGGGAGATTTGGCTCTCTATTGTTCGGGGTGGGGAGGGGAAAGCCCGGAGGAAAGGAGGGAGGAAGGGATGGATGAATGACAGCTGAGCAAGAGCAGGAGTGATGTTAGAGGAGGCTGTTGTCGGTGGGGATAGGCGGAAAAAATGTTTCATCCGATCGTATGAAAGAAAGAGGAAAGGTTGTCACAGATAAGAAAGGTTAGATGAGATGAATGATGACTAATTTGAATGCATGGAGTTTAAGTTGCGGTTACAGTGACGCTGGTAATGGTCCGTAGTGTGTGTGTGTGTGTGTGTGTGTGTGTGTGTGTGTGTGTGTGTGTGTGTGTGTGTGTGTGTGTGTGTGTGTGTGTGTTTTCAATTTCATCTCTTCATAAGTGGAACGTGCATCAGAAAACAAATACTGTAAGCCATCAAGTATACCTGAATATAATAAAACAATATTAATTGATATGACGCTTACAAGTAAAATTCGAAACTGAAAAGATCACAAGTAATAGTAAAGGAAATCCCTCTTAAAACGTTGCCTCGCGTGCAGTGAACAATTGTGAATAAATAAACAGAGATGAAAGTTTAGTTGGCTCAATGTTTCTAAGTTAAAAGAAAAATTTGAATACGAATACGAGAATATGATAAGATAAAGGAAATATAAAGAGCGGTTGAACTTTACGACTAAAACCTTTTAAATGATTCAAAAATTTTACGACCAAAAACCTTTATAAATGTAACAAATTACCTGTATCCAAACAATAGCAAATTAACCAACTTAATTACCCCATGAGAAGGAAAAAAAGCCAACATAAATATATTCAAAATCTGGTAAAGAAAACAAAACAAGTTAGGATATATAAAAAATAGTAGTAGGGAAGTAGACTGTAATTATACGTTGGTAAGAAAGATGAGAGGGGAAGGGAGGAAGGAGAGGGAAAAAAGAGTGGATAGGAGGAGGAGGAGGAGCAGGAGGAGAGACGAAAGGCTGAAAGACGTGATTAAGAAAGATGGCTGGAGGCAGTAAGTAATAAAGTAAGGGAGTGGGAAGGAAAGTAGAGTGAAGGGAAGGATAACGGGAGGTAAGCTGAGAAGAGGAAGAAGAAAGGGAAAGGTAGGAAAAAGATGGAAATGGGAAAAAAGAAAGAAGGAAGGGTAGACACACACACACACACACACACACACACACACACACACACACACACACACACACACACACACACACACACAGACACACACACACGTAAAGTATCACCGACGAGGCTGTTTGGACCCTCGAATTGGATCTTTGAGGAAAGAACAACAAACTGAAAAATAGCGTCAAATAAAAGAAGAACGGTGGATATTCGTCTTAAGTTTTCTCCCCTCACTGTACACACACACATTCACACACACACACACACACACTTTTTTTTTCTCTCGCTCTCTTTCTCTCTCTCTCTCTTTCTCTCTCTCTCACATTCTCTCACAGTATCTCTCTCTTTCTCTCTTCCATGACCTCTTTTCTGCAAATCTTTACATAATCACTTTTTACCTTTGCCATTATCTAATTATGTCATGAAGCATCAATAAGGAAGTACAAAAAAGGGGCGAGTAAAGAGGACGAAGCTATGATTAGGGCACAAGGAAGGAAGGAAGGAAGGAAGGAAGGAAGGAAGGAAGGAAGGAAGGAAGGAAGGGAAGGAGGGCAGGATATCGGTACAGTCGTGGAAGTGGACCGTAAAGTAGGGACCGAGGAGGGCGTCTGATAATTCACACTATAAAAAAAGCAACCTTATAGTTTTTTTCTTCCTTTTTGTCTCTTGATGTTGTTTAAAAGTCCGTCATTACCCTTCATTGGCATCCTTCTTCTACACACATCACACACACCCGTCAGTGAAGCCATCGATGGGGTGGACTGTTCTGTCACTAAATACTTGCTGTACTTTCAGGGGACGAAAGCTCTTACTATGTCTGGGGGTTGCGTGTCGGTGCCTCCTAAACAGTAACGCGTTGGAAGGAAGGAAGGAAGGAAGGAGGGAGGGAGGGAAGGAGGGGATAGGAAGGTGGTTATAACGTGGGCGGGTCGTGCAGATAGGGTCAGGGTACAATAAACAATGCAAGAAGGGGGAAGAAAAATTGGTAAATGAAAAAAAAAGGGATACGATGAGTAGAAAATGTGAAAAAAGTGAGTTGAGTATGATGTAATGAATATTGATAGAGTCTGGTAATGACTTTGATGATGTTAATGAATGACATTGAGGTCTTGTTTCCTGTTGCCTTCCTGCTCTGTAACGGACACCATTCAAAATTTAGTGTGTTTGGGATGATAATAAATTTTCTTTTTTTTTTGCGCATGTATTCCTTATTTTGCGCGTCAATATATCAACACCTACTTACCTTCCCTTAAATCATTATTGGTGTATATTCCTATTTTTTTTTTTTCTCTCTCTCTCTCTCTCGTTCCTTAAGGTGTGTAGATATTGTTACTTTCCTCTTCACCTTGTTCCCTCCATCTACTCCTACGTGTGTTCATCGATGAATGTAAAAAAAAAAACTTAGGACTTTTGCTTCAATAGGATGTCATGTTCTAAGCTCAGTCATTGTATCACAAATGACTCTTACTCACCACTGACGTCCATTCATTATTTTTGTTTTTCATTTGGGAGGAAGGGTCACTCAACTCCCACTCTTGTTCATTTCCCTTTTAAGCCTAAGTATTCCTCATCATTTCCAAAGTGACCTTAGCACTTACATCCTCATGGTCGCCTCATTCACCAGTTAATACTCTTCCTTCTTCCTTCAGTATATTTTTATTTTTATTTTACTCTACTTCTTTTTATTTCAAGGCTAAAGTTAGGTTAAGGAGTTTATGCGTGACTTACAATGCAAATCCAAGAATGTAACTGAATTATACGTGTTGGGAGTGTAAAATATATAAGAAGCAAAGGAAGTTTGAGAAATGTAGCAAAAGAGGAAGTACAAGAATGTGAGACAAAACGAGTTCCAGCCTTGAGAGAGAGAGAAAAAAAAGTATAATGTGTATGCAAGAGCAGCGGAAACATTTGTACATTGACTTGGATGAAATATACTTAGCAAGATTAGGTGCAGGAGAAAAAACATTACTCTGAGCTGCTGGAATAATAAGGTGTAGAGAGAGAGAGAGAGAGAGAGAGAGAGAGAGAGAGAGAGAGAGAGAGAGAGAGAGAGAGAGAGAGAGAGAGAGAGAGAGAGAGAGAGAGAGAGAGAGAGAGAGAGAGAGAGAATCAGTAAATTTAAATTTCACAAATCATGAAGGATTAAAGGATTTGCTTACGTAGTTAATTGCTTTAATAAGAAAAATATTAACTTTTTCATTCACGTTTAGAACTTAAAATGCAAATCCTCCTCTTTCATGACACACAATACCCTGGAGTTTCCTGGCAGCAGTGGCGAACGTACGAATATTTTTTCTTCCGTCATTTGAAGAGTCTATTTGAGGGATGACGTTATTTCAGGAGAATATTGAAGGGAAGTACTATTAGCTGCACCGTGGTATAGGTCAAGGCTCTTTGCTGGCTAGTAACACCTAATCGTGGATGGATAACGTGTTGTCGCACTTCTTAAGACGAGTGGTTGGGTCTTCCTCTGATTGTTTCGTATGCGAGTGAAAACGGCATTTTATCAACGCGTATCAGACATCAGTCCAACAGCTGGTGTCTCGGAGAGCTGGTGTGAAGCCTCTTGATTACATGAATAATTTATCTCGGGATTATCCTAGCAGAATGCGGTATTCTTATGGATGAAGCGAAGCCCTCTCTTGTCTGTTCCACGGGGAGTGAAAGTGAGGCAGAGGAAACATTCGCAAAACACAGGAAATGAGTTCGAGTAATGTTTATTGCATAATGAGATTCATGCAATGTTTGTGTTAGGAGGTAAGATGATGGCAATTCCTGTGTGTTTGTCCTTTGTTTTCTTGTCTTGTTTAAATGTTACCTAGAAGTGTGGTAAAGTATGATTTAATTTTTAGTATATGAGGAGAGAGAGAGAGAGAGAGAGAGAGAGAGAGAGAGAGAGAGAGAGAGAGAGAGAGAGAGAGAGAGAGAGAGAGGGAGAGAGGGGGGGAGGGGAGAGACACATGATTTAGGCCTACCACTGAACCAAACTTAGTTGGGGTGAATGGGTGACTTGATCTCTGTGGGTGACAGAAGTTGCTCGACACAACAAGGTATTT
Source organism: Metacarcinus magister (assembly GCA_029783475.1). Lineage (NCBI taxonomy): Eukaryota > Metazoa > Arthropoda > Malacostraca > Decapoda > Cancridae > Metacarcinus > Metacarcinus magister. Next base: position 2,707,854 of record JAPQNM010000043.1, on the reverse strand, counting down.
CTGGAACACTACACTCCCAATTTTGGCTCTGAAGCGGTTGATGAAACTTAAAGTAATGCGATAAAATGCAGAGTAATAAAGTATCGTCCTCAGATATTTTATGATATGATTTCTATTAACAACGTAATATCATGTCTTGCTGTAATTGTTGTAATTGTATAAATAATGGCTCGCATGAATTTTTAACTACAAATTATATGATAAATATTTGAATTAGTAATTTTGTTTCTTTTTCATGCAGTTACTAGATAAAAGCTATTAAAAAAATCTTCTCCCCAGCCAGAGCAACAAGTCGGGGTGAAAAGGACAGCCCGTTAACAGCACGTTGGAAGCTGTTGGTGTGTTGTAGGGCCACCGTCTGACCCAGGACAATCCACACACTCCTACTGGCCAGAAGAACCGGGAAGTAACTGTCAAGGGTGAAACAATGGAAGAATACCTTTGTGTCGTCCTGTTCTCGTCGTGTTTTTGTACACTTGAAGTGGAGGTAAGAACTGACTCTATACTGTCTTTTTTTGTTTTTGTACAGGTGCCTGCAGTTTGTAGTACTAGATGAAACTTTGTGTAATGTAAAGTTGGATATTACTGCAAAGTCTTTGAACTATTGATTTTTCTTGTTATTCGCCTAGTGTTTATACACATTTGAAACCTTATTCACTCCAAATCTGTGACCTCACGCTGTGAACTGATCACATGAACATGAACTACACGCCCATATAATATTATGCCAGATATATCATAGGAAGGATGTACCTCGAGGAAATACTAAACTTTACTTCAGGTTATCGGTAGGGTTCTCGTTCGCAGTATACCAATATTCCACAAACAAACATTTAACTGTTTAAACGTGCCTCGTAAACAGAGCATTTCTGTTATCTAACTACCAAACTCATAATGGTAATAATTATCGGCAGTATTTCACACACGTCCTGTGCATTCATTGGCTGTATGTAGAGGACTTGCCTTGTGCGTGCTGCCCTCCACGCCAGGGTGAACCGACCAACCTCTGATACAAATGGCAAATGGCATGGCTGGCCGTTGTTATCATTATTATTTTTTTTTTACATTATGCTGGTGTACTTTTGTGAAAAAATGTATCATTCTGACTATTTATGAATATTTTTAATCTCAGTGGTACTTACACAAAACAACAAAGCCGAGGGTCATTCCATTGTTGAAACACAAAGGTGAATATACAGGTTTGTGGATCCGCTGAAGCACCACTGGATTGTATGTGTCACTGGACGCTTTCCAACATTACTTTGCATAACAATTGTAAAATAAAGCGAGTAGTAAAGAAGATATGTCAGTTACGTGAGATAGTTTAATAGTATCAAAGTTATGATTCTCCCTCTAGACTATAATATATTTTGTTTAGTTATTTGAGTTGTACCAAAGTTTATTCGAACATCGTACAGACAAGCAGACGAAGGCAGAACAAATACAGAGAAGCATTAGTTACACCAAACGATGTTCTATCCTCCATCCATACCCAAGGGAGGGAATTCCATTAGATAATAATGGGATGGTGTGTGTGTGTGTGTGTGTGTGTGTGTGTGTGTGTGTGTGTGTGTGTGTGTGTGTGTGTGTGTGTGTGCCTCATCTTCATCCTCTGTCTCTGCCTCAGTGAAGATGAAGGATGACGTTGGTTTTTGAGTGAGTCTCTTCTGTTACACAATTATTACATTTGTGAACCTTGTCTGCTGCATAACATCAATGGTCAAAACCTTTCTCTGGATACCATCCCTTTTTTTTACTAGTATAAATATAAGTTTCGTGCATTTAAATTTCATTTGGAAACTATTATAGGATGAAAATGACACGTCAGTATTCGTCAATCTCCGTCAGTAATTTCAAACAGTTTCACACGTGGACAGCTTTTCTCCATCGAGAGAATAGCATCATAAACTTTTGCTAATCTTTCCAAATAGAGATTCAAGTAGAAAAAAGGCAGAACACGATTTTCAACACTGTGTCACGTGTATCTTTCATATTGTTGTAAAAATGCGGACGTCAGAATATTCCAAATGGCACATGACCTTACTGTCACAAAAAAATGGAACTGCTTCTTTAATACGTCAGTAAAATAGGTCAAAATGATATAATTTCAGTATTCTCATCCAGGTTGCAGCGGCTAATCTGAAGACAGCAAAGCAAAAATTGTGAAAGCCGGGGAATGGTAAGCAGTGTTGTGTTGGGAAAAGTTAAGAAATATTCATAAAAGGTAATAGTGAGTGCTTTGTGATGAGTCAAGGTTAAGTCAGCCTTAATGGGAAGTGCTGGACTTTTCTTCCTCTTTGTAGTCAGCCAGCATAGTGAGGTGAGGCAGAGGAGTCCGGCTACATTGATGGTGGACGGGAGTGGAGTAGCTATGGTGTGATTCTTTCTTTGTTCTAGTCAAGTATGTCTATATTAATTTTGCCTCAATCATCTGTGTTGTTGTTAGTCTTCCATGTGTTCGTTAATAATCTGAATATTCCATAGAGTTTGACTGATAGGAAGAGGAGAGATATTTCGCTCGTAACTCACATATGCAGCAACTATTCTTAGAAAGCCTAATATTATAATTAAAACTCAACCTTAAACTAGTTCATATTCCCTCCGCAAAATGTCCCAAGTACGTTCCCTTTGTTTACTTTGTTTCCTGGTGCTCGCTTCTTGCTGCAGGGTGAGTAAAATGGGCGTGTGAAACTTGGATGTGGTGGGAGTGTAGACGCTGATGGGCGGAAACTATATATAGTCATAGAACTAATATTCATAATGACAGTTGTACAGTTTTATTAGATCTATCAGATGCTGCAATGATATTTCCAATATCTCTAATAGCTTTCGAGAAAATGAGGAAAGTCATGTTTTTATATAAATATAAAGTTTTATTTTACTGCGTAATTATTAGCCATAGAACAAATATTCATAATATCAGTTGTACAGTTTAACTAGGTCTATCAGATGCTGCAATGATATTTCCAATATCTCTAATAGCTTTAGAGAAAATGATGAGGAAAGTCATATTTTTATATAAATATATGGTTTCATTTTTAATTACTGCGTAATCATTATAGCTGGCGGACGAAGGGTGACGGACACCTTGCATATTGAAGGAGATGAGAGCATGAGCATCACGGTACACGTTTTAAGTTTCCCCCGAGAACATTGAGGTAGAGGTCTAAATATACCTGCGAGTGAGTACAACGATCGGGATGAAGGCAGGATGTAGGAGTAACTAAAAGATGCCTTCATCGACCAATTCTGACGTCCACATTAAAGAGAATAAGGTGGCATTCGTCCGTCTAATTCTGACGTGAATAATCCTCGTCCCCTTCTCCAATAGTTGTCCATCTACTTGGCTTACCCACAAGCCTCGCATTTGTCAAGTCACCCTTCTCACCCTACGTTCGTTCCACACCTGCATCGTGCATCACCCTTGCGCCATTTCCATCCCCTCCTTTCTGTACATGTAATGACTCATCGACAGGCCTTCACCTCATCCCCCTCTCGTCTCTCATGCGTGTTCAAGTATCGCTTTCCAGTGTTCAAGTAAAGTTGCCTCGTTTTGAGTGCATATATATATATATATATATATATATATATATATATATATATATATATATATATATATATATATTTATGTGTATATTCATATGTATTTATTTACATGTGTGTATGTATATTCTCATAAGTGGCACACTCATTTTTATTTTCCTTCAGAAAATTATGAACAAATGTATTTCATTCTTTTATTTCTTTTAGTTGCTTTTCTTTGTGCTACATTTTTCTTGATTTTCTCAAGTTCCAGTGGACGTTATTTATTTGTCTGATCCTTTCTCCTGCCACGAAAACCTTTGCGCAGGTTACCTCCTCCACGTTCCTTGCACAAATTAAATTTTCCATTACGTGACTTCCTTTTTCATTTTACATCCCACACACGATTCCATGTGTGTATCAAAGACGCCTCGTACCGGCTACATTTATTGCCATTACCATCTGAAATTATTTTTCGATATTTTCATATGCCATAACGCAGCGCTAAACGAGGATTCCGGTAAAGGTTTGTACTAGATGAGATAATAGGATCAATAAATGAGTCTTGCTTCAGGTGGTTGCCAGGTGTTGCTCTGTAGTCTGGTGTTCAAAGTTTTAACTTAACAGACACCAAAATTAATTCTGTGAGATCTTTTTATTTTATTTAGGCTCTATCAATTCTATGTCTGGTACTTAGTATATGAATCGATTTTTGGCAGTGCACATTAAAAGGTGCGTATGTTATGAGAAACATGATATAATATTAGCTTTTTATTCTGTAAATACAAAACCTTATGTGGTAATGATCTGTACAATTTTTATCCTCTGGTTAAACTCTAAACTGGACTTCATTTGTTCATGTTTGGGACGTCAAACATTAAGTAGCATGTTTGTACGCGTTATGATTTTATATTGAATTATTGTGTTGTAAGTACAACTTTTTAGAACAACTCTTACGAACAAAATCTTACAATGAAAGCAAATGTTTTCAAAATTTTATTGAACTGTGGGATACAGTAAAATGGTATATTTTGCAAAGCGATATACCTTAGTCTTCAATATCGAGAATATGATACAAATAATATTGTTACATACCACATAACACATGATCCAATGTAAATGTTGATAAATATTGTATTGACATTTGGTGAATATGTCAATAATGCTTCTGAATCCCATTTGTTCATTGCAGCTAATTTTCAGCTCAGTTTAGTGTTACTCAAACCGTCTACTATATTGATTTCCATTTTTTTTCTACGTTGCATTTGTGACTACTACTTTTTTTCTCGTTATGGTACAGTTTGGCTTGTACTTGAAATTTATTTGACGAGGGAAACTGATAAAATTTCATATGCACTGTTTGTGTGTGTGTGTGTGTGTGTGTGTGTGTGTGTGTGTGTGTGTGTGCGTGTGTGCGTGTGCATGTGTGTGTGTGTGTGTGTGTGTGTGTGTGTGTGTGTGTGTGTGTGTGTGTGTGTGTGTGTGTGTGTGTGTGTGTGTGTGTGTGTGTATGTGAATATTTTTAATTACATTCCCTCGAGGGTCTGTCGTCACCACTACATTTAACATTGATGAAGTGGAAACTTATAAGGCTTGTGAAGTAGAGTACATATCTTGAATCTTGGGTGAATTATTTTTTACATTCATTAGCCGTATGGGAACTATTTAAATTGTTGAAAATAAAAGTTTTGGTGTTAATTTTTTCTTCACTGAATAATAGTAATAAATCAAGTAAGCCTCCAAGCCTTTTTTATTACATGCAATTAATTACTGCTCAGAGAGAAGCGCAGTAAGCCTTTGATAGTATATTTTTTCCAATTTTTAGTTTGGTTTTAGTTTAGTCTCGTGCAAAATATGTATTTGGTCGTGTTCAATGGGTTCAGTGGCAGCTGTTGTCTGGGTACACTGAGGCCACATGCCAATTGTCAGATGTCTGGAAAAGAAAATACCAGAATGCTGTAAGTGTATTTGAGGAAAATCTTCGGTTGAAAGTGGCTTTTTTTTTAGTTCTTGGATCTTGTACCGTGAACGACCCATCAGGATGAATGAGCAAAAACCAGTGAGATCACGACATTGCTGTAAAAAGATAATAGATAAAGAAAAAAAACACTTGTATATGAGTCACGTCGCTGGTCTCACACTGACTCCATGTGACTTCATCGAAATGTTGTGTATTCACGAGATTAAGGAACTTTTTTGTTCTTGAAGTGTGAGAGAGAGAGAGAGAGAGAGAGAGAGAGAGAGAGAGAGAGAGAGAGAGAGAGAGAGAGAGAGAGAGAGAGAGAGAGAGAGAGAGAGAGAGAGTCATGATATTTTTAAAGCTAGAAAATTCCTATGCATTCTGCAGGGTTTTCATGGATCAAAGATCGTGGCACGGTTCATCCCTTTCACTTCACATAAAACTGCAATGAAGAACCAATAAATCATGTCCAGAAGCTCAGCAGAAACGTGTCTTCGAGGCATCTTCCTCAATAATTTTCTTACGTGAAAAAAAGGAAGAGAGAGAGAGAGAGAGAGAGAGAGAGAGAGAGAGAGAGAGAGAGAGAGAGAGAGAGAGAGAGAGAGAGAGAGAGAGAGAGAGAGAGAGAGAGAGAGAGAGATAATACAACGACTCTTGTAAGTGGTCCTGGCAAAACCTCAATAATTATAGTTCTCTTCTAAAACAGAAAATCACGTCATCCTGGAAAGAAAAAAAAAACGAAAAACTGTCTCTGTATAACTGCCTTTTGCGTCACGCTTGTAGCAAGACACGAGCCAGTGACCCACGTCGGTAATCTGGGAATAAATCACTTAACATTCAAATTTATGCAACGATGAAACAACGTCGGGAGAGGTGGGAGAGAGAGAGAGAGAGAGAGGGAGGAGGGGTGGTGTGGGGGAAGTGGAGTGGCATTTTTGCACACAAGAACATAATCTTTTAATCTGCACAAACACTTTTCAGTCCCATTAATCTACACATCACTCCTTGTTAACATCTCAACGACACCATTAGGCCCTAGAGGGAGGCGGGGACTGGAAGAATGTAGTCTTGTGTTAACGTCCGAGGAGGAAGGATGTGTAGCAACCACGGTGAGGCAATAAAACTTGGTGCAGTGGAGAGGCGAAAACTGGCGCTGCGGATATGACATTAGAATGAGAAGATGGGGCCTTTCCTTGGGGTTAGCCGGGGGAAGGGAGGAGGAAGGAGCGGGGAAGGGTGATTCCGTTCAGTATATTTGTTTGGTGCGGAGGGGGTACGGGTCGGTGGGTCGGTGGGTGGGTGGGGGGGGGGAGAAATAGAATAAGCGAGAGACACAAAATTGCCGACTGCACAAATATAGCGGGAGATCGTGACCAGCATGGGGTGACTTGGTTCCAGGCGATGCGAAGAAAGTGTGTGTGTGTGTGTGTGTGTGTGTGTGTGTGTGTGTGTGTGTGTGTGTGTGTGTGTGTGTGCTACCGTTGTGAAGCTAGTTTGCCTCTTTTTCACTTTTACTATACTTCCCTTACTTCCCCCTCTCCGTGCTAGTGTGTTTGCTCATTTGAGGTTATTGTTTCTTCGTGGACATACATGTTTTTTTTTTGTGTGTGTGTGTGTGTGTTTGTAAGATTGTCTCAGGTTTCCCATATTAGTTAATGATTTTTTAATTTTTTTTTACCATATCATTGTGTTTTATAGATATTGAGGTATTGATTTTTTTTTGTGTCGCCCCTTTCCGTGTCCTTATGTTTGATTTATGTAATGTTATTGTTATATCTAAATTTTACGATCCTTTCTCTCTCTCTCTCTCTCTCTCTCTCTCTCTCTCTCTCTCTCTCTCTCTCTCTCTCTCTCTCTCTCTCTTTCTCTTTCTCTTTCTTGCTGTGTTCTATGCGGTTTACTGTTTCACGAGTATTTTTTCTTTCACTGCTAAGTACATTTATTGATTCCCTCCGCTGCCTTTATCCCGCCCTTCCCCTCCGCCTCCGCTGCTGCTTCTGCTGGTTTCCTTTCACTTATTCGCAACTTATTCACACTTGGGTTTGTCCTCTCTTGCCCTTTTCCTCTCTTGTTCCACGTTCTTTCATCGACCCCCTACAGACAGCAACTGCAATTTCCTGTCCATTATCATTCTCTCTCTCTCTCTCTCTCTCTCTCTCTCTCTCTCTCTCTCTCTCTCTCTCTCTCTCTCTCTCTCTCTCTCTCTCTCTCTCTCTCTCTCTCTCTCGTTCTCTCTTTCTCTCTTTCCTCTGTGTATATTTTCATTCTTTTTTTTCTCTCTCCCTCTCGCCTCGGGTCTTATAGCTTTTCTCTGTCTACTTTTCGCCCTCCCCTCTTGGTGGTCCTCCCTCCCTCAGAAGGGCCCAGTAAGCGGTCGTGAGAGCTGTGAATGAGGCGGGACACGCGTCCACACAAAACACACGGCCCATTCCCAGCCAGCCTCCCACACCTGCGCCGTGCCAACCTGTACACCCTACCTACCTTCTATTCTACCTTTTCTATTCCTCTTCTTCTTCCTCTTCTTCAATTTCTTCCTCATTTTCTTCTTTCTTCAATATTTTCATCTGAACCTCCTTTTCCTTCTCCTCCTCTTCCTTCTCCTCCTGCAGATCAAATACAGTACCATACACATCCCTTCTATTCTTCCTCCTCTTCCTCCTCCTCCTCCTTCCTCCTCTATCAGATCATATACAGTACTATATATACACATCCCTCCTTCTCCTCCTCCTCCTCCTCCTCCTCCTCCTCCTCCTCCATGAATAATAGTTATCTACTAAAATAATGATATCATTAAACAAACAATATTAGCTTCTAAGCTAAGATACCAATTGAACAAAGTGCTTTGTTTATTAGTTGGTAATTTCATAAGGAATATCTGATATCTTTTCCATCAACATTGGTAAAGTATTAGATCCACCATACTGATTTTATCATCTGTTTTAATCCAAATAAATTAATTTATAGCAATAAAAGTTTCTGGTGAAATTAACTGAAACTATGCTGAAAGTCTTACATTATTCCCATGTACAACATAGTTTAAAAAAAACAAAATCGAAGAGGAAATTTTGCAAAAAATTTCCCGGAGTAGAAAAAATGACAGAAATACACCATATGTTGAGGTCAATTCTAGACGTCCACGAGGGTCTGTAAGATGGTTAAACGTGTCGTAAGGCTTAGTTATGAACTGCTTTAAGCTGTAACAGTCATTACAAGAATATTCGTGGACGTTAAGACAATATGTGTGCCTTACGGGGTAACGTGTCGTGTGTAGGAGTATACGCGGGTTACTGATGGCTATCATATCCTCTCGATGGAGCTTGACACTGCAATAAAAGTACTGCATTACATTTTTTAATGAAAATAAATCACTTCCATAGCCATTGGCACCGGTGACAGAGTCAGTAGTGAAAATTTTGATCGGTCGGTCATGTCCGAATGAGCGGTGGGAATTGAATTGTTTTCTGCCTCTATATACCAAATTATAGTGAGCCTTATCTTGATGCAGCAGCATTTAAGAATGAAAATAAATCACTTCCATAGCCATTGGCACCGGTGACAGAGTCAGTAGTGAAGATTTTGATCGGCCGGTCATGACCGAGCGAGCGGTGGGAATTGAATTGTTTTCTGCCTCTATATACCTAATTCTAGTGAGTCTTATCTTGATGCAGCAGCATTTAAGAATGAAAATAAATAACTTCCATAGCCATTGGCACCGGTGACAGAGTCAGTAGTGAAGATTTTGATCGGCCGGTCATGACCGAGCGAGCGGTGGGAATTGAATTGTTTTCTGCCTCTATATACCTAGTTCTAGTGAGTCTTATCTTGATGCAGCAGCATTTAAGAATGAAAATAAATAACTTCCATAGCCATTGGCACCGGTGACAGAGTCAGTAGTGAAGATTTTGATCCGCCGGTCATGACCGAGCGAGCGGTGGGAATTGAATTGTTTTCTGCCTCTATATACCTAATTCTAGTGAGTCTTATCTTGATGCAGCAGCATTTAAGAATGAAAATAAATAACTTCCATAGCCATTGGCACCGGTGACAGAGTCAGTAGTGAAGATTTTGATCGGCCGGTCATGACCGAGCGAGCGGTGGGAATTGAATTGTTTTCTGCCTCTATATACCTAATTCTAGTGAGCCTTATCTTGATGCAGCAGCATTTAAGAATGAAAATAAATAACTTCCATAGCCATTGGCACCGGTGACAGAGTCAGTAGTGAAGATTTTGATTGGCCGGTCATGACCGAGCGAGCGGTAGGAATTGAATTGTTTTCTGCCTCTATATACCTAATTCTAGTGAGCCTCATCTTGATGCAGCAGCATTTAAGAATGAAAATAAATAACTTCCATAGCCATTGGCACCGGTGACAGAGTCAGTAGTGAAGATTTTGATCGGCCGGTCATGACCGAGCGAGCGGTGGGAATTGAATTGTTTTCTGCCTCTATATACCTAATTCTAGTGAGCCTTATCTTGATGCAGCAGCATTTAAGAAGGTCAAAGAAAGGCTATGTACACTACAGGAGTAATCAAACAGACTCTGCCATCCTGAAATAGTGTATAAAAACTTGTTTTCATCATATGTTCTACTTAAACTAGTTGTAACTCCTTTCGTTTTACTCGTATTGAATTTTCAAGCAATGCTTCAAAACCTGCACCTCTTTCTGATCCTTATGGTATGTAACAAGTACTGATAAACACAATATTAAGAAAATATATATTACGTCCTCACGTAAATTACGTAGGTTATAAATAATGAAAAAAGAAACTAGACGCAGGATTGGAATGGGATAGGGTTTAAAAAGAGGAGAAAAATATTTATAATTTCATAATATAACTCTTTGTTATATTTGATCGGTATCTATCTCATGAAAAATAGTTATCTACTAAAATAATGATATCATTAAACAAACAATATTAGCTTCTAAGCTAAGATACCAATTGAACAAAGTGCTTTGTTTATTAGTTGGTAATTTCATAAGGAATATCTGATATCTTTTCCATCAACATTGGTAAAGTATTAGATCCACCATACTGATTTTATCATCTGTTTTAACCCAAATAAATTAATTTATAGCAATAAAAGTTTCTGGTGAAATTAACTGAAACTATGCTGAAAGTCTTACATTATTCCCATGTACAACATAGTTTAAAAAAAACAAAATCGAAGGGGAAATTTTGCAAAAAATTTCCCGGAGTAGAAAAAATGACAGAAATACACCATATGTTGAGGTCAATTCTAGACGTCCACGAGGGTCTGTAAGATGGTTAAACGTGTCGTAAGGCTTAGTTATGAACTGCTTTAAGCTGTAACAGTCATTACAAGAATATTCGTGGACGTTAAGACAATATGTGTGCCTTACGGGGTAACGTGTCGTGTGTAGGAGTATACGCGGGTTACTGATGGCTATCATATCCTCTCGATGGAGCTTGACACTGCAATAAAAGTACTGCATTACATTTTTTAATGAAAATAAATCACTTCCATAGCCATTGGCACCGGTGACAGAGTCAGTAGTGAAAATTTTGATCGGTCGGTCATGTCCGAATGAGCGGTGGGAATTGAATTGTTTTCTGCCTCTATATACCAAATTATAGTGAGCCTTATCTTGATGCAGCAGCATTTAAGAATGAAAATAAATAACTTCCATAGCCATTGGCACCGGTGACAGAGTCAGTAGTGAAGATTTTGATCGGCCGGTCATGACCGAGCGAGCGGTGGGAATTGAATTGTTTTCTGCCTCTATATACCTAATTCTAGTGAGTCTTATCTTGATGCAGCAGCATTTAAGAATGAAAATAAATAACTTCCATAGCCATTGGCACCGGTTACAGAGTCAGTAGTGAAGATTTTGATCGGCCGGTCATAACTGAGCGAGCGGTGGGAATTGAATTGTTTTCTGCCTCTATATACCTAATTCTAGTGAGCCTTATCTTGATGCAGCAGCATTTAAGAATGAAAATAAATAACTTCCATAGCCATTGGCACCGGTGACAGAGTCAGTAGTGAAGATTTTGATTGGCCGGTCATGACCGAGCGAGCGGTAGGAATTGAATTGTTTTCTGCCTCTATATACCTAATTCTAGTGAGCCTTATCTTGATGCAGCAGCATTTAAGAATGAAAATAAATAACTTCCATAGCCATTGGCACCGGTGACAGAGTCAGTAGTGAAGATTTTGATCGGCCGGTCATGACCGAGCGAGCGGTGGGAATTGAATTGTTTTCTGCCTCTATATACCTAATTCTAGTGAGCCTTATCTTGATGCAGCAGCATTTAAGAAGGTCAAAGAAAGGCTATGTACACTACAGGAGTAATCAAACAGACTCTGCCATCCTGAAATAGTGTATAAAAACTTGTTTTCATCATATGTTCTACTTAAACTAGTTGTAACTCCTTTCGTTTTACTCGTATTGAATTTTCAAGCAATGCTTCAAAACCTGCACCTCTTTCTGATCCTTATGGTATGTAACAAGTACTGATAAACACAATATTAAGAAAATATATATTACGTCCTCACGTAAATTACGTAGGTTATAAATAATGAAAAAAGAAACTAGACGCAGGATTGGAATGGGATAGGGTTTAAAAAGAGGAGAAAAATATTTATAATTTCATAATATAACTCTTTGTTATATTTGATCGGTATCTATCTCATGAAAAATAGTTATCTACTAAAATAATGATATCATTAAACAAACAATATTAGCTTCTAAGCTAAGATACCAATTGAACACAGTGCTTTGTTTATTAGTTGGTAATTTCATAAGGAATATCTGATATCTTTTCCATCAACATTGGTAAAGTATTAGATCCACCATACTGATTTTATCATCTGTTTTAACCCAAATAAATTAATTTATAGCAATAAAAGTTTCTGGTGAAATTAACTGAAACTATGCTGAAAGTCTTACATTATTCCCATGTACAACATAGTTTAAAAAAAACAAAATCGAAGAGGAAATTTTGCAAAAAATTTCCCGGAGTAGAAAAAATGACAGAAATACACCATATGTTGAGGTCAATTCTAGACGTCCACGAGGGTCTGTAAGATGGTTAAACGTGTCGTAAGGCTTAGTTATGAACTGCTTTAAGCTGTAACAGTCATTACAAGAATATTCGAGGACGTTAAGACAATATGTGTGCCTTACGGGGTAACGTGTCGTGTGTAGGAGTATACGCGGGTTACTGATGGCTATCATATCCTCTCGATGGAGCTTGACACTGCAATAAAAGTACTGCATTACATTTTTTAATGAAAATAAATCACTTCCATAGCCATTGGCACCGGTGACAGAGTCAGTAGTGAAAATTTTGATCGGTCGGTCATGTCCGAATGAGCGGTGGGAATTGAATTGTTTTCTGCCTCTATATACCAAATTATAGTGAGCCTTATCTTGATGCAGCAGCATTTAAGAATGAAAATAAATAACTTCCATAGCCATTGGCACCGGTGACAGAGTCAGTAGTGAAGATTTTGATCGGCCGGTCATGACCGAGCGAGCGGTGGGAATTGAATTGTTTTCTGCCTCTATATACCTAATTCTAGTGAGTCTTATCTTGATGCAGCAGCATTTAAGAATGAAAATAAATAACTTCCATAGCCATTGGCACCGGTGACAGAGTCAGTAGTGAAGATTTTGATCGGCCGGTCATGACCGAGCGAGCGGTGGGAATTGAATTGTTTTCTGCCTCTATATACCTAATTCTAATGAGCCTTATCTTGATGCAGCAGCATTTAAGGTCAAAGGAAGGCTATGTACACTACAGGAGTAATCAAACAGACTCTGATCAGTA
>JAPQNM010000043.1:2679574-2689574 GCA_029783475.1 Metacarcinus magister | reverse complement strand
TTTTTATTCTGACATTGTACTCGTATATCTCCCAAGTAATAAACCTTCCGTCACACCCACACACTCGCCTGCTTACACTGTCCTCCTCAGCACACCATCACTCCTCGCACTCCTACACACAATCAGTCCCTCAGCAAAAAGGAAAAGCAAATTGAAAGAAAATTAGGTGACAAAAAAGAAAAGTGAAGGTAAGCAGAGACGACAGTGTTGGTAACTAAACTAATTTCGTCTCGCCTCTACTGCCGTGTTTGTATAGCAGTTAAAGGGTCTTGAGTCCATATTAGTGGAGGGAAAGGAGAGGGAAGAAATGGAGTACAGGTGTGGTTACTTAGTTGTTGCTGCTTTTGCTGCTACTGTCAATAAAGCTGCTGCTGCTGCCGCTGCAACTCTAGTACCTACTTCTGCTACTTTTGCTGCAGCTGTATAATGATGATGATAACAATGATACTTCTACTTATAATGATAACGGCAATGATAATGATAATAATAGTAATAGTAATACTACTACTAATGATAATAATGATAATGATAATAAAAATATAATAATAATAATAATAATAATAATAAGAAGAAGAAGAAGAAGAAGAAAAGAAAAAGGATAAGTAAAGAAAAAGAAAAAGAAGAAGAAAAAGAATACTGAAGACAATGCTCTTTAAGTGTTAGCTATAATCATTACCATCTACACTTTTTTTTTTCTCCTTCTCCTTCCTCCTGTTCTCCTGTTCCTCCCCTTGGGTCTTCGCTCCATCTTGTTTTCTGGTCTGGTGACTCGACTCGCGACACCAGTTGGCTGGGGACGCCTTGCCTGTCCACGATAATGACTGCACCAAACACTTCTGGTAAAGGATTAGATTGTGTATATGTTTATTTAATTGATTTCAAAATGCTTGTGGTCTTTCACACTTTTTTTTTCTCTTTTTTTTCTTTCTCTTTCTCTTTATCTCTTTCTCTTCCTCTCTCACTCAATAATTCCACAATCTTTTTCTATCTTTCCCTTATCTTCTATTCATCTTTATCCTTCCAACTTTCCTACGTTTCCTTCTTTTCCTAATACTTTATTTTTATTAATTATTGTAATTTTACTTTATACAGTCCGTTCTTTTTCCGTGTTACTGATCTCTTCACGGTTTTTTTCCTTCCCCTTTCCCTTCCCCATCTAGTACTACGTGTGCTTTGCCGTGTTCAACCTTGGACTAGTTGAGCGGAATTGAACGCTGCACTGAACATTTGCGACTCCCATCCCTTCCTCTGACTTTCCCCGAGCTATTTTCCTTCCAGTCAGGATCCTCACGTCGGAGTCTCCCTCTTGATCTAGTCACATACAGAGTCTCAGTGCGTCAGTGGGCGACCTTCCCCTCGGCTGGACAGTTGCCTTGATAACTGCCCGCGTCCCCTCGTTCCGCTCGGATAATAGGCGAGTTTTACGGCCAATATGCTTCATCAGATGCCCGTGTTTACGAGACACGATGGACAAGCGTTAGTAGTGTTCCCTTGGTGGTGCAGGGCTGTGATGACCGGATGGCGGCATGTGGTGATGTCTTGGTGATGTCTTCACTCCTACACTCTATATAGGTCTCCTGTGCTGCCTTGGTTATCTTTCTGTATATTTGTGCTGCAGTTTTACTCCTATATCTTGTTATATTAAAGTATGACACCAGCTACAGTTATTCATAGGCAGGTACCGACCCCTTTCCCTCCACCTCCCACCACACACACACCTCTTAGAATCATGGGGTAGAAGGCTGAAGCTATGCAAATCCACTACAGTTCCCGAACGTAAATGTCTTGCCTTTGAGCGTGTGGGAGGAAAAATCGATGTAATTCAACGCCATTGCTGTGTTCTTATTGAAAAAAAGAACCACTTACCTCATTTTTTTAATATTCAAGAGTGATCTTCAGCACTAATTAAAATATTGCGTGTATTCTATTTTATTATTCTTAACAATATATTCTAATGGTAAATAATGAAGAGACAATTAATGAAATGACGTTGAAAGTGTTTTTTCATTTGTCTAAGCGCGTGTCTTGGCAAACACTTACGTATACGAGAAAAAAACTTAGATAATTCTTAATAAAGTGACTGAAACAACTGAAGTATCATTATAAGTATCATCATAAATTTACCTATCTGGTTATCTGTTTATCATTTGTGTATTTGTCTATCTATCAGTCAGTCTACTTATTTATACATATAGGTATTCCTCTACGTGTAAGTGTAGGCAATAGATAGTGTAGGAAGAAGAGAGAAGGGGGAAGGAGAGGGTGGAGCCACGCACAGTTTGGGATCATGAAGGAGTGGAACAGAATGGGGTTAAATTCCAATCACCGGGACTGTTTGTAATCGGATCGGTGAAGTAAGTGCTCGGGCGGCGTCATACATCACGTGGAGAGCCGACAATCTGCAAGTTTCCCAATGCCGCCCATCAAATCACCACCACCACCACCACCACCACCACCACCACCACCACCACCACCACCACCACCACCACCGCTTTGTTATCCCGTCACCTCTCTCCTCTTCGTACCTTCCCATTAGTTCCCATCAGTTAGCCATCCCAACAGTTAGTTAGTTACCTGCAAGTGCGTTAACTAGACTACGTTCGTTCCGTCAAGCGTTAACGATGGAAACAAAACAAAAAACAACAACAACAACAACAAAAAAGAGTATATTTTAATTGCGTCTCGTTATCTTGGTTTAGTGTCTCGTATTTCGTGTGATATTTTACAGAGAAGCGAAACGAAAAAAAAAAATATATTCTGCTTTTTTTGTTGTTTTATTTCTCGCTGACAATGTTGACAAAAATACGCACAGTGAATCCAACGCGCCAGTGCATCAGTCATAAGTAGGTACCAAGGGGGGGGGGTTGAGCACACACACACACACACACACACACACACACACACACACACACACACACACACACACACACATACACACACACACACACACACACACACACACGGCAAGGGAATGGTCGTAATTACCCTGTGACTGTAATTATAGCATCAGTTACACACCAGACGGACTTATTAAGCAGGGGGAACATGAGGAACAAAATAAAACAATATACTCGGCAGGAGGGCGGCGTCGTTCCTTCAGTGACACGCCAAGTTCCTCTGAAGACACGAAGAATAAACATTTCCAGAGTAATTAGAAGCCATTATGCTCTCCCTACAGCCTCCAATACTGGCGCAGAGAGAGAGAGAGAGAGAGAGAGAGAGAGAGAGAGAGAGAGAGAGAGAGAGAGAGAGAGAGAGAGAGAGAGAGAGAGAGAGAGAGAGAGACCGAGAGAAAGAGAGAAGACAGACTGAAGGAGAGAGGGAGGGAGAGAGAGGAAGAGACTAAAGATAAAAAATGAATAGAGAGAAGGATGAATGAAAATAATGGGCTTATCATGATAGCTACAAAGAGAGAAAGAAACAGAGAGTGGAAAGGGAAAGAGGGAGGTTGGGAATAAGTGTGCTTCCTGGAGTTAATTTGTGAACGCGGTAGTAATAATGGTGTGGAGGAAGGCTGGTGAATTAGTGCGTGTGTGAGAGAGAGAGAGAGAGAGAGAGAGAGAGAGAGAGAGAGAGAGAGAGAGAGAGAGAGAGAGAAAGAGAGAAAGACCGTTAGCAGGAAAGTCAACCTGCGAGAGGAATATTACCCAGGTGAAGCAATATTCCCAAACTTGGAAGCTGCGTAGTGTCCATTACCTTGCCTCGGGAGAGTCGGCAAGTTGCTTTCTAATTTTCGCTTCACCCTTCGTTACCTCTTGTCTCTACTTGTGTGCGTCTGCTGTTCTGACTACCTCCACTGTGTGTGTGTGTGTGTGTGTGTGTGTGTGTGTGTGTGTGTGTGTGTGTGTGTGTGTGTCTACAGTATATCATGTAGCTATCTGTGTAGTGTCAACACGTGTAGTTCTTACGTGTAATGGCAAGGTTAACAAAGGTGATTTTCCCCCCATGATTGGTGTTACAGAGTTGCGTGTTGCTCTTCCTCTGACACTGTTATTTCCGGGTGCTGGTGGGGGCAGTGCGAGGGGAAGATGGAAGGTGGAAGGGGAGGTGGCGGAGAAGGATAACGCCAACTGTGTCTTGCGCTCTCCCAGAGACTATAAGGACCGCCCCTTGTGCCTCTCTACAGCCTTGTGTGGCTTTGTAGGTGATATTAGAGAACACAGAGAGAGAGAGAGATAGATAGATAGATAGATAGATAGATAGAGAGATAGAGAGAGAGAGAAAAAAATATATATATATATGTATGAATATATGATAAGTTACATTGAACATAGGATCGGTCTTATGGTATTGTGTGGTCTTTTCAAATGGATGCTGTCATTTTCCAGAGTGTAATGATAAATAATAATCTATGACTTTACTGAACTTTTTTCTTTACGATTACAGTTCGTGACGCTATTGTTCCATTTCTTATTATTAGCAATACTGAAATATTCTTAACTGGCATCAGATTATTGTTCCATTACTGTTTGTCTGTTGAGTTCTTTGCAATGAAAATAACTCCTTCAACAGTTGTCAAATATCTCAGAATTTGACAAAAGCCGATCGCCTTTCCGCGAAGACGTGGTTTATTTAATGTAAACTTATTTCTCCCAATGCTCTTTTGAGTTGTGTTTTGTACAATGAGAGTATCATCTTTTTTACACACGATATAAATTCTGCTTTTCCAGAAAGTCATACAAATAAGTGAGACTAAATATGCGTCGCTGATTTCAATAATTGGCATCTGATAAGATTTGTGGAAAAAGATCATATCCAATATTTACTCCTCAGATTTATTCCCCATGCATGATTGACTGTAGTTGTCCCTCAATTGCACTGCAAAGAAAATATTAGATTTGATGTGACGGGCTTTTGACAATTTACAGACTTTTGTTAAAATAAGCAGATTTTTGTATTTACGAAGCGCTTATTTTATTATTTTCCTTCTGAATATATTGTTGTTTGTGTAAAACAATATTTTCCTATATTTGCCAGACCAATTAAAATTTTTCATGCTTTGCCTTTGCTCAGTCTGTTTTAATGGGAGAAAAATATAGTGATAATATATTAGTGGAAAAAAAAACTTTATTGTATGCATGCATACAACTAATAAGAATACAAACCTTATTATTATAAATATCACCATCACTGTTATTACCATTTTTATTACAGTCGTCATCTCTTTGTTTGCTTGTAATAGGTCTTCCTAATAGGTCTAATTGGTCTTCCTGACACCATTAAAGGACATAGTGCGACGCGACGGTCTATATTTGAGTTCTGACACATTGTATAAGCATTATATGGATTTTTCGAATTGTCATCTTTATCAACTATTCATTTGTTTTATAAAGGTAAGGGAGGCTGGCCAAGGGATAGACAAATACTATTGAAAAAGCCTGCTCAATTGCCGGTCCCAAAAACTATTTAAAAAAACTCCCATAATGTTGACCAATTTGGTGTTGAGGTGTCTTAATACTACTATCTCGAAAGTATTATAGAAAACAGAATGAGGCTGAGAGTTCCAGAGTTTACCAGTGAAAGGGATGAAAGAGTGAATACAGTTCTTGCATTAGTGAGGTGGACAAAAAAGTGATGAAAGTGAGTAGAAAGTATTGTGCACTGAGGCCGCAGGAGGGGGGAAAGCATGCAGTTAGCAATTTCAGAAGAGCAGTAACCATGAAAATATTGATAGAAATCGACTTCTGGTATGTATCTTACGATTTTGGTAGAAGGCATTGCTTTAACCTCAGGAATTATCTATTCCAACACTCGCTCTTTTCTTATATAGGTCAGTATAAAAAACATATTGGTTTGCATTGCCACTGGGGTGTTGGGTCCTGTTTGTGCTAATGCAGAATATGCAGTGGAATCAGGCGAGCAGGTTACAGCACAACTCACAGGATTCAATTCCACTGATGCCAGGTTGCAGAGGAATGACAAAGACACATCCATTGGAGTGGCAGCCAACAGCACCACTGTGCATGGCCATGACGTGGACATTGATCCAACACTACTCTGCATGCGGGTAACATGCACCACCAAGGAAAGCTCTGATATGGAAACACATCTGAAGCATGAGTTCAACAAACAACCGCCATCATTATTTCATAAATGAACCATGAGAAAAATTGCCAAAAATTCTACTCCCACAGCAGTTAAAAAGTCTAGTAGCATCAATTTTAGACAGTACGCTACAACACTCATACTATGAAATTGATGGATATCTGCTACACAGTGTGACATGGCCAGTGAATTGGTAATATGAGGATGTGTGTGTGAATTATGTTAGCTTTGTGATCAATAATTGTGATGCAGATTACATTGTGTTTCGATGTTTACACTAATTTCTCCAAGTCTAGTAAGGTATTGAACACAATCACCGTGGAAACAAAGTGCATGTACAGAAGTGTTATTTGATGAAATTACACCGTTTCAAATTCCAGACAATTATATTGGCAAACCGTAACAAGGATTGAGAGTTGAGTGTCTCATGATGTCAGGGTGTAGTTGATGCTAATTATTTGATTGCTATCACTGCTACTGTTCAGGCAGCTAACATGCAACGTCTTGTTGTTCTTGTTGGGAATGATATATGTTTGCTAGTTATGTTCATCAATGGGTCACAAATCGACGATGTGTATATGCAATATGCTAAACACTCTGTGTATAGTGTGCATAATACTACACAAGCCATAAATTCATCTATCCGTCAGCACATGTTTATAGCACATACTAAATCAGGTTTTGATTTATTTTCAGCTCTATACGTTGTAAGCAAGAAAAAACCCCATTGTATTGAAACGTGGTGACTGGGATATTTTAGATGCCTTTCAGAGAACTGATTCTAGTGATGGTGGTCTGTATGGTGCTTTGATGCATGCAATTCTCTATTCAAACTGAGATATGTGCAGTATTATGCAGAAGGTGAGAAAAACATCCAACTCTTTCAAACTCCAAAGCCTCCCTCTCACATCTGCAACTGCAAAGTATCATTAATACCGAGCTTACAATGCAGTTCAAGAGTAATTGGGTAACATTAGAGACGAATCTTACTGAATCAGGTTGGGAAGTGCAGTTCACTCCTGCTCTCACTTATAGGTTTGCTTCCCCTGAGGCTCTTTCCTGTTTGTTTCCTGAAGATACAACACTACTTGAGGATAAAAATGAAAATGCCGTAAAACCGGCTGTATTGTACTCCAATGTGTGTCATGTTTTTGCCAAACCTATTCAAATGTTTGTGAACCTGATGAAGATAATGAATAGATTGTTGTAGAAATAGGCTTCAGTGTGTAGTTATCATATTAGGATCATATTAGCATATAAGTATACTACTATACAATTAATTCAACCATATTAATCTCTGGTAACTGACAAGGTTATATAAGACACGTTTATATTAAATATATGTATAATCAATTTCATGTATAAATGAGTTGTCATATGAATTTAGTTTTTACTTTACATTTATTTTCACCAAATTAATGACAGTTATATATCCATATAATAAAAGCTCAAAGCTATAACAAAAGGGAATTACTTAGTTATGTGGCAATTTTTTCATGATTTTTACCATGGTATGTATGTGTGAGCGACACCTGTTGCTGGCCAATTTAGATTTATTGCCTTTAAATTGGCCTAAATCATTAGATACATGCCAAAAATGAATTTATTAAAACAAAAACAAAAAACATAAAAAGAGGTATTTATGCCCATATATTATTATATATTAATGCATGTCTATATGTATCATGTACGATGGCGGCCATTATTGATTTTGGGATATCACAGAGGAAGCATAAGGAGAGCTATTGGCGACTTTAGTGAATTTGACTGAGGAGGCAACACGGTATCTATGTGCAGTAATCCAGCGTTATGTATGTCTTTTTTTTAGGTTAAACCTAATATGGAGCTAATAATGTTAGGCAATAGATAAATATGTATATATATATATATATATATATATATATATATATATATATATATATATATACACACATTTCTTTTTTCTCTCTCTCCTTTCTTTCTTTCTCTCTCTCTCTCTCTCTCTCTCTCTCTCTCTCTCTCTCTCTCTCTCTCTCTCTCTCTCTCTCTCTCTCTCTCTCTCTCTCTCTCTCTCTCTCTCTCTCTCATCATTTTCCTCCTGCTAGTCTTCCTCTACAAGTTTAATTTTTCCTCATGATTTTAATTTTCTTAGCCTTTCCTTACCTTATATTTTCTCCCGAGTTTCTACTTTTTCCCTTACTTTTTACCCCATTTTCCGCTTTCTCTTTCTCCTCCTCCTCCTCCTCCTCCTCTTCCTGCTTCTCCTCCCCGCCTTCGATTAAGTTTTTTTCCCTGTTCTCATTCCCTTCCTTTTCCCTCTTTTTCCACATTTTTCTTACCCGTTTCCTTTTATTCTTTTGCCTCAATTTTTTTTCTCTCCCTCTTCCACATTGTACTTTTCTTTCTGTCTCGTTGCTGTCTTCCTCCACGTCCTCGTTCCCGTCCTCGTCCTCGTCTTTATGGTACGTTCTTGCCTCTCCTTCTTACTCACTCACTCACTCACTCACTCACTTACTTACTTACTCACCACTTAATTTTGTTCTTTCCTCGTAACTATCTTTGTTTTTTCACCTTTATCACTTTCTCTGTTTTAGTTTTGTACGCTTCTCCTGTACCCTCATTCATCTACTCAACTTTATATATATATTTTTTCTTTCTAATGTCAATCACCTTTTCTGACACTTGGAGAAATTATCTGTGGCCCCCTCACATCCTTCCTGTTCTTTTTTTTTCTTCTTTGAGTTTTTTCTTCCCCCTGTGCCGTCTTTCTTCCTCTTGGAGTTCCGCATTTATCCTTCAAATCGTCAATACTAATACGGTGTTTTTCTTCTCTTTAATCGTTGTTGGATATCCTTTTCTTACCTTACCCCTGTTTCTTTTCGGTTTCTTTTCCTCTTTTTCCTCGTCGTACTCATCCTGTTTTTTCTTCTTGCCTGAAGTTTCTTGGAGAGCTAAGAAAGGGTCTGGGTCGTGAGGTGGGACTGAGATGAGACTGGATTTTTTTACGACTCGAACGGAGAGGTCTTGGGGGGAGTGGTATTCATGGCGTCGCCAGGAGACCACCGTGGCTGTTGTCCTGGTAACAGCAACCGCTCGCCCCATCTATTATTCATTCTCTGCCGGGCTCTCTACTGCACCTACTATGCGTACATTTCCTATTTGTGCTTTTTAGTTTTTTTGGTAGGGGTGTCGTTTTTCTTTTCTACAAAACAACACCTCACTATGCTAGAAGCTGATCTTTTCCCACTTCTGTGTAAAAGATTCCAGCCTCCTCGCAAGGTATGTTTAGTTGTCATATTAACGTCTCTTGGGGACGTTTACAGTCATCACTTGCATCATTTCATGTGCATAATCACGGTGCTGGATGATAGAGTGTTCCCAGACGGTTAGACGCAACATTATCCAAAACAGAAACCACTGCTACCTGGGACTTCCTTACACCCCTTCCCCCCTTCCCCCCCTTCCCCCCTTTTCCCCCCACCACCACCCAGTACTCGAATGAAGGCCTTGGAGCGTAAACTATCGCCATCAAAGTGCTCTTTTAAGACCGGCATCTGAAGCTAATTAAGAATCCGCTCCACCAACTTCAGCTGTCAGAGCTAGCCTGCAAAATTCACGAGGGAATTTTTATGACTGTGAAAGGGAGTGAGGGATGTGTGTGACGCCACCCCGAGGGGACTCCCGGGATGGCGCGTCCAGAAGGCGGCGGGGCTGAGAGGTAGAGGGAGGAACGCGTCTGAGGGAGACATGGCGGGCTAAGGCACAGAGACGAAACTGTAGATGTGGATAAAAGAGTAGCTTGTGTGTATGAGCAGAGTTAAGGTTTGCATTGAAGTTGTGTTAAGAATACTTTTGCGTTAATAGTTTGTGTTGTTGAGGTTGTAAAGGTGGTTATTTTTCTCACTTTTTCTTGGTTACAGAGGAACGGCGTGTGCGAAAGCAAGGTCTCACGCTTCTCACTTCATCCTGTGTTCAT
>JAPQNM010000043.1:2667074-2669574 GCA_029783475.1 Metacarcinus magister | reverse complement strand
ACACACACACACACACACACACACACACACACACACACACACGTACACACACACGTAGACAAAGAGGGAAGGCTCCAGACAGACAGACGCAGGTAAGAGACAGTGTGTTGTTAGTGACAATCATTACAGACGAAAACGATCACTTGCCTCCTTGACTGAATATTCAAGAGCGTGGAAGTATAGACTCACGCAGACTGATAACAATAATAGACAATGATAATAATAATAATAAAATAATAATAATAATAATAGGGATAATAATAGTAATAATAATAAAAATAATTATAGTAATAATAATAATAATGATGATAATGATACTATTAAAAATGTATTCTTTATTTAGAAGGATATGTTTCCTGTGTGTTTTGCTGTGTAGTTCTCGTGTCAGATTATCCTTGGGAATGATTATGCCTCCGAGTAATTAGTGTCATAAAGATACTGAATGTTATTTTGTGTTTATAAAGTATACACGACCACGATAGACAAAAGATAACAGTATTATGCATAGAAAGGTTATGTAGAAGATTTATGCAATAAGGGCTGAAATAATTAAAGCAACTATGGCCCTATGAGGAGGGTTGAAAGTATACTACCACTATATTCCCTCCAGATCAATAACTATTTAGTGTACATTATCATAATCAACAACAACTAGTAGAGAAAAAAAAATATCGGCAACAGATACAAAAAAAAATTAAAAAAGAGCTGGAAAAGACGATCCTACCAGGCGATCCAAACCTAATATAAGGTGTCGGATCTCCTACACTTGCGTAATCCTCCTCCTCCTCTTCCTCTTCTTCTTCCTGCTCCTCCTCCTCCTAAGGCTCCCCCGCGGCCTGATTAACTCTTCCTATAACTGCTGACGGGCATGTAAAGAATCACGCAGCACCAAGTCGACGGTTGGTTACGGTCGATGATCCCCGCGTAATGTCGCCCTTAGTACCTATAACGCGGTGATTAACATTGTCGACAGGAGCAAATTACTTCGTCAGAATCATTGCCTCACTCACATACACACACACACACACATCCATACACACACATCGATACACACACACACACACACACACGCACCCTTATATATCGTAGTGTGTGTGTGTGTGTGTGTGTGTGTGTGTGTGTGTGTG
Source organism: Metacarcinus magister (assembly GCA_029783475.1). NCBI lineage: Eukaryota > Metazoa > Arthropoda > Malacostraca > Decapoda > Cancridae > Metacarcinus > Metacarcinus magister. The sequence continues at coordinate 2,668,447 of JAPQNM010000043.1, read as the reverse complement.
TGTGTGTGTGTGTGTGTGTGTGACCAGGTTTAGTACAGCAGTGGGGAAAAATGGTAAAAGTCGTCCGTTCCTGTTACGTGAAAGCGCGTCAGAGTGAAAACAATTTCGTCCACTGAGCGAGTTAGCACAATGTCTGACGGATTAATGACTGATTGCGTAATAAAGAGTGGGTGGTGGTGGTGGTGGTGGTGGTGGTGGTGGTGGTGGTGGTGGTGGTAGCAGGACTGGGGTGGTATATGGGAAGGTAATAATAGCCATTGAAACGTTAATGGTGATGATGAGAACGATTGTGTGTGTTGAAGATGAGGATAGTGATGGTAGTGATGATGAAGATAGTGTGGATGATGATGGTGATGATGGTGGTGATGAAAGAACAATACAAATAATGGGCAACGTAATGGTGATATTCCTGGTGACTGTATTTCATGTACTTATAACATAGACGAGCAAACTGTCCGCCTTTTCACTATTGACAAAGAAGTGCTTGATGCCATATTCGTACAATCACAGAATAACCACTAACACCACCACCAGCATCGCCCTTAAAGTGAGTTTCCTACATATCAATAACAGAGTCACTCCCTTCCATTCCCCTCCCGTTTTCACTCTAGCATCCCATGACATGAGCTTCTGGGTTCCTCACATAAACACTGCAGGCTGAGGTCAAATGTGCATCATCAGAAAAAGTAAAGAAAGATTTGGAATATCATGACCTGTTGTTCTCCCCTATTTTTTTCCTCTTGCTTGGGTCCGTCCCCCTTTAGGTTTGCGTTAGGGTTAAAGGGTATTTCTCCTCCGTAAGCCTAGACGACGAGGAGACGGAGGAGGGAGACTCGATATTCTGTTCCTCCGCATTCGCATTTTTCTTCAATGTATCTTTTCAGTGTTTTGTAATATTATGGTTTTTTTGGTATTTGCGTTCTACAATGTTTATTCTTGAGTCTGAATTATTGGGATACTCTTTTGATTGTTACTCTACTGTGTGTGTGTGTGTGGGTGGGTGTGGGTGTGTGTGTGTGTGTGTGTGTGTGTGTGTGTGTGTGTGTGTGTGTGTGTGTGTTTGCGAGCGCGCGTCTGTCTTGTTGTGTGTGTAGCATAGAAGGATGAAAGTTGATTTACCTAGAATAGTTAATTAAAGACCCACTCAAGGTGCACATACCCACAAACAAACATACAAAGAAACAAACAGACAAACAGAACAAAACAAACAAACAAACAAATAAACAAGCACTCAAACCCACCCTGGAAAAGCATTAACAAACAACACCACATTTTTTCCCTAATTGGCACATATACCTACAATGGATCTCTTCCAAGGCGTACCAACGGGAAAGAAAAAAGTAAAACAGCGTTACGTGCCTGTAGGACCCAAA
>JAPQNM010000043.1:2614574-2659574 GCA_029783475.1 Metacarcinus magister | reverse complement strand
TAAAGCGGGCAGTGGTTCTCCTTAGAGTGTGTTTCTATTAGGTGAAAAAATCTTTGATAATCTCTGTATATAAAGAGTATGTGTTTGGTAGTTTTTAGTACTCACCACACTTTATGTTTTATTTATTCTATTGCAATGGTGTTACAAAAATATAAGTAAAAAGTAGATATCAGATTAAGATAAATACTTAATGTCATTCCTTTCTTATGTACTTTTTAATGGCAGATAAATAAGAACTCAAACTTCATTATTTGAGTGCACTTTTGAACGGACACACACACACACACACACACACACACACACACACACACACACACACATAAACAAACAAACACACAACTTACTCCATTTCACTGTACTGCACCCTACGAACTCTGTTTCAATTATTTATCGTTGCTACCTTTTTTTCCGTCACATTACTTCCTGTTTCACTTTTTCTGATCATACTTATCAGTGAGTTATGTTGTGATGGTTTTTTTCCCCCCTCTCATATATGCCTCGTTTGGTCCAATAGGATTCTAGCTGTTTGTTCTTCCTTTGTACTTCTTTGTCATCCCTTATACCTGACTAAGAACTACTTACACATTGGGTAGTATGAATAGGTTATAATACAGGTCGAGTTTCCGTCCAACACTTGATCCGCGTCGTGGCAGGTCGTCGTCTTGTCTTGCTGCTCCCTCGTGAGTGTCGCCAGCTGCCTTGAGCCGCCTTCACACTGACGCTCCCAAAACAAATTCTCCGACACTCAAATAATCATACTTACGTCAGAAGGCAGGGGAGAGAGAGAGAGAGAGAGAGAGAGAGAGAGAGAGAGAGAGAGAGAGAGAGAGAGAGAGAGAGAGAGAGAGAGAGAGAAGAAAGAAAAAACACGTTAGATAATCAGAAATTCTAATAAAATAATCCTATTCTTCATTACCTGAAAACATGCCTTATTGACACCCATTATACTCTTATCAGAAGGTTGCAGTAATTGAAAGCATCGTCCATTTTAACTTTTTTTTATTACAATGTAATCACTTTACCACAGCTTTTCATTGGTTGTAAACATTTTACACTGCGCATCTTGTCTCAAAAAAGTTTCAGTAACAAACATCTAATCAAGCTTTATTTATTTTTTTATCATTTTGCAAGTCTTTGGGAACAATGCTTGGCTTGAGTCAAAGTGGGGCTGATGGGGGGCGCCTCCTCTCGTGCCTGGGGAGCCCCGCCCCCCCACACTCCCCGTAGCGTCCGTAGTGTATATCTTTTCGATACTGGAGACTGATTTCCTTCACATATTTTATTTCTATGGGATTCAACACTAAAGTTCAACACTTGGAGCTTATACAATCCGGTTCGGCTAGAAGCAATTTTTTTTATATTTTTCCTCTTGGTATGTAAGTTTCATATACAAATGTAAAATATATATGTATGATACAGCACTAAAGCATTTCAAAAAAGTATGTTCCTCTATTTTTTTATATATTTTTTTTGTTATGCAGTCCCTAAAAAGTGTGTGAATATATTTTGATTCCTGTGGGGCGCCGCGAGGGCCGGGGCGAGGCTGGTAGCGGGGGCCTCGCGCGACCCGGCCCTCCTGGCGGCGTCTGGGTCATCGTCGTCATCATCAGGACACACACGGTTTTCTCAATATGAAGGTCAGTGAGGCCAGATAAATGAAGGAAAAAAAGATCTGACCTGAAGTTTCTAAATCTAAAGTTGTCTACAACGAAATTTTTAGTTCTAAGGGAGAGAGGTGATTGTTGCGTTTGCTTGTGTTGACTAAGGCCGATGGGGACTCTATATCCATCATATAATCGTATATAGCTTATGCATATAGGTACATACGAATATATAGTGAGTTACATCTTGAGGTTGTTTTGAAAGATACATTTATATAATCACCCAACTCACAGTTGCTCTCACACTAAAAAGATTCTTAACAATCTCTAAACATCACAGAACTGTCAAAACTCCATTGTTTCATCGTCACTCTACTGTTGAGGCCGCGACAGGGGGTGGCGGCGGCAGAGTCCCCCGGGCGCCGAGCTCCTGCCTTACTAAGCACACATGTCGAGCTCTTCAATACTTCACCACGGAGCAGGACCGCCCGCCAGGCCCATGTGTGGGACAAGGACCCGCCATGGATTATGAAATCGTGACACGTTAGTTCTCTCGTTAGTGTCGTGTCGGGATCCTTAACCTTAAAGACAAAATTACGTGATATGCAAAGAGGAAGCACAACTTCGTAATGTCATTAGAATTTTGAGGGACTATTAATTTTGAAATATAAGAAATTTTCATCCTGACTCCCCTCTTCCCCGGATTATGAACAAGAAATTGTCCGTTAACACTTGTAACTCAGCCAAGGAGCTCAGACACCTGGCAGGCCCCGGGAACACTTGTGTCCCGCGCCGCCGCCGGGCCAGACTAGCCAATGTAAACAGTACCTCTGCTAAGGGAAGGAGCAGCACAGAGCCTCCCAGTGCTGCTTTCCCTCAGTCTCATGTCAGTAAAATTGATCATTGAAGCATTGTACCCATTTATAAAATAAGTAAAGGCAAGCCGTCGCAATTTATCGCTCTTCGATGTAGCATTCCAAATAAACTAACAATAAAATCAAGGCAAACAAAACAGAATACACAATTCTAGAGGACTACGCCTACTACCTTATATTTCTATAGAACACTACCTAAGAGAATCTAATTATAAACGCTTCTTTAGAATTCATTTTAAATACAAACATAAATTCCTTTCTATTTTCTGTAGTAGAAAAGGTAATAAAAGTAGAAGAACTGTATTTACATATAGAACTGGAGAGGGCACAGGTGGATCCCAACTGCCGATGTGAAGGCATGGCACTTTTAACAGAAATCGTTACTATGCATTCGCACATTCACGGATAATAGTCAAACTATAAATAAATTAAAAACCACTGACAGAAAACTTCAGAATGTCTACAGCCACGTCCGATAAAGAGTATGCAAAAAGCAAGTGAAAGTAACTCAAAGCAGCTGTAGTATGTGTTCCTTGATTACTTTTTTACGATATGATGAATCACTACACTTGAAGTTCTCACGTTACTGTGAATGTTGCTGCCTCACGGAAGCTGGGATGCACGAGGCGAAGGAGTCAAGATGTAAGACGTGCAAAGAGGGGGAGAGGAGTGGGGGCAGGCGACCCTCACCACCTATGACGTTCATGAGGTGAAGAGGAAGCCAATGAACCCCACTCTCCTCCTCTTGATTCGGGAGGGGGTAAGGGGTCAAAGGGAGGCATTCACTCCCCCTTCATGGCCAGTAAGATGAAGGTAGCAATGGGAGAGTAAGGGAAGGAGGGCAAGGAGGGGTACATGATGCCTCCCTCAGCTCCCCCATTTATGGTAGCATGTACAAGTCTCATCTACGATTTGAGCAACTGTCGTTCGCTTATATCAATAACAGGCTGTGACAGGGATTCTAATAAGGAGTCTAATAGTGATAAGAGATATCTAGAATTTTCTGACTTCACACTTGTTTGGAGTTGTAGCCTCATTCACTTTATCTTTTATTTTTTTGTGTGTACATTCATGTGTTTTCACAGTAAAGGGAGGAGGGAGGAGAGGGTGTTCCACATTAACCTCGACCAACGTTATTCTGACCTAAGGTACAGTGAAGTCTCCTGCCTGAACATGGGCTGTGGGACCCCGCTTCGGTAAGCAACTTAACCTTGACCTGTCGAAGACAAAATGTTGAGCGAAAATAATCACTTTGACGAAAGAAATAATACAAGGGCTTTTGTTTCTTTTTTAATTGATTGAAAAACAATAATTAAGGAGCAGAAGAAGTATTTGGACGTGTATTTTAGCCAATAAAAGTAATTGATGAAAGAGGATGTTCTGAAGTCAGGTCAAGGCGAAGTGTTCCGATGCAACTGTTCTACGATGGTACATGTATTTGGGTCTATGAAAGGTTCTTGAGAGACAAAGAAAGAGAAAGAGAGAGATAGAAAAAGAGAGAGAGAGAGTGAGAGAATAAAAAGTGAGAGAGAGTGGGGGAAGATAGAACTTGTATATGCTATGTGGTGTTTTGTTAAAGCTTAAGCTACCCCTGAAGACGTGGGGTTAATCTTTTACATTCAATAAAATGCTACGGACCTATGATCTAAAGTCTGGTTCCGCGGGGAAAGAAAGTGACAACCCACAGTCTCTTAAGCAGTGAGCAAGAGCATCAAAGGATGGAGTGACGTGTTTTTTACATCTTATAATAATTGTTGTATTTATGTTAGTTACTTGAATGTTTCCTTGTTAGGTGTTTTTGTCTAGTAAATTCGCATGATTAATTTGCTTTTTTCTTGACCGTGGGGTGACACTTTGTTGCCCTCAGATCCAGGGATTTACCTTACGTCACAGCGCAAATAACTTTTTCCTTTAATCCTAAGACAGTGGTTGCGTCCGCGGCAAGCAGAGTGTTCAGATACGAGGCTCATGAACCATAGCTCTTGACAAACACAAGTCTGGGGTTCACTCTCGGTTCACAGTTGTACTTGTTCCCAAAACGCGGGAGACAATGAACATTTTAATTACCAAAGAATTTTTTTTCTCTTAGTTAGTGAATAGAGCAATATCAAAATAAGCCAAAGTTTGTTTTTTGACTCTCAAAAACAAACATGGTTGAAATTGGTATTGAACGGTGATCCAAGACAGTGAGCGTGTGTGAACAGTCTGCCAGCCGGAGATGACTGCCCCCAGTGAACAGAATGGCAAGTGATGTAATGTGTTGGTAATAGTGATGGAACTTTGCCCTTTCTTATAGTTTATGTTTTTAGGTCCTATGGTACACATTTAGGTGGATCTTCACCAGCCACATTAATGATCGCTCTTGGACACGCTTGTTTGATACGTGTTTTTTGTTTTTTTTCGTGTTGAAGCGAATTTTCTAATACTTCTAGGTTTGTTTTCTTGGTAATTCTTATTTTATTCCAAGTGTCAAAAAGAGATTAAAATAAATATATACATTTATATATTTTTTTTATCTTAGTTACTGATATCTTGGGTCTAATACGTAATATCCCTTCTCAAAATATTTTTTGTCGACCAAAGCGGAAAGATAATTGCATTTTCTGTAAAGGATTTTGACTTACTTCTATATATTACAGTATAAAACCGTCCCTCCACTCTCTTCAGTAATCAGCGCTAAGCCACGGAGAACAGGAGCCGAGGACGCACTGGTCGTGGCCGCTTCGGTAGTCCCGCGGGGTACACACACATACATACTCGTATATATATTTACAGTTTTGCTTTCCAAAGTCTCCACGAAAACGATGATGATAATCGCCGTTCTGGATTGCGAGTAAATCAATAAACGGTGTACTGTTGACGTTCGTTTATCCTCCCGGAGCCGAGATCTGATTCACCGAGGCGTCTCCCCGCCGGCTGACTAAACGGCTTGCACCTCCGGGAGTTTTTTGTTGCATGTACATATATTATTTTTTCCATTTACTTCGGTATTTCTTCCTTTTCTATCTTTGTTACTTCCTAGCGCGGAGTTACTGAGGTATGAGACAGGCTTTAGCACCATATGAGAACTGGGTAACTGTTGAGTAAGGGAGGGGTCGGGGCGTGTCCAGAATCGCCTTGCTGCTGCGGCGGCTGCGGCTGATGCTGTGCTGCTGTGCTGGTGGCGGGCGTAACAACACTCCCGCTAGACCGTCGGGGCTAGAGAAGATGTGAAATTAAAAACGATACAAAAATAACTGTCGAGATGCGTGCTTGATCAGTGTATTATATTACTTTATAGTGATATATATAATTTATTCATTTATTTACTTTTACATCATTATCGTAAAAATTCAGAATGTCAGGAAAAGTCATTGTACGTTTTTTTTTAGCTACTCTCTTCGTTAGGCTAAATATCAAATAAGTATTTTTAATAATTACGAATCACATGCTATTATATCGTTTGTTACTAGCGAGTGAACAAATGAGCTTCAGACTCAAAAAGGGGAAAAAATATTGAATTTGAAATATAAAAAGGACACTTTGGGCAGGGCACGAGGGCAGGGTTATGGAATGGTTGCTTGAGAGTTGCAGATTTGAGCGCCGGCGTGCGTGTGACGATGCTTGCTAAGTTTGGGTAGTGTTGGCTCCTGTACTTTGTGGGTTGTTTCGGCTCTGGCACTGGGTTGTGTGTGTGTGTGTGTGTGTGTGTGTGTGTGTGTGTGTGTGTGTTGTTCACCATGGTCTGGATGATCGCGTGCTGGATCATCGTCAGCCTTACCCATAGATACGGATCTATGGGTAAGGCTGAGACCCCACACTTCCATCCCTTTGCTCAAGTGAGACAGTAACCACTCCCTGTCAGTAAAAATTACTTAGTGACTTGAGCAGGGTTCGAACCCTTGCATTTCAGGTGACAGGTGGAGTCGATAACTACTGAACCACGGAAGCACTTTGTTTGTGTGTGTGTGTGTGTGTGTGTGTGTGTGTGCGTGTGTGCGTGTGCGTGTCCTGTTGCGTCGTTGGTTGTGTCTGTTTATAGTTTGGTGAGCTGTTCGTTTACGCATCTTGACCAGATTCTCACTGTATTGTTTTCTACTTTCCTTAACTTGTGGCGTCACCAAAGGTCACCGTAGTCTTGTGATTATTTTGTGTTGTTTTATCGTCTTGAGGACTGGCTTCCCTTTACATGTGGATGTTTGTGCCTCAAGAACAAGACTTCTGTGGTACCTTTAACAACTTGTGACTCTGTTAACCAGTGTTCACCACTCGTTCATTTTATTGTTTTCTATGTTAAGTTTTTTAACATTTTTAACTAAGTTGCTTCAGGTCGACGAGTTTGTTCTGCGACCTTGTTCCTTTCTGTGATGCAATTTATCTTTGTTTATTTTGTCTTAGCGCCTTGCGTCAGGAAGGTCCTCCAGGCACGCAGCTCACCTGGTCCTGCGTCAGGCTGCTCCAAAGGACTTGCTGTCCTTATGCATCATTTGACCCGAAAATTCAAAGTACAATTTTATTTAAATTCATATGTCTATTTAGCACGTTGATGTTGTATATCATATTTAAACTTTTTGTTTGAAACGTGATTTTTTTTGTTATTTTTCTTAAACGATGTATATTGATTACCGACAGCTTAAATTTCTGAGACACGAATTATTATCGGCGCGAGAAGAGATGTGACAAGAGAGGGAGAGAGCTCTAAGGGACTTGTATCTCTCACATCTAAAAAATAATACGTTCCTTTGTCACTGTTACAAACAATATTGTTCTGAATGCATATCACCAGCGAGCTCTTGAGGACTGTGAATGATATCTAGAAAACAGTGTTGTGTGTATGAGTCCAGCCGGCGCCACACCAGTCAGTGATGGCAAGGGGGGCGTCACCAGCCGGGGCCTCGAGCGTCATCTGGAGTTGGACTGGCACTGGTACACCTCAACCCAAATGAAATTACTCCTGACCATCAGCTCGGGGCAGCGCCTCTGAGACCCAAGTCAAGATAATAATTTTCATCGACCATTGGTGTCCAACGCCGCCGTAATCCTCGCCATTTGACACCACGAACACCCTCCTTGCATCACTTGAATTTAGTTTCAGATCAATTTGAATAAAAGCTGAATAAGAATGTTTTTGATGTGACGGGCGGTAGACTCAGACAGTGAGGAGTTACCACAATCACACACTTGATATTTTCCTTGCCTCAAGTAGCATGGCAGTGGTACAGAATCCTTACATTAATGTTGTATGTACAGCGCTAGACACCAGTATTACAACAGTACACGGTATGCATCCTTACCGATACATCGAGACGTTTTGTACATTTCAAGATAAAATCTAGCATTTTTAAACTTAAATCGTGGTTACTTTCTGTCCTGAAATTCAAATATAAAAAGAGAAGACAACAAGAGGATCATTTTCTTTACTTAAAATTTATAGTTTTGTAGCCGAGGAATTGAAGTGACTCTCAGAGAATCATTGAAAGCCTTGCATTACAAAGAAAATGATCACTGGTATGTTTGAAGGCAACCACTCACATACGTAAACGTTTAGTTATCTTTCTCCACTACACTATACCACCACGCTAACGGCGGCGGCCGCCTTACCACCTAGACTGTACACAAAATAACACGAGTTTCTGAGGACAAACCATGCCCATATTTTCTTAGATCAGTCAATTTCTGTATGTTATAAACATTCCCTCCCTCTGCACCTGCTGGACATAATGGCCACAGATTCCATCCTCCGCTGACAAAACTCCGGATTATACAACTTTTTTTTCTTCAGAAATAGCAATTTTTGTTTCCAAAATCTGGATTACACGGCCACCAGCAACCCTTGACGCGTTCACTCTTTGTTGGGTCCACAGTACGGCCCTCGCTCATACCTAGTTATCTTCCCTCACATGTCACTCAGCAAGAGTAAAGAAAGGTCACGTTGGGGTCACTGTTGTTCCGAGGTCAGAAGGAGAGACAAGCTCATTGCCAGCCAGGGAGAGCAACGTGGTGGCGCTGATGTCTGGGGGAGGTAAGGATTGGTGCTTCTTGTGCTGGTCTTGCCGTGCTGGGGATATCGCGTGAGTGTTGGGTTTAAAGGGCAAGGTCAGGAGACTTTGGCCGACCTCACTGGTGCCTCTTCATGTGGAGTGCCAGGTGATCGGAGCGGGAGAAGCAGCGCCCACAGTGGTGGCACTTGAAGGGCTTGGCTCCCGTGTGTTTCCTGAAGTGGCGGGTGAGTTCGTCGGATCGAGCGAACCTCCACTCACAGCCTTCCCACGAACACCGGTACGGCTTCTCACCTGCAGGAGGAGAAATACAAAATATATTAGAGCCAACCACCAAAGGAAGTCATATAAGAAGGGAAGAAGTACGGTTAAGTTTATCTAAATAAAGATATAGAACAGTTAAATCAAAATATTTTTATTTGAGATTTTATGCAAGAATATTGAGATTGAAAGGAGCTGTAATTACGTAATCTAATGAACATTTTGCAATTAATAAATATAATAACGATGCTAAATGATTGTATGTATCATAAGGAAATATTATAATTCAACGTGAAATTGTAACACAAACTCTGTATAGACACAACAGTAAAGGAAAATTATAATATTTGGCATTAACGTTATAAATAAGGATGCTAAGAGTTTCAAAGCCTCTTAACTAATTAGACGAGAAAATTGTTTAATGCTGTGCAACGATTTTTTTTTACTATAATGATGAAAGCCGCGAAAGTCACACAACAGAATTTTCCTTGTTCAGAAAAACCGACATAGTTACTTACGCCTCATGTTATTACACACACACACACACACACACACACACACACACACACACACACACACACACACACACACACACACACACACACACTATATATATATAACTTTGCACTCTCTCTCTCTCTCTCTCTCTCTCTCTCTCTCTCTCTCTCTCTCTCTCTCTCTCTCTCTCTCTCTCTCTCTCTCTCTCTCTCTCTCTCTCTCCCCAAAAAATAATTACAAAAATGTCAACACACTTTTATGATAAAGTTTATTAAAGTTTGGTTGACCAACACAAGTTATATGAGCCGCGGGGCGCTCAGGGGAAGTTTTACGTGAGAAAATGAACAGAGTTACGTGAGACCCAGTTGTATTGTGTGTTGTTCTCTCTTCACCACCACCATCACCACCACCACCACCACCACCACCACCACCACCACCACCACCACCACCACCACCGCCACCACCACTAAGCCGAGATAATCATTACATATATATATTTTTCTGTATACCATTGTTTTCTCTATTATTTGCAACTATTCGCTTACACATCTCTATTTCCACATTCGTTATTCACTTATTTTCCACACGTCTATTTACAAAATGTTATTGTTGTCGGCTGTTCTGTTTGTGTCTCTCAAAATTGTCTTGTCTTTTTAGTGAAATGTTTTGTGTTTTTTCACCGATTATCTAGCGGTGCAACAAGGCAATCAAATTGTGTGTGTGTGTGTGTGTGTGTGTGTGTGTGTGTGTGTGTGTGTGTGTGTGTGTGTGTGTGTGTGTGTGTGTGAGTGTGAGTGTGTACGTGTGTTATTTATATCGCCGATCCTCACTCACCGCTAAAATGGTAAACTGTCCCAGTTAATACCTTTATTATTATCATTATTATTATTATTATTATTATTATTATTATTATTATTATTATTATTATTATTATTACTATCATTATCATTAATTTTTATCATTAATGAGTTTAGTTTTCAATTACAATATTTCACACTATCCCTTCCTAACTACCTTTACTCTTCGCCTTCTCCTCTTTTTCACTTGGCATGTTTGCGCCTCCTCCTCCTCCTCCTCCTCCTCCTCCTCCTCCTCCTCCTCCTCCTCCTCCTCCTCCTCCCCCTCCTCCTCCCCCTCCTCTTTCCGTAAAACCAGAGACTCTCGCCATCCTCTGGTAATCAACTAAAAGAAACGAGATGACGGAACTCACAAACCCGACGCCTCAAAGGCAGACCAAGAAAAACCCGGAGAGAAAACTGCTCATTTCTAAACATAGGTGGTATTGGAGCCGCCCGTGGGAGGGGGAAGGAAGGTGGAGAGGTACCAGAAGGAGGAAGTTGAGGAGAAGGAGGCGAAGGAGGCGAAGGAGAAGGAGAACAGGAGGATAGTGAGGTGAAGCTGAGGAGGGAAGAAGAGTAGAAATAGTTGGGAATGGAAAGAGGAGCAAAGTGAGATTTAAATTGAGAAAAGAGAGAGAGAGAGAGAGAGAGAGAGAGAGAGAGAGAGAGAGAGAGAGAGAGAGAGAGAGAGAGAGAGAGAGAGAGAGAGAGAGAGAGAGAGAGAGAGAGAGAGAGAGAGAGATAATAGTATAATTAACTAGAAGAAAGAAGGGACTAAGAATCATAAAGAGAAACTGAGAAGGAAAGAAGAAACAAGAAATTCAATTATATATGTGAGAAAATCATACGAAATATAGGATAAGAAAGAATTGGAAAGCGAAGGAAAAGAAAGACGAGTAGGAGAGAGAAGAGAAGGAAGAAGAGGAAGAGGAAGAGGAGGAGGAGGAGGAGGAGAAGGAGGAGGAGGAGGAGGTGGAGGTGGAGGAAGAGGACATGCCAACCACGTCCACTGATCAAAGACGAAGCTTCAGCCGCCGGGGAGACACAAGACGCCTTGCCCATGTCTTCCCCAGGTCTCCTCCCCTTCCACACACACACACACACACACACACACACACACACACACACACACACACGTTAGCCTGGTGTGGGTTGAGTCGTCCCTGTGAGTGTGACTGTCATATGTGTGGGTGTGTGTGTGTGTGTGTGTGTGTGTGTGTGTGTGTGTGTGTGTGTGTGTGTGTGTGTGTGTGTGTGTGTGTGTGTGTGTGTGTGTTATGTGTAATTGTATGTACTAACTGTCATGTTTATGTGTGGATGTATGTGGGGATATCATGTGTGGGTGTCATGTGTGTCTGTGTGTTTCATGTTCATAACTATCGTGTGCGTAATTAACATGTGTGTATGGTTGTCATGTGTGTGTGTGTGTGTGTTATGTATACTCCTGCCTCGCCTTCTCTTTTTTTCCTACCTGTCGGCTCCCTTTTCATAAACATATTTACTCGTACATAAATTCGTGTTTGGTTACCTATGGGGAAGGGGGGGAGCAGGTTAAAAAAATTCGATACATTATTTATTTTGTTTAGTAGTCAATTAATTTATTCATTAATCTGCTTATTTACTTATTTATTATGTGTCCTGTTATTTATATTCAAAATAAACGCATTGACATTGCCCAATAAAATAAATTGTTAATTGTTACAGTTATTTGCGTATGAATGATAGTTCTTCCACTTGAACCGATTATGTACTTGATATACTTAAGTTTCCCATTAAGTCTCCGCTGAAACAAATAAGCATAAAGAGAAGTTACCTGTCATATAAAACCCAACTAATTACGCAGCAATATACACTCAACACCTTCAGTCGCATCATGACCTCTCTCATCACAAATAGATTCTAGATGCGTAACTTGCATATATTCACCATAACCATTAATATCATCAATAAACACTACACTTACCTGCCACATTCACTCTCATTAAATGATTCACTGCACCCTCTTTCATCCTTTACACTCTGAATTCACTACACACTATCCTGGTCCCGATCACTATCACCACAGACTGTTTCGTACCCTCAAGGCTAATAAATGTTTGTCTCGTCGTATTGAGCTTCAGTAAACTCCAGCTAAATGAATTACTGATCTAAATTTGGCGACAGGTAGAGGCAACGCATTATTAGTCTCGCGGGACTAATGATTTAATATCGAGTGTGTGTTATATATATATATGAATACATTTTTTTTTTTTTGCGTTTGGTAGTAAATCCGTCCTGACTGATTGTAAAGTAATAGTGTGTTTGTTTTGCTGTTGAAATACGTGATTTGTTCTGACGCTGGTGAGGGATTCGATGGAAGGATTAGGTTGTGTACTTGCAGCGCGGATACAAAATACAACCCACTTTTTTGTTGTTGTTGTTGTTGTTGTTGTTGAATTAATATATATCTCATTGTTTATTCTTTCATTATTCATTTAGGGAGAACTATATGGAAGTATCTGCTTCATCGCTCATCGTAGTTTTGCTAAAAATATGTTGAACTTAATTTAGCAGCGAAAATTGTGTTTATTTGTACATTACTCGCGAAGTTTAGGAAGATACACATATCCAGAACAATAACATTTTGATTGATATGACTGTAAAACAATTATGGATATTAAAATCAAGCACTGATTTCAACACAATATCGGAGGACCATTTTTTTTTTATACTCTCTCTCTCTCTCTCTCTCTCTCTCTCTCTCTCTCTCTCTCTCTCTCTCTCTCTCTCTCTCTCTCTCTCTCTCTCATTCTATACTCTCCACGCACCTCATGTATCCTTCTCCGCCCTCCCTCCTCCCCTTCCTCCCCCCTCCCCCCTCTTCCTCGCCTGCTACCGCCATTATGTATCTCTCCTCACGCTCCTCTCTTTCCTCTTGGTTCTTTCCTCCTCTCGTCTTCCTCCTTCTCAACCAAGGCCATCACTATCTCTTGTTTTCTCTTTCTTCCTTGGTGTCTGCGCCTCTTTCTATTCTCACGTCATGGTTTCTCACATCCTGGTCATTCTGTTTATTTCTTGGCTGTTGTTCCCGCGTCTTGCCTCCTTTCATGTACCTTCCTTCATCCTTCTCTTCGTGAACCGACTTTTACTCCTATTCAATATCTTATTCTTCCCTCGTTCTTCTGTGAGTCCTCCTGTTCCTTCTCCGACTGCTTTTCTTCCTCTGCCTCGTCCTCCTCCTTCTCTCGTCCTGCTTCCTTTCCTTTTCTCCTCCTCCTCCCTCACTTCCCCTGAGTTGGACGCGTAGCACGAACATTCAAATTCTCTGTTTTTTTTTCTGTTCTACTTTTTATCAGCGGAGGCAGGGTCTCCGGGGAGCCATGTCCCTCCGCCAGACGCAGTTAGGGAAAGAAAGAGAGAGAGAGAGAGAGAGAGAGAGAGAGAGAGAGAGAGAGAGAGAGAGAGAGAGAGAGAGAGAGAGAGAGAGAGAGAGAGAGAGAGTTAATGACTTCCCACCATCTTGAATTATATATGATTTTTTTTAGAATCCTAATGCTGCAGTGTTTAATTACTTATAATTTTTTTGTGTGCGTGTATATATATATATATATATATATATATATATATATATATATATATATATATATATATATATATATATATGTATATAGATACAGATAGATAGATAGATAGATATAGGTACATATGAGAGAGAGAGTGTGTGTGTGATTATGTTTTCAAAACGACGTTCCAACTGTATTTTCTTATGATTTTTTTTTCTTCATATATCGACTTCTTCCCTTCTGAAGGATTCGGTTGTTTGAAGTTTGGAACTGTTTTAAAAGCGGAACTTGTTTTTAACTTTTTGGCTGTTTGGTCTGAAATGTTTTCGTGGAGAATGTATCTTGGTCACGTCTCGTCCCTGTGAGTCGAACTGGCGCGCTTCAAGACTTGCTTCCAGTCTGTCTCATTCCGAATAGGAACATCGCATGGCGGCTCGAAGCTCTACCACAGCTAGACGACGGAGGGACACCTGAAGGGGACGTGATGGTCTGAATTGTTCTATAGTGAAGCGAAGTTACATGACAGGCTCCACAAAATGTATAATCCTCTTATATTCAACAATGTTATCTATGTGGCCAAAGAAAGAATCCATAACATTGTTCTGAATTCCTTTGGTTTTGTACAGATCGTTAACATAATAACAGCCAATTGCATTATTCAAGCAACGTGTTTTATCTCTTTTTAATCTTTTCTTGAGTTTCCATCGTCCCTTGCGTCTTTAATCGGCCCCAAAGAGAAACCATTCGTCAAACAAAACCTGGCGACGTCATCTTCTCTCTTACGATATTGAATCCGACTATTTCCATCAGCCGAGAGTTGATGAATGGCTCACCCTTCCCCGACCCCATCCAAGGCTCCTTCTTTCTTTCTCTTCGCCCTCCCATCTCGTCTGTTCGTACTTTATTCCTTCCTCCTCCTTCGTCCCCTTCCCCTTCCCATCTTACGCCATTCTTTCTTCCCAAACCCTCCCACCTTTCTTTCACCATCCGTATTAAACCCACACCTTCGCAGACTCCTTGCCACGATGCAGATTTCTCTCGTCCTGGTTGTTTGTGGAAGATATTCAGTGATGGCGCACTTTTACGCTGTAGGTAAGCAGGACACTTAGGACAAGAGCATGATTATGTAACCAGGCACGTGTCTCGCGGATCTTTTCATATTGAAGTGAATAATCTACCCCCTCTTCTCTCTCTCTCTCTCTCTCTCTCTCTCTCTCTCTCTCTCTCTCTCTCTCTCTCTCTCTCTCTCTCTCTCTCTCTCTCTCTCTCTCTCCACACGCACACACACACACACACACACACACACACACACACACACATGTAAAACACAGCCAAGGTTCTCATTACACATTCAAGTATATATTCCCCACCGCTCCCTCACCTGCCCACGTCCCCCACCAGGTGTCAAGTCTCAGTTACTCGCCTCGTCTTCACGCGTGCTCGCATCACAATCTCGAGTCGTGATATGTCGATACATGTATTGGGATTTATTTCATGCTTTCTCTTGGCGCGTAAAAATCGCTACCGCGCCTGTCTGCCAGCGAGTGATAAATGTGAGGGTGTAGAGCTAAGGTGTGATCTGGGAGCTGCACGCCCTGGGAAGCCATATTTTTCCCTGCACATAAGAGTAGATTTTATCTCCTCTCGCCGTGTACTGGTGGGAGGAAACGCAACCCTTTGGCCCCGAGGGTGGAGCGAGCCGCCTCTCTGACAGGCCGACTGTGTCTGTTTGTCGATGCAGTAAAGTGTGTGTGTGTGTGTATGTGTGTGTGTGTGTGTGTGTGTGTGTGTGTGTGTGTGTGTGTGTGTGTGTGTGTGTGTGTGTGTGTGTGTGTTTCCAAGTTTTTGTTCAGTTACATCTGTTTTCCTGTAAAATGTTGCTGAATGATCAATAAATATGGAAATGCATCGCTGGAATGATTGATACTCGTACATGAAAATACATCACGAAAATGTGTCATTAAAAACTACACCTCAGCTGTTTTTGGTTTTCTCTAAAATGAGACGAAAATATGTCTTTTATTATTTTTGTTTGTTTTGGAAAAAAAAGTCCATTTATGACTAAAACATCTAGTCTAATGTGGGTCTTTTTTCTTAAATTTCAGTTTCATGCTGTGATATACCTAATATCCTAATTCGATAATGCGCTAGCCGTGTAATTATTTTTTTATCATCATTATACACATCATATATTTTGCCCGTGGACACACACACACACACACACACACACACACACACACACACACACACACACACACACACACACACACACACACACTTCCCCCTTTGCAATCTTGTTTCCTGAATTCGATTTTCACTCTATTCTTCCTCTCCGACCTCCCTCTGTCCATCCCCACCGTACCACACACATCCTCGTCCACACACCACCCACTCTACCCTTGCTACCCTATATCGCGATAACATTCCCATCACTTCACTTCATCAACCCCTTACACATTTCACTCCCTTCTGTGCTTCCCTTTTCCAACCTTCCCTCTTTAGAATCGGAGGAAGGGGAAGGAAAACTAGCAGGGTGGGTTACCTGAGCAAGCCTTCCCTAGAAACTGTACTCCAAGGACTGGCTTCCCAAGGGGTGTCCCAGGGAGAGACAACACACAAGTTTGGCGGGAGTTAGGAGCTCTTACCGCCCAGGGAGAGAGAGAGAGAGAGAGAGAGAGAGAGAGAGAGAGAGAGAGAGAGAGAGGGAGAGGGAGAGGGAGAGAGTACAGACATAAGAAAGAAAAAACAAGAGAATGATAGAAAGATGAAATAAAAAAAAGGAAAAAGCGGAAAATATGACTCTGCAGACACGTGTTCCTAAAATATTATATAAAAGTAAATGACACAAAACTAAACACAAACTGCAAAAAAAACACATAAACAATAGAAAAAAATAAATAAATAGAAAATACAGTGGATGAAAATATATATGACTTGTACTATTAGAGAAAAAAAAACTCAGAAAAAAAACAAAAATAGAGAGAGGAAAAAAAAAAAGAACAAAACTAATAGGAAGAGACATATAGAGTAAAAGTCAGCGAAACGAACACAAACAAAAAGAACACTAAAACAGAAGTAATACGATAGCTTTGCACTACAGTCCAGCAAGAGTAAAAAAAGTTTAAAAAAAAATACGTGGACAATACATTCCATTTAGGTTCCCGTTGTGTGTGGTGAGGCAGGACAGTGTTTGGTGGAGGGCGGAGATAAGACTCATTTTAACACACTACGGCACCGGAGTCGCTCTCTTAAGTTGGAAGTCTTCAGGGTATTGATGCCTCTTTGGACATTTGTACGCCATGCACCTCGCTTTTTATGTCTCTCCTTTCTGCTACTTCGCTTATGCCGCTTTTGTTTCTCTTTTCTTACTTGTTGTCGTCGTCGTCGTCGTCTTCTCCTCCTCCTCCTCCTCCTCCTCCTCCTCCTCCTCCTCCTCCTCCTCCTCCTCCTCCTCCTCCTCCTCCTCCTCCTCCTTCTCCTCCAGACAGAGAGACGTATGAGAGGAGTATTATTCCTTTATTTACATCTTCTCGTTGACTTTTATTTGAAACTTGTTATGCTGTTATATCTTCTATAGCACAAATGAGGCGTTTATAACCAGACAACCGTGACTCTAATAACCTTTTTTCATTTTTTTTTATTTCGGCAGACATTACATCTCGCTCTGTACTTAATTCAAACTAAACGGTCGCCGTCACAAACCTGACTGAACCGATATACATGATAGTAGCTGATAGTAAAGTACATATCCGTTTGACGTCGGGAACTGAACGAGCAATATATATGAGTATCTATCTCTCTCTCTCTCTCTCTCTCTCTCTCTCTCTCTCTCTCTCTCTTTCTTTGTTTCTCTCTCTCTTTGTGTCTTCTTTCTCTCTGTTCTTTCTTCACACATGTGGGATGCCAGTGGGTTACTTGAGGCCGTTGGGTCGAGGCTGAGAAGCTCTAGACTGCTCATGTCTTCCGGTCCACACGCCAGGTTTGCTCCAGTAATTTTATTTGAGAGCTATTTGAAAGAAGGGTTTTTCTCGGTGTGAGCACTGCAGTTGTTGGAGAGGAGGAGGAGGAGGAGGAGGAGGAGGAGGAGGAGGAGGAGGAGGAGGAGGAGGAGGAGGAGGAAGAGGAAGAGAGAGGAGGAGGAGGAAGGGGAGACGAAGGAGGAGGAGGAGGAGGAGGTTGACATACATAGGAAGGAAGTCAGTGATGTTAGTCAA
The DNA here is from genome assembly GCA_029783475.1 of Metacarcinus magister. Classification (NCBI taxonomy): domain Eukaryota; kingdom Metazoa; phylum Arthropoda; class Malacostraca; order Decapoda; family Cancridae; genus Metacarcinus; species Metacarcinus magister. The sequence goes on along the minus strand of JAPQNM010000043.1, from coordinate 2,641,766 downwards.
TTTAATCAAGCAAAGGAGGCAAGCACTATTTTGGGATAAAGTTTCTTGTCATCCCTTCGTGTAACCATCAAAAGAGCCTTTCTCCTCTCCCTTCTTGTCATCCCCTTCCTCATCCTCCCACTCCTCTTCCCCTTCTTGTCTTGTTCCTTATCAGAGGAGCTTAATTTCAGTGCTTCCATCAACTTCTCCTCCTCCTTCTTCTCCCCTCTGTTTCATCCACCTATTAACTTTTTTTCGCTGCCCCATTAATCACGTGGTATCCCTCTGCCTTTAAGTTAATTGGTATTTACTTCTCATCAGATTAACTGTTTTTCTTTCTCCTTATCCTCTTGCTTCTCTTTCTTATGTGAAGCCAAATGAACTGGAGTCGAAGAAGTCTAAGACGTTACATATTTATTTTTAATTGTGGGTTTTCTCTCCTTTGACATGTGGCAGCTGTGCGCAGTGTGACTCATTTGGCTTTCCACTCACTCCCCAAGAATCACGGCCTCGCATCTTCCCCCCAAAACTAACTTGCGTCTCCCTCCCTCTCCTCGCATCCCCTTCTTAGCACCGAAGGCTTTCTCCCCTTGAGGCGTCTTCTGTTCCCAGTTTTTCCCCTCAGAACACAAAGAAATTGACTTCCATTGGCAATTTTTCCATCGTTTTTGCCCCTGACTATAGGGTCTCTGTCTCCGCCTAGCCCGGGGCGCTTAATCATGTCGGTGAGGGAAGGGAGCGGTAGCAGGGGACTCTGGAAGGGGGTAGGGGGGCATAGGCACTAAGGAAAGGGAAAAGGAACGGAGAAAAGGAGAAAGAAATAGGGTAACGAACATTTGTGGAACAGTCTCAAATGCAGGGAATAAAGGATATAAAGGAATAAACATAAAAAAAGAAGATCGGAAAGGGAAGGAAGAGGAGAAGGAAATAGAGGACTGAGAAGAATGGGAGAAGAGTAGCCTAAATAAAGAACATAATAATGAAGAGGAGCAAATACAAAAGATCACAAGAAAAAAAAATAGTATAAACAGGAAAACAGAAGACAAAAGGCAAGTGACAGAAGAAAACGAAACGCAGAAATGAGAAAGAGATAGCAAAACCTAAAAAAGATAAAAAGAAATAAAAAGACAGATGGAATTAATGACGAGATGAAAAAAAGTAACCGGAAAAAAAGAAAAAAAACAGAAGCCAAAGAGATGGGAGATATTGTGGTACATTTTTTGGGTGAGATCAAACACGGAAAACCTCCATTAATAGACAGTTACATAAGGAGTCGAACTAAGGATTCCATGTACTATCAGGGAGGAGAATGAATGAGAGAGAGAGAGAGAGAGAGAGAGAGAGAGAGAGAGAGAGAGAGAGAGAGAGAGAGAGAGAGAGAGAGAGAGAGAGAGAGAGAGAGTCATTTATCCAGGAGACTTGGAGGTGGACAAGCGATGTAATTTTGTAGCTAGAGTTTAAATAGTCATAAAGACGTAGCCATAACCCTGAGTAACGACCAAGGGGAAGAGAGAGAGAGAGAGAGAGAGAGAGAGAGAGAGAGAGAGAGAGAGAGAGAGAGAGAGAGAGAGAGAGAGAGAGAGAGAGAGAGAGAGAGAGAGAGAGAGAGAGAGAGAGAGAGAGAGAGAGAAGTTGTGTTGGGAAGATGTCACGAAGGAGACTCTCAAGAGATCTGTCTGTGGGTTCATCCAAAGAGAATCAGAAGAAAATTAGAATCCTACAATTACCATATTAAAAACCTAACATACATACGTGTTTGCATTACAAAATCAAGAAAATAAAACCTGTATTATATTATTAGTTTATTATCCTTGAAAGTAAATTGTTAAACGAACGGTGAAGTTAACAATACAAAAACCCAGATTGTCAATTTATTGTTTGTGACGTGACGGTAAAAGCATCGAGTACTGAGACGAATAAATTGGAGAGACGAGTCGGGAAAGCAAACAATAAAACAGCGGGAGACTGGAGGGCGATGATAAAGCCAGTGTAATGAGGAAGAAAAGTCAATATGGCCACAGGAGAACACAATAACGAGAGAGAGAGAGAGAGAGAGAGAGAGAGAGAGAGAGAGAGAGAGAGAGAGAGAGAGAGAGAGAAAGAGAGAAAGAGAGAGAGAAATGGAAACCGTTCATAAAAAGAAAGAAATCTGACCCCATGGAAAAGAATATAGCACACACACACACACACACACACCCACACACACACACACTCACACTCACACACACACACACACACACACACACACACATACATACTCGTTCAATTGGTCAAGTGAAAATCGGTGATGGAGGTGTAGTAATGTATAATGTCGGACGTAACAAGTCTGGCGGCGTCCATTCAAGGTGTTAAAGAGGCCTGCAAATGTTCACTTGGTTTAATAATTGCACGGGAAGGGCCCCGGTGTGTGTGTCCAATAGCGTAGGTGTGTGTAATTCACCGCTGGAGGACGTGACATCGCCTCGCTATTGTACCTTATGATTGGGTGATTCAGTCAGTCGTAAAGAGAAAAAAGAGAAAGGAAAAAAAGAAAATGTAACTGTTTTTTTTTTTTTAGTTTGTTTTTCAGGTTCCTTTCAGCACCCTCGATTAAGTACTATTGGTCTGTATTGTCGCTGTAGTTTTTTTTTTCTTCCTTCATTCTTTATTATTTAGTCTCATTGTCTGTGTGTTCACAATCCCAGGTGGAATTGAGTTTACTGAGCAAGTATTGAGAACGTTGGTGTAACATGTACCCTTTTTATTACTTGGTATGATTATATCGTTACTTTTTACAGTCGTTATATGTCATTAACTATAGGTGGAATTAAGTTTTTTTCTCTCTCTCTCTATCTCTCTTTCTCTTTCATGCTTTTCCCCTCCCACCACTCTTTCTCCCCCTCCTCTACACTTCCCCTTCCTTCACCTTCCCCTCCCACATTTCCTCCCACGTACCTTCTCCCACTTCGTTCTCCACTGCTTCCACCTCCCACATCCTACCAATGTATCCCCTTCCCCCTTACCTCCTCCCCCTTGCCCCCTCCCCTTTTAACCCCCCTCATCCCCTCCCCCTTGTCGTGTGCATGACTGCCCTTCTCACTCTGGGGATTATCTAGGCAGTTTTATGATAGCAGTTTGTAAAAAGCCGTTGTAATTAATTCCTTGACGTAATCCCTTTTAACGATATCGCATTAATAAATTGTACTATTTTTTTTTGTTGTGTGTGTATGTGTGTGTGTGTGTGTGTGTGTGTGTGTGTGTGTGTGTTATTGTTGTTGGTGTTGTTATTGTTGTTGGTTCCAGATTGAAATAATGGAGGACGCGTGTTTCTATCTTTTTATTTGTTGTTGTTTAATGGTTTGTTTTTTAGTGATATTCCTGTTACTGTTCCGTTGTGCATTGACGAGTTTTCCAACGAGAGAGAGAGAGAGAGAGAGAGAGAGAGAGAGAGAGAGAGAGAGAGAGAGAGAGAGAGAGAGAGAGAGAGAGAGAGAGAGAGAGAGAGAGAGAGAGAAATAATAGACAGACATATCGAAAGACAAAGACACGTACATAAAGCCAAACAGACACATAGACAAACATAAAGACAAAGAAACAAACACACAGACACAGATGAGAAGGGAACACGAGACACACAAGGGCTCGGGGGATGTGAGGAGGAGTTAGTAAGGAAATGAGAGTAACTGATGAGGGTACAAGCAGCTCAGCACCTAGGGAGGGAAGGAAGGGAGGGACGGAAGGAAGGGTGGGAGGGAGGGAGGGAGGGAGGGAAGGAAGGGTAGGAGGGAGGTAGATTCCTGCACCTTAATTAATATTGCTTGTAACTGTCATGCTCATTGATTGTAGTTTTAAGCTGGTGTTGTTATTTTCCTTCTGCCTCGTTATGCTACATGATTGCACCCAAAAAGTTGCTTTGTTAAAAAAAAAAAATACATATATATATAAAATACACGGGATATACATTTACCTTTACCTATAGAGACAAATGAATACTAGCACGTACACATACATACACACACACAGACATACACCTTCCCTCCCTCCCTCCACACCCACACACACACGCACGCGCGCACGCATCCACGCACGCACACACCCGCGGGCCATCAGGATGAAGCTCCATGTGTTCGCTTGATGTCAAAGTTATTAAGCAGAAGATAAAACGACATCCGAGCGTTCCCTTGTATGACCAGAGCAACCGTCCTCCTCCACCTCCCTCCTGTCCATTCCCTTCCTATTCTCTCCCTACTACTCCCTCTACCTTCCCTCTTTTTCCCTCTCCTTCGCATCCTCTCCTCTCATTCTCCTCCTCTTATCCCCCTCTCTCTTCCTTGACATCCTCCCTCTCTTCCTCCTCCGGCTTATCTCTCTTGTGTTTTTCCCTCCTCTTCCTGTCTCTCCTTCTTCCATCGTCTTCCCTACCTTTCTTCCTGCTATCTCTTCTTTTTTTGTGTGTTTCCTTCCTCTATTCTCACTTCATTATGTTCATTCTCTCGCTTATTGCATCTCCCTTCACCCCTATTTTACTCTGTGTTTACTTCTCTTTCTCTTTCCTTCTCTCTCTCTCTCTCTCCTCTCTCTCTCTCTCTCTCTCTCTCTCTCTCTCTCTCTCTCTCTCTCTCTCTCTCTCTCTCTCTCTCTCTCTCTCTCTCTCTCTCTCTCCCCTTCCTTTTCCTCCCTTCTCCATCTCTCCACCTTGCCTTTGTGTTATTCCTTTTTATTCTTTGTTGTTTATTTTATCAATTAATCCGATTTTTTTGTCTTTTCTATTATTGTTTTATTCATTATACATTTTTTTTTCTCTTTTGAAAGCTTAATGTCGTATCCTTATGTTATATACGTATTTTTTTCTGTCTTTTCGTTAAAATTCGTAAAAATGCTACCTTTTTATTATTTTTTGTAGATATTTTTTACTCGTATACTCAACAAATGTTACTCACTTTTATTTTTTTTTGAGATATCATTGACTGTGTTTATTATTTCCACGTATTTTTTTTCTTTATCGTAAAAGGAGTAACTTTCTGAAAGCCAATATAGTATTTCATCAAATTATCTATTAGTTTATGCTTTTCATGTGTTAAAATATTCTTAATAAAATCACAATCATATTTCATCACATATTTTCCAACGCTCACTATACTATATTACACTAAACACATCACTATTTATACACGGGCTTGGGTCTGGTCCTTGTCTTTTCCATTGGCTCTCGTCCCCAGACCTCTCCAGTCCACTTCCTCTGTTCCCTGTGTCCTCATCTTCCCTGGCCCTTCCATAGACACTCTTCGCTAATCGTGTTTACTTCCCCGCTCCTCCCCTCCTGTGACCTTCCCAGCCATAATACCTCCCCCAGACTACTTCTCTCCTCTCTTCGCCTCTCCTCTGCTAGGCCCTCTCTTCTATTTTTGTATTTTTGTTTTTTCCATCTCCGTTTTCATCATGTTTTTTTTTCAGGTTAATCACTCATTGTTTCTTTTTTTCATTCGAATGTTAAGTTTCCATGTCTTTCTATTATACTGTATTTTAAATGCCATTAACTTGCGTGAATTATCTTCCTAATAGCATAGGTAGATAGATAAATAGATTCATAAACATATAAAGAGATATATAGATAGAGAGGAGAGAAGTGTGTGGGAGACTGTACAAATACATAAAGACACCCACACACACACACACACACACACACACACACACACCCACACCCACACACACACACACACACACACACACACACTATAGCACTCTGCTCTCAGTAAGGCTTAACTTTGCTTTGAACAAGTGGAATGTTAATGCTGTAGATCTGAAGACGCTGGAAGACGAGGAAAAACAGCCCCTCACCAATATTTTCCCTCTTTTTATTTAAATTATCAATTTTTTGTTGTTAACAACTACCAAGCTCTGAATTTCTATTTAACAAAAATTATGAAATTCTCATACACCTATGTCAGTACCCGAAGCACTGTCTAGGAGACCAGACACGTCGCTAAATGCTGCCAATGTCGTCTTGGCATCACGTCCTTTGTATAGACGCCTCCTTCTCCTTCACCGCGGCCCAGACTCTCCTTTGGATGGCGCTGCCTGCACGTTTGGCCCAACACAGACCATACACGCCATCGTGACAGCATCATTAGTCTCTGTGCTAGCAGCGACTTCCTCCATCTGGCAGCACCATGGCGTCCCTGAAGTCTGCTATGGGAGCGTCCCGGTGCCCGAGGCGCGGCGTGAGACTCCCTCCCGTGTGATCCCATGTGCACCTGACAAGACGCCCGCGGGGAACGTTGGGCTCTCTGTTGACGAGCTATTGCGTCAACTTGATTAGAGGATTTGTAACGTGCCGGTGTTCCCCTCACTTTCATCAGGTAGTGTTACAAAATGGAGGCTCTGGCGTGCACTCCCAGGAGACTGTTTATAATGTGTATTGGGCAGGCAAGTCAGTCTGTATGCGATGTTCAAATAATATTTATTTCAAGTATGGCCGGCGTTATTTCATAGCATATCAAAGAATAACAAAATAAAAGATACTTTCAAACACCATTAGGAAATAAAAAACTTTTGAAACAAAGTCAAAAACATAACTTCTCGTTCAACTTCGTTTGCTAAGGTAAAAATAATGATAACACTAATAATGATAATATTAATAATAATAATAACAACAATAACAACAACAACACACTCAACGCCAGCAGCTGTCACCAAAACCACCCAACACACCCAGTACTACCGCCACCCCTTACGCACACCACAACGCCTGACACAGATTGACTGAGCGGCCGCCAAGTCTGGCAGCGCTGTCCACACTGCTTTACCGTCCAGTTAATTAAAAAAAAAAAGCTCCTTCCCTTCCCCTTCCTTAACCAACTCACGTGCCGCCAATAACTTCTACGGCTCCTAAAATTGCTGTACAACCTGAAAGACTACGAGAAATTTAGGCTCACAGAGGAAACGAAAGGGTAAAATGAGAATACAAAGAAAGAGAAAGCGCGGGAAAAAAATATGATTAGGAGTGGGTGTAGAGAAGTGAGAGGGAAATGAGAGAGAGAGAGAGAGAGAGAGAGAGAGAGAGAGAGAGAGAGAGAGAGAGAGAGAGAGAGAGAGAGAGAGAGAGAGAGAGAGAGAGAGAGAGAGAGAGAGAGAGAAAGAGAGAATATAGTGGCGTACGCAAGCAGGCAGAACAAACACCAGTTGTAGCGAACATGGGGTCAACATTAAAGAGAATGGAAGTATGTTGGGGACGCATTTTCTCTCTCTCTCTCTCTCTCTCTCTCTCTCTCTCTCTCTCTCTCTCTCTCTCTTTCTCTCTTTTCTCTCTTTCTCTTTCTATCTTTGACTCTCTGTCTCTCATACTTCATGTGTTGAAACTTTATTCATGGGGACGAGTGCCAGTACCAGATATATAGAAAAGACTCAAGGAGGAGGAGGAGGAGGAGGAGGAGGAAGAGAAGGAGGAGGAAGAAGAGGAAGAGGAAGAGGAAAAGGAGGAGTAGGAGAAGGAGGACAACAACAACAACAACAACAACAAGCTAGAAGGAGAAAGATATAATGTAGACAAACATGGAAGAGAGAGAGAGAGAGAGAGAGAGAGAGAGAGAGAGAGAGAGAGAGAGAGAGAGAGAGAGAGAGAGAGAGAGAGAGAGAGAGAGAGAGAGAAAGAGAGAGAGAGAGAGAGAGAGAGAGAGAGAGAGAGAGAGAGAGAGAGAGAGAGAGAGAGAGAGAGAGTTCAATAGAAGCATGTGAATGGATTACTGCCGCTCCATCTCTCCTGCACATGGCTTGGGAGGGTGGCAAGGAAAGGAAGGCGAGGGGCGACAAGAGAACAAAATTAAAGCCTGAAGGAGAAGCAAATGAAAGGTGTTGTATGTTAATAAATAGGAAAGTGGAAACATCAGAGGTATAATATCAAGGGTATAATGGATTTGTAATAATAGAACATATTTCGTCACACACGCACATGCACACACACACACACACACACACACACACACACACACACACACACACACACACACACACACACACACACACACACACTGATCGAAACAAAAGTAGAGAGGTGAGAGAAACTGAGTTGAAACAGAAAATGGATAGAGGATTTCAGGCCAACTTATGTTTTTATAATAGTGACGTGTGTGTGTGTGTGTGTGTGTGTGTGTGTGTGTGTGTGTGTGTGTGTCTGTATGCGTAGAATGAGAGAGAGAGAGAGAGAGAGAGAGAGAGAGAGAGAGAGAGAGAGAGAGAGAGAGAGAGAGAGAGAGAGAGAGAGAGAGAGAGAGAGAGAGAGGGGGGGAGAATTATTTTGAAAAAGGATAGTAAGGGCTCTAAAGTTAATGGAGGTGGCACGGGCAGGTGCATTTTCAAATATACCATTGCATTCTCTCCCCCTCTACGCCACGCTTCCCTTCGCGGGGCTACCATGCACGTGGATACAGTAAACCGGAAACGCCCCAGCCATGCACTCTTTGTTTGCTGTGATATTTAGGTGATGGGATGGTCTCGTTGACGTTTCATGGCACCCCCCATTCCCCCCTCCACCCCCACCCACGCCGCCACCCTCAACCTACACAAGCTCCTCAACTACTATCTCTCTAATTGTCAAAGAAGGTGGTTTGAGTTTCATCTCTCCCCACCCCGCCCCAACTAGATCTCTTTTCTTTTTTTTCTCACTCTCAATTTTTTTTATTTGCCTCTCTCTCATTCTTTTATTCACCAAAATATAATGCTTGTTTCCAGGATAGCAGAGTTACCACAAAATACTAGCAGTCCTTTCTGAATGGCCTTGAAATGTTTGTCTGCATTCACCTTTGTTCTTGTTCGTTTCACTTTAAGGACAGACGTCGGTGGCCTACCTCTATTCACCTGTTCGTGTTCATTCATTGATATCAATATGTAGTTGAGTTTTATTTGCAATTTATCGACTATATTAAATGAGATTAGATAGGTATTGGAGAAGACAACATGAATTGGTGATGTGATAAATTATTACTTGAAATTAATAATGAAAAGAAATGAAAATTGACAAAAAATAGTTATAATGATTGACTATATTAATAATGATAATAATAATGATAATAATAATAATAATAATAATAATAATAATAATAATAATAATAATAATAATAATAATAATAATAATAATGATAAATGTAATAATGATATTGATAATTATGATAATAGTGAAGAATTGTACTTTTAATAACTTGACACGGAATACAACTGAGTATGTATTATAAAAACATATTTGTATTTTTACAATATTTAAATTCATGATCTATAGTATTTGTTTCATATTTGATGTACAAATCAGTCGGAGAGAGAGAGAGAGAGAGAGAGAGAGAGAGAGAGAGAGAGAGAGAGAGAGAGAGAGAGAGAGAGAGAGAGAGAGAGAGAGAGAGAGAGAGAGAGAGAGAGAGAGAGAGAGAGAGAAAATATAAGAGAGAGAGGAAAATAAAAGAAAACGAACAACAGCCTTAAATGAGTAAATGAAACTTGGTGAGCTACTACTGTAGACTTAATTAGTTCGGGCCGTAGAGCAGCGTGCACTGCTGATCTGCAGCTTACTCCGGCGTGGCTTGAGCGGAATATTGGTGGCCAGACTGACACCAGGCTCTGCTGGGGCTCTAAAGGGACGCATTGGTGGTATGTTGGACGAAAGAGAGAGAGAGAGAGAGAGAGAGAGAGAGAGAGAGAGAGAGAGAGAGAGAGAGAGAGAGAGAGAGAGAGAGAGAGAGAGAGAGAGAGAGAGAGAGAGAGAGAGAAAAAAAATTTTCATCCCATTTTAAGTTTATTTAAAATTACATAGATATATTTTCCAATTCCATTAAGCCTCAGTATATAAACTGTTTCATTATGCTTACTTTTATATGTTACTATTTATATATATAATTGCATTCACTTCTGTCCTAAAAATGTTTTTCATGTAATTGATATTTGTCGCAGTTGGTTCCTCCTAGACAGTCACCAATCAGACTCACTACTATTTCATCTTTCACATTTTCTTTCTGCTGCATCCCGCCACCTCATCCCATTTCTCACAGTCTATGTCTTCCTCCTCCCTCTAATATACCTCTTACATTTCACTTCAATATGCCTCTCGCCTCCCTCTCAACTTGAAATCAAATCCTTCTCCACTTCCATTAATATTCTCTCCACTCCCGCTTCATATTTCACAATCCATTTTTACTCAACGTACCCTCACCTCTCCCAGTATAGTTCCCGTCTTCTCTCTCTCTCTCTCTCTCTCTCTCTCTCTCTCTCTCTCTCTCTCTCTCTCTCTCTCTCTCTCTCTCTCTCTCTCTCTCTCTCTCTCTTCTCTCTCTCTCTCTCTCGTCATTTAATCGAAGTTTTCACTTTCCCCTACAAATTCCTTACAAATGGCAGAAACCCCTTCTCCTCCTCCTCCTCCTCCTCCTTCCCTCTCCTCCTCATCTTTCTCGTTCGGAGGTATAGGTAGGTGATGAGGAGTCTTGCTTTATTCTATCGTGTTCCCTCACCTGCAGCTTATTATTATTAGTACGTAGTTCAGCAGATACCTTCATTAGGGTCCAACAGATCCCCTTAAATCTGTTTTTCCTCTGTAATTCTCTGTAATATCTTCCTCTTCTTCCTCCTTCTTCCTTTCCTTCGTCTCCTGCTTCTCTTCCTCTTTCCACATCCTCACCCTTTCCTCCTCTTCCCCCTTTTTTTCATCCTACTCTTTTTTTTACTTCTTCTTTTTCTCCTCTTCCTCCTCCTCTGTTTCCTCCTCCTCCTCCTTCTTCTCAAGTTTCTCCTCCACCTACTCTTCTTCCTCATATATTTTATTTTTCTTCTTGTTCTTGCTCTTCTGTTTCTTTTTATTTTGCTTCTGCTTTTCCTTCTCTCCTTTCCTCTCATCTCCTCTCTTCTTTCTTCTCCTCTCCTCTCTTCTCTTCTTTTCCTTTTTTCTTTTCTCTCCTCTCCTTTCCTCTCCTCTCTTCTCCTTTCCTCTCCTCTCCTCTCTTCTCTTCTCTTCTTCTCTCCCTCCTCCTCTTCGTTTAACTTCCCTCCTGCCTTCATTCTCTGTCCCAACTTCCCCCCTTCTCTCCCGACAGCTGACACTCTCTCTCTCTCTCTCTCTCTCTCTCTCTCTCTCTCTCTCTCTCTCTCTCTCTCTCTCTCTCTCTCTCTCTCTCTCTCTCTCTCTCTCTCACTAACTTTCCTGGCCTCTAATTTCCCTCTTACTCCCTCTCAAACAAACAAGGAAGACTAGAAGGCCTCTGCCCCCTCCCCCCCCCCCCCCCCTCCCCCCCTCGTTTGCCTCCCAAGTTCACGCCGCAGAAATCAATAACACAGCGGTCTGAAAGGCAAACAGAGAGTGCATTTCCAGGACGCAGGGAGAGAAGTGATGTTGTGTGTGTGTGTGTGTGTGTGTGTGTGTGTGTGAGAGAGAGAGAGAGAGAGAGAGAGAGAGAGAGAGAGAGAGAGAGAGAGAGAGAGAGAGAGAGAGAGAGAGAGAGAGAGAGAGAGAGAGAGAGATGAATGGATAGACAAAGGCAGAAATATGTACAGGTAGAGCGACAAAAGAATAGTATTTGTAATTCAATGTAAAAAAAGTCCATGGAAAAATAAGTTAAACAGAAAAATAGAATACAAAAACATAACAAAGTAATCAGCACAAAGGTAGTAAACAGATACAGCAAAGAAAAAAAGTAACACAGAGAAACACAACAAGTAAGAGATATAGAAGAACTAGAGGAGCGACAGTCTACTTTATAGAGATCGATACTCATTAAAGGCAAAATCACAGCTGAGGTGGTAAACAATAGTAACGACAGATACTTCGGAGGGAAACAATGCACGGATCTGTCCAAAGAGACTCTAAGGCTTCACCACCCTACAGGATTCTAACGAGGCCAGATAACCTCCTCCTTTTTCCTCCTTTTCCTCCTTCTCCTTTTCATTTTCCTCATCCTCCTCTATTATTTTCCTCCTCCACGTGGCTTTAGTTGAGGGTTAATTTTTCAACAAGGTAAAGCATGTATACATCGACAATAAGTTACGTTATCATGTACGTCTCTCTCGATGCAACGTTATTATTCATTGTGTATAGTTTTTGCGACTTTTAACGTTTAGAAATGTTCGATGTAAAAGTTAGTCTATTTCGTTTTCGTTTTGGCGTATCGTTCACCACCATCACTACCACTCACCACTCATCATCACTACCATCACCAACCACTACAAACACATGTCGCGTATATAACCATCGCGTTGCGGCTGCCGTTCTGGGGCTGCGCCGGTGCACTAGAGGTCGTGTTTGTGTGCACTTCATGAAGTTTTACAGCGAGACCAAATTCCGCGCAACAAGGTGAAGTGTAACGCACGGATAAATTTAGCTTAGAGACCCTTTCATCGTGCTGGCCGCCATGTCTTGTTTAATTTCACCTTTGTAGCTTTATTCCATCCATATCCATGTCGTTTAATCTCTTGTCCACTCTTCCTGTTTTATTCATTCATTCTCTCTCTCTCTCTCTCTCTCTCTCTCTCTCTCTCTCTCTCTCTCTCTCTCTCTCTCTCTCTCTCTCTCTCTCTCTCTCTCTCTCCTTCCTCTCCCTTCTCTAAATTAATAACTTTGAAATCTCATTACCGTTACAGCACTGACGCTTAGATAAACCACTAAAAACCCTAATTGCATGCACAACTTTTACGATATAAATTCTCCGGCACGGTGAAGACGCAGAGTTTCGTAATTTTTCGTCCGAAACTCTGGGATTCAATTATATAAATGCGCTCGGTGGTGTGCATTGGAGGCGCGGGTCGATGAGGCACGCGGTGGAAAAACGTCGCCCTTATATCACCGGCATACAAAGTCTATAAATGGCCGATTGAAAAGGTACACAGATACGTCCACAGCCCGCCGACGCTGGCTAATGTTTCCCCATATGTATCGAGCTTGGGTTTTGGGAAGATCTGATTTTATATGGGAAAAAAAAACTTGGTGGAACGTGGCAATGCGCTTCGAAAACGTTGTGAACACGGCCAGGAAGCTTCTACTCTCTTTTTTTTCAACGTGGAGGGCGTAGGAGAGTTGTGAGGGAGGAAAATAGAGAGAATAGGAGCTCAAATCATACGATAGAAAGAACAAATAGAAAGAGAAAAAAAAAATCGAGAGAGAGAGGGAAAGAGAGATATGTTCAAATACTAGGGATGGCTGGAAGAATGTCTCTGATGGGAGGAAAGATGGATTAGTTTCAATAAAGAGAAGGATGGGAAGGTGTCACCCGTGAGAAAGATGGAAAGAGATACAGGTAAGGGAGGGAAGAGTGCATTAAGGGAAGACTGAACTACAAGAGGAAGAGATGTGAGGGTTTGGAGAAATGCTAGTTACTTCCTTGACAATAATAATAATAATAATAATAATAATAATAATAAAGATAATAATAATAATGATGACAATAATACCCTCTCTGAACGTTTTAATTCACCCACAAGTTGAGAGTTATTATCAGAACATTTATTGGTGAAAATTAAGCACTAAACCATCGTCTTCAATTAAATTCGTAAAAAAAAAAACAACCTTACCAAGTTATTGCAATAATTATAAGAAACTTTATATTCCCTCGCATCAATTACTGCCATAATATCACCATCATTAGGGCAAGAGCTTCGCGCCATTAATTTATGTTCAAGATATAATGTTTCTTGGGATATTCCAGGGAACATTAGCCTCATGACCAGCGGGTGATTTAGACGACCACCGCCCCGCCTCCCCCCGCTCCCCCTGAGTGCCAGTAATACAGCCACGACCAACCACGACTATCCTATTAAAACGATGGAATGTGCTAATTACTGAGATTTCACCTGTTTCGGGATTAGCACTATCATGACACCTGTAATTATCCACAGGTTGGTGAGCTTGGTCATTACGAATTCCTGCAGAGTTCATTAGCTGGTGTCATGTTATTAATCTTTGACACCCGTCGTGGCAGGGGTGTTGAGGTGACCGCGACACACAGGACACAACACATGACTCATTACAGGTGCGTGTCACGAGTGAAAATGTTTGCAGTCGGCGAGCTGATGGATGTGTTCGGCATTTTTGTTTGTTTTTGTGTAGTTATAATTATGGTGAATAATTTAGCGTCCATAGGATCCGTGGGGCTACTGTACCTTAATGAACAAATGTTTCACTCCCCCATTTTGGTATTTACATCCGAGGGCAACGCGAGGTCGGATCTGTGTAACGCCATTATTTAATTTTAGTGAAATATTCCTGCCCGTCTCGAAAATGCGCGGTTTTATTCCACTACGCCCGCGCCGGTGCAAGAGTTTTTAATTAATATTTCTCATACCGGGATACAAATTACCCGTGAAATGTACACCTTTTAACGTGGAATATTGGCGTCGGTACTGCCGGTTGGCCTCGAGGAACAGAGGCATATCAGGCCACAAGGTAGCAAGGCACTATTTACCTCAGCTCTTGTAAACATAATGGAAGTGTTTTTGTATTCCTTTCCTTGACTGCCAGTCGTGTCAACTTGTCGTGTTGTCCGTCGCACACACGTTTTGTTGTTAAGTCGTCAAACTAAGAACCTTGAACGCAACTTGAAGCAGGAGTTTTCACTGACTCGAAACTGATCAATAGTTTCGGCCTCAAGGCGCCCAGGCCACTGATGCAGCAAGCAGGCAAGCAGGCACGCAGAGACAAATCGCAAACACACACACACACACGCACACGCACACGCACACACGCACACACACACACACACACACACACACACACACACACACACACCATACAGGAGACACAATCAATATAGCAAGTGTAGCTGCCGACGGCGAGCTCCCTGGCATTACCCAGTTCACTACCGGCGTAATTAGGGAGGCAAACTGTGCTCTCGGGAATACAAAGGAGCGTCTCAGTTATCCACAAAGTTGGCCATAACCACGCAAAACGTGTCTCGGCATGCGAACGACCAGGAAATAAGGCCGTGTTGGACTCCGCCTAAGACGCTACCTCTCACGGTGCTCTGGAGGCTCGAGGAGATCCGAGCGGTTGCGGCGGTAGAGGAGGAGGAGGAGTGCAAAGAGAAGGAGGGCGAAGAAGGCCAGTGAAAGGAGGGGGAGGACGTGAAGGAGAACTAAGAATAGGAGTAGGAGGATGGTTTTATACCTGCGACAATGACTGTGGGACTTGTTAGGATCCTATATAACATCTTCATCTAAAATTCATTACTTGGAGATAAAAATTTATTAATAAACCTCAACTGAAAAGAAACTAAAGCCCAATTTTTTTTTTAGACTGAAATGAACAAATAGACAGAAGAAATTTATGTTTGAATTTTACGTTACGTCACATTTTCCTCCTGGTATGATTACAAGTCATCCCTTTTAGGAAAGCTTAACGCAACGGGAGTTTATAGAGCGGGGTTTCTCGGCCTTGCTTGCTCGACCCACCTGCTTCATCACGTCTTAAACAACTCGGCCAACAAGAGCGGAATTAAGGCTGCCAGCAAAATCCCAATGACCACGAACAGCATCATTCATTAGGCACAGCGCGTCTTCACTCCACCACCACCACCACCTCCACCACCACCACCACCACCACCACCACCTCCACCACCACCACTACTGCTCCTTCTTTCCTCCGCTTTCTCCACCCTGTCTCTTCCTCCGCATTCCATTCTTTTTCCATCTTTTCTTTGTCCTCGTCTTTTATTTCTTAGTTATCTTTTTTCTCCCTCGTTCTTTTCCTCCTCCTCCTCCACTCAGTTGTTTGCCACCACGTCACCAACACCACAATATATATTTTTTTTACACATCCTTCCCATTACAGAAATAAAAAAGCTACTACTACTACTACTACTACTAAAACCGCTACTACCTGTACCACCACCAGCTCCCACCAACACTACTATTACTTTTACCTCTACACCACTACAACTACCTTCTCTTTAAATATTGACTTGGCCACTATATCCCCTCCTCTTTCTTTCTCGTACATTTTTTATGGCGTAATACCCTATTAAACCTGACAATTTTTCTCCGTAGATTACACGTAACCCCCGAAGCACCAGTCTGTAAAAAAAAAACTAAAACACACCGTTAAAACAAGCGTCCTCGGAACCCTGATGAAGCCAAGAACAACAGGCGGTTGAAAAGCAAACAAAAATGTATGGAGAAGTGAGTATTGGAGTGAAACAATAGAAGGCACGGCGTTGTTGGGGGACCGACCGGCTGGCACAGCTAATATTGTTAAGAGAAGACCCGCCCACTGACTATAAACGAAGGGACTTTCAATATCCTCCCTTCATAACTCAACCTTGTACATGAACGTTCAATTATTAGAGTGCATGAGTGACGCTTTCCTGAAACACTGTGCGAGGAGGGAGGGAGGGAGGGAGGGAGGGAGAGGAGGAGAGAAGGTAACGTCGGGGAGGACAGAGCAAGGTAGGAAAAGCAAATTCATTGGCTTAAGCTTGTAGTATGCGGCGGAAGAAGAGGAAAAGAAGGGAAGAGGGGAGGAGATAATTGGTGATTTAGGGATCTTGCAAGGGAGAGGGAGAGGCGAGCATATAAAGGACGGATGGGCTGAAGTTTATATTAAAGTCTGAAAGGCAATGCATCCAAGCAAAAACATATAGTAATAAGTCTTGATACCGTTTATGATACATTGAATACATGGGAATATATTACAGATGTATAAATTGAGTCATAACTGTCACCACTTAATCATAGACGTCATCAGAATGTTCTTTTTTTTATGTAAAACCAAATATTGGGTTTTACATAATTGAGAACATTTAGAGTTTCACAAAGTAAGGAAACAAAATAGACAGATGGAAAGAATCAGTGGAGTTTTTTTTTCTCTGCAGAGTTACGTAATGTTAATGTGTTTTTTCGTACTCAACTGAAACGAAGCGGAGAATCCCTGGAGACAACATAGGTCATCTCCCAGCACATCAGACTTATAGCCTTACAGACTCTACGATAACCATTGTAACTGAAACATGTATCTTATTCATAACAGAAGGTGATTGTATACAGTAAATTGTGACTTGTAGATAATCGTGCCGGAAATCGTGTTGTCAGTGTATCCAACTTATTATTTTCACTTCCTATTTGTGCTTTTTGGGTCCTAAGCGGATATTTTGTTGTATTTAAAGTATGATAAGTTTTCATTTAATTTTTCACTTCTATATTTTGGCCGCCGCGAACATCACATAATTTTCCGTCTGGACTTAAAAACGACGTAAAGTAGAACGCAGAAAATAAAGGCGAAATAGGTTTACATATATCTTGACTAAAGGTTTGGCCTGCCTCGTATGTACCCTTACCCCTCCCCTCCCTCCTCCCCCTGTATTCCACTCCATGCCATGCCATCCTCTCCCCCTTCCCCTCCTCTCCCCTCTCTCCCTCCTCTCACAACTCTTCCCTCTCTCCCTCCCCACAGCCTTCCTCTCCCCGCTGACCTCAACGCACCTCGCTCAAGAGACACTCGCGCTCCCTCGGGGTAAGTGTTAGAAGCCATGTTCTATAATATTACATTTTTCCATTTATTCGTGTGGGTTCACCTAACTTAGTATGATGTAGTTAATCCTTTAGGTGTGTGTGTGAGTTCTGTTCGTGTTAAGTTTGGCGTGTAATCCTTAATCCAGTTGAAGGTGATGAGCCATCTTAATATTGCTCTTGTTTTTATTGCCTCTTAATCCCCCTCTCGTTCCTCCCACCACCGCTGTACTGTTACCTAAGTGGCTTGTCATCTGTCACATAAGCCGCACCGTATACCCTCCTTAAGTCCACTTTTTCTTCTGATTATCTTTCTCTCTCTCACCTTTGCTCGCTCTCATTTCTCTCTCTGTCTTTTTGTTTTTCTCTCATTTTTTTTTTTACATTTCACTATATTTTCTCACATTTTCTTCTTCTTTTTCTTCTTCTTCTTCTTCTTTCTCTTCCTCCTCCTTCTACACTGCTTCGTGGAGAATGAGGAGGAAGGGGGAGCGATATACGCCAACTTCGTAATAGGGAAACTGAATGCCTATAAATTTCCCACTTTATGTCTCACAGAGTCCCATCGTATCTCCTTTATCTTCTACGGCGAACACTCTCCTCTGCCCAGAAAATTATGTGAAAAGATGAGGAGGGTTTGGGGATGAGGGAAAAGGGTAGTAGAGGGGAAACAGGGCGAGGGGAAGAAGGGAGAGCTATGGACTAAGATGTAGGTAAGGGTAGGTATATGTATGGTTATTTATTTATTTATATTAGTATAGGTTGCTCTGCTAGGGCGATAGAGTGGCTTGAAGGGAAGTTTAGGGAGGAAATATTGTCAGTTTTGGGTGCAGGGATGTGAGTTGTGTTATTGGTTCAGGTGAATAATTATTGGTAGGAATAATAGGTCATTACTGTTTTCTTTCATAATTACATGGTGCATTTCAGATGAATAATATGTTTTTTTTCAGATTATATTTACTCTTGGAAAAGATGATTAAATATTTTTTTTAATATATATTTTTTTCGCTCTCTCGTCTAACCAGTTGCGTTTTCGTTTTCATTTGTTGACTGTCCAACCCGGTGATGATTTATTTTTTTAGTGTTAATGAAGCATGTTGGTGTGTGTGTGTGTGTGTGTGTGTGTGTGTGTGTGTGTGTGTGTGTGTGTGTGTGTGTGTGTGTGTGTGTGTGTGTGTGTGCGTGTGTGACTCTCTCTCTCTCTCTCTCTCTCTCTCGGAAACAAGGCAGCCACCGCAGAAGAGCAGCGCCTTAATAAACTTGTATAGCAGGCGTCGTGTCTGGGTTAATATGGCCATAACTCGCCGGGACCCCGCTGGGATGTGCCCGGCCACTCTCGCCAACAATATTATCAACTACCACAACATTTTTCGGGACGCGGCGGTGGCGGTGGCTGCATTTTGCTAGGAATATCGTTCGGTTCATGGAGGGAAGGAAAATATACTCTTAAGAGCTTTGAATATCACGGGAAGGTTTTGTAAGGAACTGAGGTGGAAATGTATGGTTGGGTCGGATTTTATTGACCTTCTTGTATGGATTGACACAAGTTGGATTTATTAAGTTCATGTGTTATCGGTCTGTTTTATTATTGTTCTTATGGATGAAGTGAAGCATTACTTTCTTTTGTGTTTCTTCTTGCATTTATTCAGTCTTTGGGTAAATGCAATGGACCAACAGATACTTAGGGGACGGATCTTACAGTGTAGTGACCAGACAGACGATCGTAAGAGAGGCAAAGGCAAAGTTGACGAGCCTCTGACCCTGGTCGAGTCAAGGTCACTGTCTGAGATGCCACCCGATGAATATATAGATTCTGACAGATTTTTTCCCCCCATAACTGCTCTATATTGGAAGGAGGAAGGTAAACGAGAAAATATTGTGATCTTTGAAATGACTGGGATTCAAAACGTACAGTGAAAGGAAAATATAAGGCAAGACACAAGTAAACTTTTCAGTAATTGAACGAAAATATAATTAAACTTGATTCGGTTGCTTCATCTCTCCCTCTTGGTCCTCATTTTCGTTTTCCCCGTCCCTTCTTCATTCCTTGGCGGCCTTGTGGCAGGGCATGTGTAAAAGTGAGCGGCGGCGTCGGATAATTAGGCTGTTCTGGCCATCAGGAGGCGTGACGGAGGGAGACGGAGAGGGGATGCTGAGCTGCGCCGCTGACAGCCTCATCAGCAGCAGATAAGATAGGAATGATGTCTTCTCGTGCTCACTCCCATAGGTATAGTGTTGATGGCTGCTCGGGGGAAAGGAAAGGCGAAGATCCATCGTTGGTTTTTTGGCGAAGCGTTCTTAGTTTACGTTTTAAGATTAATTTGTGGTGCATTTGAGTTTTTTCGTTTTTTTGGTCCATGTATTTTTTGTTTCATCTGATGCTGGATTTGTATTAAATTATATTATTTTGTATATTTCATTATTTATCTCTATACTTATTTACTTTCCTTTCTCCTCTTTTTCTGTCTACATTTTCTTTGTTGCTTTCACGTCACACACACACACACACACACACACACACACACACACACACACACACACACACACACACACACACACACACACACCCTCTGCCTTCATTCTCTCCATTCCAGTCACACCATTCCTCTCGCGCCTCTCATTCCGCTTGGCTATTACCACCATTACTACTCCCTCCTGACCACCCTCGCTACTCCACCTTTGCCTCCTTCCCTCGCCACCTTTTGCGTCATTACCCTCCCCTCACAGGCCTCATCTGCTCTTAGTACTGATGACGAGAAAAGGA
Source organism: Metacarcinus magister (assembly GCA_029783475.1). Taxonomy (NCBI): domain Eukaryota; kingdom Metazoa; phylum Arthropoda; class Malacostraca; order Decapoda; family Cancridae; genus Metacarcinus; species Metacarcinus magister. The sequence continues at coordinate 2,621,584 of JAPQNM010000043.1, read as the reverse complement.
GGGAGGCATGAAGCACAGAGGAGAGAAAACTGGAGAGAGAGAGAGAGAGAGAGAGAGAGAGAGAGAGAGAGAGAGAGAGAGAGAGAGAGAGAGAGAGAGAGAGAGAGAGAGAGAGAGAGAGAGAGAGAGAGATTGATATGTGTAATAATGTGCATGAGATGGGAGGAAGGGTAGAAATTAATGAGGGGAAGATGTAGTGGCGGTGTAATGAGTTTGTGAATGTTGAGAGGATCAGGAAGGGATGAGTAAAGGAAGGGAAAGGAATGATAAGGGATGTGAGAGAACAATGGTGAGGCGACAGGGGAGAACGAGAAAGATGATAGCTGGGAGAGGAAACAAAACCTGAAATAATGAGATCAGAATTAACACGAGATCCAAGTAATGACTCGGGAGAGAGAAACAGTTCCTAAAGAGAAGCTGAGACCAAGGAGATGTGTGACAAGAATTTATTATCTCCCCTCGTAAAAGACATTGTTAAAAGTACCTACTTGGCACCGCCTTCACTAATGTGTATTTAACTGTTCAGCAAAAGAGAATCGCGCGCCACCACGTGTCTCCTTCTTGTCTCTTTACCCTTCATGGTTAGTGTTTCTTTTCTTTTTTTTACAGGTAGCGTGAGACCTTAAGATTTGTACGTAATATTTTAGTAGTGATGAGCGTTACACGTGTTGACATTTTTATTAAATTTTTTTTTTTTTGTATTTTTTTTTTCAATATTCCCTAATCATTTGCATTACCGCCAAAATTAAAAGCATCATTCATCACTATCACTAGTTGTACATCATCACAACGCCTTCAAAATCACCACACGATGGAAAAGCCAGATTCAATTCCATAACAATAGTTCCGATTATGACAAAATGTATCCAGTACCACAAAACAGCGTCGCAAACACATTAATGGCATTTCCTGTTTTTCTCCCTCATTTGGCTCAGCGATTAGGCTCCATTTGGTAGTTCGCTGGTAACGACACCCAGGGTGGTGGAGGTAGTGCTGGTGGTGGTGGTGGTGGTGGAGGTGGTGGTGGTGATGGTGGTGAAGGCTGTGGTGGTGATGGTGGTGAAGATCGTGATGGTAATGGTGATGGTGGTGGTGGTGGTGGTGGGGTGTTGTGGTTGGGTTGGTGGGGGTGATGGATTAGGCAGCTCGCAGCCCAACATGCAGTAATGTGACAAGATAATGACCAGTTATAATCAGGCCAGTAATTGACACACAGGTATTAATGATCGCTTGCTGTTCGGGGAAAAGCTGCGAAAATATCAGACTTATTGCATATAATGGCAACGAAAAGTACACACATATATATATATATATATATATATATATATATATATATATATATATATATATATATATAACTCCGTATGATATTAATGAGTAAGATTTTGTTATATTATTGTCCTAACTTAGTTATACATTTATTACAACTGTTGTTATTAATGTTATTGTATATTGTAGTTGTCTTGTTTTGTTTTACGAAGGTTTTTTTTATCAGGATTTTGTTTGTTGTCCTGAAGATTAGCAACTTTGGTTGCACAAGACTGAGGAGGTGCCAAGCGAGCGAAGAGAACGTGTTTGTTTACATGGTAAGCGAGAACAACAACCACCATCACCACCACCCCGCACACTCTTACTTGTGTTCCCTCATAACACAACGGCCACTGTGTGAATAATCTAAAGTTTCTCGCATCATTTGTCAAACGTGCTGAATATAAGGATTTTTTTAGAATGCCGACAGAGGTAAACCGTCTCAGCTAAACACACTGTTGTATCCTCCTCTGACTTTTCGTGAGGTAACATGGCAACTTTTCATTAAGTGGTCATGCTTGTTACAAATACAATAATTTTTTCAGGTTTTTCATGATTTTTAGTATTATATTCGGTAGTATCCCAAGGACACTTTGATTCATGTGTGTGTGATAGAGAGAGAGAGAGAGAGAGAGAGAGAGAGAGAGAGAGAGAGAGAGAGAGAGAGAGAGAGAGAGAGAGAGAGAGAGGTGGAGGAAGAGGAAAAGAAGGATAATGAGGAGCCATTTTACTTGATTTCGCTAACTTGGTCTGAGCCTCACTAAGCGCGCCTCACCAAACACGGTTATCCCCACAAACCTCAGTGACCAGTACTACTTCAGACTGAGTCCAGACGAGAAGTTACGCTCCTCCGAACAACAATAATGTGAGGTTATTGCTACATCCCAACACGTGTCTGGATGTTGTGTTTATTTTGTTATAAATATTCTGATTAAATTTGGATTCGTCAATTTTTTTTTCTCGCTGTGCATAAAGTTTTCTTCACTTTATTAACCTCATTTTCCTATCCTTATGTTTACCTTTACTTTCTTTCCTTCTTCGCTAATTCAATTTTAACTGTGCATCACCTGTGCCAACACCCCCTCGCTGTTGCTTCATTCAGGTGCTAAATACATACATACGAGCGTCGGTATTGCAAACCTACGCACCCACGAAAACAGACAAATGAGATATATATTTAGAAGCACTTCAACTCCGGTTTTTTTTTCCTCACAACATATCGACTCTTCCCCAAAGTTAACACTCAGGTCCTCCCCTTCAGCAGCGTCCCTCGAGGTGAGCACTGCAGGTGAGGGGCGGCTGGCGCATGTGGGGCCCGTGATCCGCTTACCCAGACTAATCGCCAGTAAACCCGAGTGCCGTTCGCTAAAAATCTTCAAACTGGAGCTTAAATTGGCATCACTGTAATGCACCCGGCAGCAGACGCATCCATGTTTTATTGGTTCGGACGCGCCCTTGGCTAAGCTCTCTTCCATTTGGACGCAGGTGTGAGTAGGGAAAGAGGGAGGGAGGAGGAAGGGAAAGGGGGAGTGGGAAGGAGAAGAGGGGAGGGTTCGTGTCTGTATACAGAGGTTTGTTTACGGGAAGGAAGATTATACATATACATACTTGAACTTCACTCGCGTTTTGAGGGTTTGTAACACCTAACACTCATGCCTTTGGTTGGGTAATCAATACTCTCGCTTCCTTAACACTATAAGACTTAGCACCAAATAGAAAATTGATGGCAGCGGCAGCAGCATAGATTTACTAACTAAAGAAGCCCAGCATGCAAATAAAACTAAAACAAACAAAGATTACAAGCTTCCCTGAAAGCACGCAGTGAGGCAAAGATGAACAAGCAAACATTTCTGATCATTAACTTGTCTAAGAGTAAACACATTTGAGAACTCGATCCAAGAACACACAGCATCCCAAGGAGGCGTTGCTCTCGCCTGCAAGTACTGCCTTCAAGGAAAACAACATTGATAGTAAAAGATAAGAAGCAAAATTTCTTGGGAACACCATATATTTGTGTATGCAGTTGCACACACATGTACATGCACACGCGAAAAGAGGCCGTAATATTTATCATAAAATTACACATTCCCTCCTTGCTTACACGGAGCAGCGCCGTGACTATGCATTATGACGCACAGGGCGACTTTAAATCACAGTGTGTGCGTTTTTGTGCCGATGTACTTGGCGTATGACTTTGTACATGTTTGTCAAGGGACATCATCACCATTAAATAGCCGTGTGTTGTAACAAAAACATGGCAGCATTTGGAGCAAAGTGTCCTCAGTGCGCCCCAAAAAGGCAGATCCTCAGTCGTGGCTTCATTACATCTGCACGCGGCTTGAAATACCCCGGGGTGGAGCATGTGGCCCGAGTATATCATGAGCATATTTCTAGCAGGGGAGCATTAGCATACACCATGCCGGGGGGCTTCGCCATTCCCCCTCCTCGGCCCCCGGCGGCTGAGGCTCAAATTGTGTCGGAAATCGCAAAATAAAATCACTCCATTCAAAGATATTTCATTGGGAACAGAAGTTTTATTTTTTTTCTTATTTAGCTTAAAAGTGCATATCATGTGTGGGTGTTGTTGTGTGTGTGTGTGTGTGTGTGTGTGTGTGTGTGTGTATGTGTGTGTGTGTGTGTGTGTGTGTAATTATCTCTCTCTCTCTATCTATCTTTTTTTTTAACATAGTCTTCATTGTCTCTTAAGTGTACTCTTATTCACACGCCTCTCTTCGCCTCTCATCCTCTTTGTCACTCTCCCGTTCATCTGCTTCTTCTTCCTCTTTCATGTTATCCCTCCTTCCTTCCCTCCCTCCCTCCCTCCCTCCCTCCCTCCCTCTTCTTACACCTTTCTCCTGAACTCTTTTTACTTTTCATTGATTTCTTTCTTCTTTGCTGTTTCGCTCATTTTCCTCTCATCTGCTTCCATCGTCTACCTCTTGTCCTCTCTTTTCCTTCATCTACTTCACTCCCTCCAGCCTCCTCCTTCTTCCTTGGCAGCGAGCATCCCTCCCGTTGTGTTCAAGTAATTACTTAGGCTGTTAAATGGTGCCAGTTAGTCACTTACAGCGCCCCTCTCCTCCATTGTTCGAACTCAGCTTTTTGTTCCACTCATATTGTTCCCAGTGTCGCTTGGACCTTTTACAGTCTCTCTCCTCTCTCTCTCTCTCTCTCTCTCTCTCTCTCTCTCTCTCTCTCTCTCTCTCTCTCTCTCTCTCTCTCTCACACACACACACACACACACACACACACATACACAGTGTCTGTGTGTGTGTGTGTGTGTGTCTGTACATAAAGTTTGATACATAAATAGAAAACATGTATATCATAGCTTTAATTTTGAGATGATGTGTCGTGTTTGACTTGACATAATGAACCAAGTGTGATCCGGACAGTTGAGGAGGACTGAGATTACCTGGAACTGGGTAAAGCACAGGCTAGACCCTTGGAGCAGCTGGTCCACAAAAACATTATTTAGTGACAAACAAAATATCAGGTTTGACATAATCTCTAAGGATTCAATATTTTTTTCCACTTTTCTTTACAATGTCTCACCAAGTATCGGCCACCACCAAACTTGTTCAAGCGTTGATGAGCGCCACTTCAAAGCTGAAAAGCAAGGAGTCATCTTCTGAGCCTTCGGGAGACCGTAGCCTCTCCAAGGAGTCCAACACAGAGGACAGCCCCAAGGCAGCAGAAAGAAGTAGTTCCTCTTCTAAGTCTATGTTGTCAATGAGTAGTTTAAATCTCAGTGAACTTATAAGATTATTGAGTTTCTTTGGTATGCTGAGGAACATTATTGCTTCTAGTTCTCCCCCTAAAGGCCGCCGAAACTCACGGCGCGTGGTGGTGGTGCTAATAGTGGTGGTGGTGGTGGCTCTCATTGTAACCTGGTGGTGTTACAGCCCGTCTCACGCTTGATTCTATAATATCTCTGTCATTGATCTCTATTTATTCATATTTACGCTCTCTTTTTTTTTCTTCTCTCTCTCTCTCTCTCTCTCTCTCTCTCTTTATATATATATATATATATATATATATATATATATATATATTGATCGATCGTATCTACATAAGTATGCAGCTAAATACAAGCATATCCGTAGATATGTGTATGTACAGTTTTATAAATCCATCACATAGAGTTAGCAATCCGTGGTGATAAGTTAGTTACAATCTAGTATGAAATACTTAGCATTTAATTAAAATTTATTGGTAAATGAAAGAGAAAAAAAAACATGACATATTGTAGAAAGTTATTTAGTTCATATTTCTATGGAACCTCAAAAATCATATACATATTACTTGTATACATGAAACAAACTTCACTGCGAAATATTTAGATATTAGTGAATGGCAACTACACTTCACAATTAACCAAACCTTCCTCTCAGACTTCCACTTGATGGGGACGAGAAGGGGAAGCGAATAACTGATTTTTTTATTTGAATAGTGGAAAGAGAGTAAAGTGTATGCAAAGGAAAAATGGGAAATAAAGAGAAAGGCAGCAAAAGTTGGCGAGGTGCGGCTGGGACCATTACCCGCGCAATTAACGAGGGATGTTATGGCGTAACGAAGCGGGGATTTTTGCGGCGATAGTAAGACGAGGTGGTCCCGGCTGGGAAGTCCTCCCTACACTACAGGCAGCGGTAATGAAGGAAGGTGCCTTTTTGACAAACTTATTTTACGTTGCAATTTTTCTTTTTTTTTACTATAAAGATCGCTTGTTAGTTTGGTTTTGTTCCATTACTCTTTATTTTGTATTAGACTGTTTTAATTACTTGTAGGGGATGATTTCCTCTTTTAATGCACTTTTATACTGGCTCTTCCTTTCACATTTCTAACATTGCCGTTTGTGTTCGGTTGGACCAGATCTATTTTTCTACTACTCACTTGATCCTCTCCTCAAGCTCATCCTGCAGCAATGGCATTCAGACTAAAATTTTAAATAAGTAGTGGGAATCATTTAAGGAAGTCAACAACGGTGTGAAGGAACTGATCATGTAATGTAATAGGTAACGTACTGGAGATGGTAGTGGTGGTGGTGGTGGTGGTGGTGATGGTGGTGGTAAATTCAATGGTAACAGTTCAGAAAAGAACAAATAATAAGATGAAAAATATGAATAAAAAGAAAACAAGAAAAGAAGTGGAAAAAAGACGAAGCTGATGATATTGATGATGATGATAATGGTGATGAAACAACAGCAGCAGCAGTAGCAGTTGTTATTATTGTTGTTGTAAATGGCAGTGGTAGCAGTAATGGTAGAGGTACATGGGGGGGGGAGAGAGAGAGAGAGAGAGAGAGAGAGAGAGAGAGAGAGAGAGAGAGAGAGAGAGAGAGAGAGAGAGAGAGAGAGAGAGAGAGAGAGCAGGTGTATGAGGTTGAGGTAGAGTAAGAAGAAGAGAACGAGGAAAAGCCAGAGCACTAGATGGCAATAGAAGAGTGAGTCCCTGTAACAGAGGGTTGGCAGGAGAGGAATCAAACATTAATAGTGACACTACTACATAATATAAAGGGGGAGCGTCACCCTTGTCCTCGTGTCTGTGGGATGTATAGCAACGCGGGTGTACTCTGTTTCCTTGACTTCATCTCCAGGTTTCATTTATTTATTCATCAATTAAAAATAAATGTTCAACTCTCCTGGAAATCAATTGAAATGTACTGGTGAAAAGATGTATGAATGTGATGTGAGTTTTTTTTT
>JAPQNM010000043.1:2602074-2609574 GCA_029783475.1 Metacarcinus magister | reverse complement strand
AATTACACTTATTTTGTTTTTTTCTCTCTTTACATATATATATTATTTTTCTCTCTTTCTCTCTGTAAAAGAACTTCCTTTTAAAATCATTTCAAGTTAATTTCGGAAGTAGTAGGTTGGAATGGTACTCCTGAAAAGTTTCCAGCAGCTAATCGAGCTTTCCTCCTCCCGTGCAGTCAGCAGTCTTCCCCTCCTTCTCTTAAACCACGGCCAATCACGTCCTTCACCCGCCGCCCTCATCCTCTCAGGCTAAAACTCCTGCCGTGACCATAGTGCTGCCCTCTGTCAGGAAGTCCATCGCATTACACCAACCTATATTTTTTGCTCGCTCTGTCTCTCTCTTTAATAAGTAAATTTTGTGTTGCACAGCGCTTAAGTGTAATTTCCATTTCTTCTTCACGCACTCACACACACTCGCAAACACACACACACACACACACACACACACACACACACACACACACCCACACACACACACACACACACACACACACACCCACACCCACACCCACACACACACACACACACACACATACACCCACACATGGTTGGTAAAGGCAGCATCTGCTCAATTTCTTGCGCGCACTCTTTATCTCTTTTTTATTTATTTATTTTTTAAACCCTCTCCGTCCCACCGTACCCCCCTGCACCTCCCTCTCTCAGGTGAAGTCTTAATTAAGGATGTTTCCCCAGACACTGAAATGGGGAGGCAAATACGGGAGGTGAGGCTCTCTTTGGCAAAGTTTAAATCAAATATGACTTTTAGCTAACACAAGTCTGCCGTAGTATCACCAGATTTAGCATGACGGAACCCACACGTATATAGAAAGAGAATATTTAGTGTCAGGTTGAAGGGCTTATGTGTGTTGAGTGTTTAGTAATGCGTGGTTTTTCTTTTGTTTTGTTTTCCTGTTGTGGAGGTGTGTGTGTGTGGGGGGGGGGAGGGGGTGAAAGGCCTTATAGTTTTTTCACTCATTACAGTCTTCAGCAGAATTTGTTGAGATATATGGAAGATAGAGAACCATGATCATGAGGCTCGGGTGGCCGTGTGCAGATTACAAGTGAAACAAATCCGTTAGAATGACACTAGTTTTTTCTTTTATGGTGTTAAAGATGATGTTAGTAATCTTGATAGCGATAACTGCAAAATAGCAGCAGCAGAAGCGCGGCAACGGGGTCAACGTAGGCAGCAGCAGCAGCAGCAGCAGCAGCAGCAGCAGCAGCAGCAGCAGCAGCAGCAGCAGCAGCAGCAGACTCAGCGGTAATGGATGGGACTCCCGGGCTTCAGGCGGTAAAATAGAGCCGGTCGTGGATCACCCATTTCACGGTGAAGTTAATTTAGCTTTTCAGAGGCACTTCGTCTCCCACCTCCCTTGGGTGCCGCGCGCTGTGGGACGCAAGACGGTAACGCGCCAACAATAAATGGTCGATCAGGAGACGTTGTGATGAACACCAAAACACTTGACACAAGCGGCGACAATCAATCCTCGTAACTTTTACCCACGGCTGGTCAGTTCTGAGGTGTGTGTGTGTGTGTGTGTGTGTGTGTGTGTGTGTGTGTGTGTGTGTGTGTGTGTGTGTGTGTGTGTGTGTGTGTGTTCTCTCCCTTTTTTTTTACTGTGTTTAACATTGAAAGTCTTAGCGTTTTAAAAATAAATAAAAGAATATATAGATACATAAATAATTTGATAAATATATTCATAAGTATGTAAGTATATAAATAACTAAATATATAAGTAATAGATAAATAAATAAATATATATATATATATATATATATATATATATATATATATATATATAAATATATATATATATACTTATTTTTAGAATTTTCACCATCTTCCTAGTATAATAATTTATCTTTAATTACTATTTCCAGCATTTAAGGCCTCACGTTCTATACACTTCTTTCCAGAATTAGCACTGTCTTCCATTTATAAAAATAAATTATTAACATACTGAAAAATAGAACAACACAAAAGAACTAAGCACTAAGACATCGTTGTTTAGCTTAGTCGCATCGAGAGCTGCAAAGTCACCACATAATAGCTATTTGGAGGAAAATTACTAAACTGTCCCCTAAGGTATGGATGCAGGAGGGCAATATATGACCGCAGGGGCGCAGCTCGTGGCTGAAAAAAATTCCACTCTGCTACAAGTTTCCAACATAATACCATTACAGAGGAACATCAATTCAAGCCCGAAAGTCTTTGGCCAAGCGAGCAAAAATTAGGTCACCTCTTGAATTGATAGGCAATTGTCCGGATGGAAGGAGGATTTTGCTCTTTCCGGCTCCTGGCTATAAGGCTGCTAATACCCCCTCCAGGAAGGCCCCAGCTCACCCCTGCCGTCTGGTGCAGTAGAGAGGCACTTACCGCGATAATGTGTGTTATACCAGCAGTCCCTCTGTTCCCTAATTACCGTCGTAAGTACCATGAAAGACAGACCTGCGATTAGATGAACGTAAGGGATCGATGAAGTTGTTATAATTTGGACTTGTGTACCCATTGTAGGTTTTATCGCGGCTGTCAGTAGAGACGCTAATTGTATCTGCCAAGTACAAACCCCAAGACATTTGGCAATTACTCCCCGATCTGGCAATGATACTCAAGAATCCAGACTCATACGTGCAAAAAAAGATAGTGAATTTAGTTTTGGTTACGTCGATAAGAACGGCCTCGAACACGGTGCACCGGGCACTTTTTTTTTCGCCTCCAGCTTAAATACCTGTAGCGTTAATCATGATTATTTTATGGTGTCGTCGAGCATGAAGCGCATGTCGTTCAGGGTAATTTTTGAGGCCGTTCTTTACTGCCGTCCTGAGTGAGGCTAAAACGGTGAAGAACAGGAACGCCAAGCCGGTGAACGCGGCGACAGTAACTTATGGCCCGCACGCTGCAGCCGGTAATTTAATGAGGTTCCTGGGCCGCTCCGAAGACGGAGGGAAAAATTCCAAAACTGGGTGGGGCAAAAACAGACGGGTTCCAACAGCCTTGAGACCCCCTGACAAGCAGACTAATTTTCCAGACCGTTAGTCTCGTGTCCGCCACAACTCATCTCCCTCGCTCCAGGACCCGGTCGGCGGAGGGGAGGGGAACGGAGCACGACGGGGCCTGCCACCGCCAAAGGTCGTCTAATTAGGGTATAGGGGCCGAAGGACGCCGCGACTAGGTCCTTGTGAGGAAGCTGGAAAGGGGATCCAGAGGACTTACATGCTTCTGAACCACTTAAGTTGCTGGCGAGGCCCTTAAACTCCAGGACTTCGATTCAGGATGAGGCAATAATGGTAACTTAGCTGGAGACGCTGGAGTTGGGAAGCCTCGGAGGGAATGCACGGTAAAGGCTCCCCGCGGTAATGGCGGCAATACTTTAACAAACGCATCAAGCATATTAATAATGATAATCAAGAAGGTTGGAATCAAGTAATCCCATTCCAGGCACGCACGGGATTGCCAGGCTGACAGAATAATGGAAATTTATCTCATTTTGGATCCATACCGGAATCACAACTCGGCAGGGATGTCGGCTGTTCCGGGTAGTGCGAGGGGACTCACTCTCCCTCGATGCTGCTACGTAAAATGGATCGTCCGTCCGTCCCTCTCTTTACTGTGAGGAGATTTTTGCCTGACTAGCGAGCGGGGAAACTGATTTAGCAAACAACTGGGAATAACCAAACTCTTTTCATCTACCCGGAAAAGAGATTCCTCATCGTTGTTCATATCCTCTAGAGGATGTGAATATTGGAAGGAGGCGAATCATTTATTTGTATTATTTATATTACAATTGTGGGAGGAAATGCAGACGTGAAGGGTAATGGAACGGGGAACCAAATCGTGCGTGGCTCGGCTCGTCTAGTTTGTTTTATTATCAACCCAGTACGTATTACTAGCTTTTGAAGTGGTGGTAAATTATTATGTAGTTTAAGGCGCTCCTATTTTTGTGATGGTACTTGTATATAGTTTTGTGAACAAATTATTAGCATATTATGATAAACAAATAATCTTTAATAGAAAAAAAAAATCTGCCAAAAATATCTTAAATTTTAACAGACCTCAATCCACTGTGGTGCAGTCAAAAAGAACAAAAGCACCTGATGTTCTTGTAATTATCGGCTGCCACCGCCTGCCGCCAATTAGTGCAACACAATCACAATCAAGACATAACAATTGAGACACAAGATGTACGGGACTTACCGGTGTGTGTGCGCTGATGGGCCTTAAGGTGCGAGGACTTGGTATAGACTTTCTTACATCCGGGGAAGAGACATTTATGCACCCGGCGTTTGGCGTCTGGGGAGGTGTCTGCCGCCCGCGGGTGGGCGCCCACCATGCCTCGAACGCCCAGTGTTAGATTACTGCTGCTGTTGTTGTTACTGGTCTTGAGGGGCAAGGATGTGGTGAAGGAGATATACTTTGGCACTTGTGAGCGGGCGTGAACCTTTAGGAGTGTGGGTGTGTGGGCGGTTGGCGACGTCTCCGGAGAAGAGGGTGGCGTCAAGGTGGCTATGTTGGGGGCTGACTTGGCAGCCAGGAGCTTCGCCGCACCGAAGAACGACGTGCTTGACGAGCGTCGCGCACCGGATTCAAGTCGCGCGTCCGTCGCCATGTCTTCTGATGACGCCCAGGAGACCAGTGACCTACCGCGAGTGGGGCTCTGGGCACCCACGCTACTGGGGGCATCTAGGTCACCTTCCAAGGAGGCTAGGGAAGAGGCTGAGGAAGAAGAGGACACAGACACCGAGTCGAGCGATCGCTCTGAGCCACACAGGTCATCTTGACTCAGTGGGTCATCGAGGTCCTCTAATGGTTCGTCTTTGACAACGACATCGGAGCTGAGGTGGTCTGTCTTCTCACAGCTGTCACGATCGTAATGTTCTCGCTTGATGTTGAATTCTGCGCTGAGGATCTCCGGTTTGACCTTCACCAGAAAGCGAGAGCTGCGGCCGCCCTTGACGGGTCGTCCAAGCTTGGTGTAGAAGCGCACCGGTTGTGCTTGAGAGTCATGAGAGAACTCCTCGTAGAAAGCGTCAATTTCGCAGCTACCAAGCTTCCGCCCACCTTTGACCCGAGGCTCGTCCTTCAGGTAACGATCCATCTCGTAACAGTTCTGAAAGAGAGTGAAATAAAGTTATTAAAATATGACTGTGAATCTACACATAAGTAATAACAAGCTTGTATAACTATTTGAAAACATAAAACGTCGAGGTCATTGTTCATTTTCATTATTCATAATAAATTTTCTACAGTGTAAAAGAAAAAGTCGTCCTTTACTATGTGTTATATAATATAAACATCTATTATCCATCACCTAAACATAAATCTTCAGATTCTTTATAATCAACAAATCATAAATGTGTTGCTGTATTTAGTCACCGTTCAGTATTATAGTGTTTCAGTATCAATTATTCTTATTTCCTGTTCTTGCGCCCAGAATGTAAATATATATATATATATATATATATATATATATATATATATATATATATATATATATATATATATATATACATATATATATGTATATATGTTTATATATATATATATATATATATATATATATATATATATATATATATATATATATATATATATACATATATATATATATATATATATATGTATATCATGTATTTAGTGTATGCATCATTGCATTGTGTGGAGCGATAGTTTATGCATGCAGAACAGTGGCATTATCATGTTTTGCAGCGAGTCAGAATATGTGAGTGTCAGTAGTGTTTGCATAATAAAAATATCCCTTAAAGCCCGAGCATTAGTTAGCATCAAGGGAACGCGGCGTCAACAGCCTCGAATGCTGTAGTAAACAGGCAGAGGTCGGACCCAGCTAAGGGGTAAGCGAGGTACCCAAGGCCAACCTTCCTTGTCACACCACTAGGGTGGCGCCGCATGTACTGGTCTAAAGCGCCGCACCGAGTAAGGAGACATGAGTGAGGCTTACAGGTTGATCCCACCACAAGGCCGGCAATCTGCATCACGCTGTAACTTAGATTGTGACGCTGTGTTCAAAGTTTAAGAAGGCTATGTATTTGTGTGTGTATTCTCTCTCTCTCTCTCTCTCTCTCTCTCTCTCTCTCTCTCTCTCTCTCTCTCTCTCTCTCTCTCTCTCTCTCTCTCTCTCTCTCTCTCTATCTCTCCCTCTCTCCCAGGACCTACGCAGCCCCTTAACCTGTCTCCCTGTATCGTGCTCACGAGACACACTTAACCCGTCTCTCTCGCCCTCGCTCTGACTCGTGGGAGCCTTGTCGTCACTGCCTTTTGATCTGATGACATTTTGTATCATTGTGTTGACCCCGGGGCGGAGAGGAGGCCAGGGAAATAAGATTGAATGTAGAAGAGGGCGAAGCTGAACGAAGAGACAAGAGTGAAAGGAGGAAAAAGGAGGAAAAAGGAGGAGGAGGAGGAGGAGGAGGAGGAGGAGGAGGAGGAGGAGGAGGAGGAGGAGGAGGAGGAGGGGGAGGAGGAGGAGGAGGAGGAACAGCAGCAGAAGTAGCAGCAGCAGCAATTGAATGAGAACAAGGAGAGGAATACGAGGACGGGAAGTAGGAGGTGTAAGACAAAGAGTAGAGGGAGAGGAACAAGCAGAGGAGATGAAGAATATTTACATAATTGGAATTGGAGTTTGGAATGATAATGAATGTGATATACATGAAGGCAATCTTATTAAAAAAAAACGTGTCGATGCATATACATGAGGGAGATTCTAGAAAGGTAAATTTCACCACTAAATACACGTAGTACTTCGATGACCTAATGTAATTACTCTCTGTAGCAAACAAATACTATGTTACCAAATGAGAACCTTGAAATATGTCGCGTGTAGCTTAAACATAACAAGGAAAAGCGGAGGCCCTTGCACTCAACCCGGAGGAGGAGGAGGAGGAGGAGGAGGAGGAGGAGGAGGAGGAGGAGGAGGCAACTGTGTTTACCTTGGCGCTGGTCTGGTCTTGAGTGTTTACACGGAGTTTGCCTCTAGAGGCTCCGGATGTTCTCGACAGCAGTGTAAATGTTGCCTGATTGCTTGAATGAGCGAAAGTGCTTACATGTAGTGGCTAAGGCATGTGTAATGATTTGTGTTGTGCGCTTACCCGCGTGTGTAATGTTCTTTATTTTTCTGTTGTGTAGTCCCCTGTGTTTAAAGCATTACAGGATATCAATGTTGTGTCTACCTCTTCATGCATTATCGGATCACAGTAAACAGGGACAACAAATGGATCGAATAGCACCCAGTTTATACTTATGATTTATGTTTTAAATTGCTTACGAGTTTATGGAAGCGAATGTCTATGCATTGATCCCCCTCATCTCGTTCCGTACGTGTATAAAAAATTCATAACAGGTATCATGGTTTATTTTAGGCCGCAGACCCTCGTGATCCAAAGGGCGAGGCATTGTATTGTTTTCATTCATTGCAAATAACTGTCGGCGGAGTTCCAATTTTCTGATGAAATACGCGGCGTCCCTTTGACATTGACTTTCCCGAG
>JAPQNM010000043.1:2582074-2599574 GCA_029783475.1 Metacarcinus magister | reverse complement strand
GTGTGAAAAGAAAACCGGACTGTGTGGAGAGTGAACGAAGCCTTTTGAAAAGATTTGTAAGAGAGAGAGAGAGAGAGAGAGAGAGAGAGAGAGAGAGAGAGAGAGAGAGAGAGAGAGAGAGAGAGAGAGAGAGAGAGAGAGAGAGAACAGCAACAGCAGCAGCAGCAGCAGCAGCAGCAAGAGGGAAGCGTGACGTCACCTCTCCATTCACACCATCACCTCATGAGTTTGTCCTGCGTCAGCCAACGTGTTTCTTATCATCCGTCAGTTAGAAACACACACACACACACTCACTCTCTCTCTCTCTCTCTCTCTCTCTCTCTCTCTCTCTCTCTCTCTCTCTCTCTCTCTCTCTCTCTCTCTCTCTCTCTCTCTCTCTCTGGGATAAATAATACATAACACAAGCCTCCTGAATACTGCAAAAGAGGACGAATCCCAAGCCATAGGTACGGATAGGGAGAAAATACCTTCCCTATGAATACAAAGGTAAGGGAGATTGTAGGGGTGGGTGTGAAAGACCTTTAACCTCGACCACTGCCAATACCTTCTCCTCAACCACAGTCAGAAAAGCGATAGTCACCCCACCGAGGAGAGTGTTTTTAAGTGTTGCAAATCGACTGTTTTCTTCGCGTTCTCCAGCAGATAGAAGACAAGGACGATGGATTTTCTTGATGCTTTTGGTAGTGGTGTTGTGTATACGAGAGAGAGAGAGAGAGAGAGAGAGAGAGAGAGAGAGAGAGAGAGAGAGAGAGAGAGAGAGAGAGAGAGAGAGAGGTATTGTTAGGAAGGGGCACACACTCCACCCACTGCAAATTTTAGTTCTTTCGTCATACCTTGTACACTTCGGCCTCAACCCACGCTACGCCTGCCCTCACACCCACATACCGTTCATATCATCGCCCAACACATCCCAAACACGCTCCACCCACTCTCTCTCTCTCTCTCTCTCTCTCTCTCTCTCTCTCTCTCTCTCTCTCTCTCTCTCTCTCTCTCTCTCTCTCTCTCTCTCACTTTACACCATTGTCGTCGCTTACGTACTCAAGTAACATTCCTCGCCTACTATCATCCGCTCCTCAAATTGGCCCGTATGTATTTCGTCAGCCGCTCAACAACACACTCTCGGCTTCTTCTTCCCACGGCCTCAACCTCGCATCTCGCCGCTTCTAGTTTCCATCACACATCAAACGTCGGATCAAATGCATAAGCTGGCGGGGAGCATAATTTCCGCCACCAACGTCCTGTAAAGTTGCCTCCCACACGTAACAATACACTTAATGGCCGCGATGAGATGGGCTTAGAGGAGCTTGCCGTCTTGCAGCGAGAGAGAGAGAGAGAGAGAGAGAGAGAGAGAGAGAGAGAGAGAGAGAGAGAGAGAGAGAGAGAGAGAGAGAGAGATGGGGAAACGCGTGTGATGAGAGAGGAAAGAGACGAGGAGGGAGAAGCGGCTGGAGGAAGATATCTTGTCTAGGAAAAGAGTAGCGGCTTTAAGTTTTATTTCCTTCCCAAATCCCTCGCTATCAGGGATTATGGTCCTTAGCGGTAAGTCGTTAAAGTTCATAATGTATATGCAACAGTCTGCCGGTTGTTTCCTCCTCAGCCTCCACAACTTCCTGCACAACCACCACAGCACAGCACCAGCGAAATATTCTTTAAGAGCGCCTCACCCACGGTTCCTTTGCTCCCCAACACCCTAACAGCTTGGTAGTCATCCGTTCAACTAGGATTATTTAAAAGTTCAGCTATTTTAGATTTGCCTTCTTCCGCTTTCCTCTTATGTCAGTGGATGGCTTCCCCCCAACAGTGGTGGCTGTTTTCCCCTCCATCTCCGCTGCCACCCTCCTCCCTGACAGTCTGCTGGCTCGTTCGTTCCTTAGATATAAGTCTGGAGCAGATTATTACTATCGAAAAACCTTCACTCCTGCTCACTTATTCACTGCCCGAGTTATAGGATCGTTACAGGATCAGAAGTCTAGCATAAAGTATCTGTTTCGGTGCATCAGGAAGGGAGAGAAGAGTTCTTTTTGCTGTCATATTGTTAAAAAAATGTATATGTTTAATTTGATTTTTCCTTCAAATTTTCAGATGTGTACCCTCGCTTAGCCAAGAGGAGTACCAACCTGGCTCCTCTTGATATCAGACAGGTAAGAACACTTTGCTATTGTGTTGCGTTGTCTTCTATTTTATGTGAAATTGAGGAACTGGCACTTCTGACAGCTCGCCGAACAACCTGGAGTAACAAGGTTTAGAGGGTCTGAACTTCATGTGGGCGAGAGTTTAGGTGAAACAGTGAGAGTTAGCGTGGGCGAGAATAAGGGAAGGACGAGGCGTGGGATGAACACAACACAATCGTGCCACGAGTAAGGGCGTCCTGATGGAAACGTGCTGAAGCGGAAAGAAAGACGAAAGAGAGTGTACAGAGAGAGGGAGAGAGTAGGTGCTAGAGGTAGCGAGAAATACGTCCAATGCAGATAAGATACTTTTGCTTTTTGTAAGAGGAAAAGGGGAAGACTGAAGACTTTGAAGAGCTACGTATGAGTGTGTTTAGGTTATGTAAAGTTACAATGTGTCAGCAAGCGATGAAGGTTACGAGCCAGAATGACGAGAAATCTTTACAGAGAACTGACAAATAGGAAAAGCGAGTATTTTCTTGAGAGGTCAAGCCTCAGATCCAAGAGTAACAAGGTGAAATTAACGAGCAGCTTTAAGCTATAATTGAGAGGTAGAAAATAAGGTTTTATGATCGTTAAAAGAAGATTAGTAAGGAACAGAAACATATCGTAGTTCCGCACATCTCAGTTAAATATATATGATTTATAACGCTAAACTTTTATGTCGTGCCTTTCATCCCGCCACTGAAGCAAGATGGAAGGAAATACATGAAACTCTAATTGGCAAACCGTTATGAGGAAAGAGAAATCAAGAACATGAACAGAAGTGAAGAAAAAAATACCACGCGAGAGGAGGGAGAGGTGAGGGCATGACGGGACGGGGCTTAGTGGCTTGGGGAATGAATAGAGATGCGGGTGGTGGTGGAAGAGGGGTGCAGAGGGCAGTGAAGGAGAGAGGGGAGGCTGACGTCACCGTTGCGGTCACAACTCAGGTATGTCCGGCTGTTCGAGATACGTAGGTGAAGGTCACAGGCCCTCGTCGAACCTGTTTTCCTTAATGTTCACTCCGTCATGCCAGTTTCTTTCCCCTTCGTCTGTTTCCATTGGTTTCCTTCGGCAGACTCGAGTATGTTGTTCTTTTACTTCACTGTTCCCCTTTAGTTTGTGCGCAGCGTTCAACACGGCGCAAAACGTTTCCTCACAAGACTGGTGACGGTACTGGAGGAGGGAACAGATGGGAGGGTCTTGTTATGCTTCACTTTCTTCCTCATTTTAGTCTCAAGTGAACGTTGCTTATCTTTCTCTTTCCTTCTCTCCCTCCCCCCCCCCCCTGGAGGCCCTCTATAACGATTCAGGGTGGACATGAGGAAGGGCGATGGGGGCATACCATGAAAAGCGACTGACAACGGCTCGTTTTCACACACACACACACACACACACACACACACACACACACACACACACACACACACACACACACATTGGTACACTCACAAGCTCTTTTCTTGATCTTATGAATATAAGAATTTCATCTTATTCACATCTTGGAATTAGACTCACATCGTCTTCTTTCAATAAACGTCGACAGTCACCAAACATCTTCGACGACCACGATCTTTGCCGCGTGACCCGAGACACATTTAGAGGCTTCTCAGATGCCTGAATGAGCTCGAGTGACCCAGGAGTGTCTGGGGAGAACGGAGCTTCATCCCTTATTCCGAAACTTTCTCACACCTGTAGATTATTATTTAAGTGTTGCGTTTTGTTAAAATGGTTTTCGTGTAAGTGACGTCCATGAGAAGCTGTATATATATATATATATATATATATATATATATATATATATATATATATATATATATATATATATATATATATATAATGTTTGTGTGTGCGTTACATTGTAAATTGAAAGGGTTTTGGAATTATGCAAAACTCACTTATAATTTCAAATATAACGGCAGTGGGAGATAATATAAATTCGGAGTAGTATAAAACTGAGGAAGGGAAGGAGGGAGAAAAGACCCTAAATCTTGGCAGTTGTTTAGTGTGCATATCTACCGAGGGTGCGTCAGGAACACTTAACAGTTTCAAGTCAGCCGAGTGACTTCTTTGTGTCACACTGCCATAGGAAAACAGTACCCGATGTGTGTGTGTGTGTGTGTGTGTGTGTGTGTGTGTGTGTGTGTGTGTGTGTGTGTGTGTGTGTGTGTGTGTGTGTGTGTGTGTGTGTGTGTGTGTGTGTGTGTGTGTGTGTGTGTTCCTTCGTCGGATAGTTTTCCTCTACGCCTTAAGCCCCGGGCCCAGCCAACGAGGGGTGTGTATTATGTAAGGTGGTGTGTGCCTCGCGTGTTGCCTCTTGCCGCACCAGGAACATTTGCAGGTAAAATAACACACCAGAGGGAGATTAAGGGAGAGCAAGAGATTCAAACATAAGAATTCAGCGGAAATTCGTTTTAGTTGTTCAAGACTTGATGATAGTTAATGTCAGCCAATCCCACGTGAGTGTTAGAGTGAGGAATGAGTTGGTTGAGCCCTTGATAGCATTATAGATGACAATAGTAAGGTGGCCATAGAACAGAACGCCGCTAACACTTACGCAATATGACTAACTGTAAGGCAAGAAATGTTAGGTAGTGCTGCCGTGGAATGCTTGCTTTTCGTTTTATTTCTTTTTCTCTATCTATCTATCTATCTATCTATCTTTTTTGTCGACAACATTCTCCGTAGGGGAATCAATGTCACTATGAAAACGCATCATAGTCTATAAAATGTAAATATGAATGTAGCAAAATAAATATATATAAAACCCATGATCCACGTGTAGCCTCAAAACTGAATTTCATCAAGTCGAGGACGCTGGAGTGTCCCAAAACTATTTTTGCAAACAACAAAGAACTCGAGTCTGAGGTTCGTTAAAAGGCAATTGACTCGCCCCGGTATTGGCCCGTCGCCACTCAAAAATAATGTGCACAATTTCTCACCTTTTTATGAGCCTCTGTCGCCGTAAAGTGTCATTTTTTACCATAATGATTACAACTCTGCGCCTCGGGAAAATATATATATGTTGGGGGAGTATCTTGGGGGACCTCCCGGTGTGTAGCAGAAGGCTGTTTGGTCCTCAGGGTTACACGAGTTAAGTCCATTCTCGAGGCATTAACATGGTCTCTCCTTTTTTCATCTCCATTGTAATAAGGCCTAAATAGCGACAATAACATACTTTAGTCCTTGAGTGAAGAAAGTATGTGTACAATTTAGTGAGTGTGAGCCCAGGGCGGAGGAGGAAGGCTATCACCATGACATCTGCCTCTACACACCCACACCCACCACCAGCGAGGGCCCCCAGACCTGCCTCAACCTATGTCCTTGAGGGTTACGTGGCATCTTTTTGTTGCCCTCCAAGCCTTGTGTGATAGTGAGGCCCCACGACTACCCACTATACCAGCTGGTGCCTAAACTACCACTACATTCTTGTTGACCGAGTTAGTTTTGCTGCGTGAGTGAAGAAATACACTACATGATGCTGTATAGTTAGTGTTGCTACTCAAAAACACAGTTACATAAAGCAAACACACACACACACACACACACCACACACACACACACACACACACACACACACACACACACACACACACACAGTATCCATCATCCTGCCCACGTCCTTACATCACGCCATTCCCTCTACTGATCAGATTTTAAGCCCCGTCAAGTCGTGACTGTGTGTGTTTATATCTATTCACGCCCACGCCCGCCCACGCTCGCTGATCCTTATTGCGACGTAGTCTTCACACACACACACACACACACACACACACACACACACACACACACACACACACACACACACACACACACACACACACACGTGAGGTAGACACTTATAAGGTTTATTTGACATCCATTTGTAGTTGGGTTTATCAAATGTTGGATTGTTTTCACCCAACAGTATGTCTGATGTCTAAGTACTTTCTGTTCTGCTGTCTCGTTTTGTCAGAGTGTTCAGGTGAAACTTTTGGTTCTATGCCATTTAACTCTTGAGATGCGACAGATATCTCAATTTATTTAGATTATGTTGTTTTCCGACAAATTTTTCACCGCAACGCGAAGTATTTATGACAAGATTATATATATGAAGGAGCCACACTTTGCGAGACATAATTGCTGTGTAACGTGCCAAGAACAAGTGTTTGGTGAGAGTAATCGCCAGAATTTATTAAAAGGTCCTGGTCTTCGTTGAACATTATATACGTGACTTCTTTTTGTGTCTACAGTACGAGATGCTACATTATGTTAGTTCAAAATTGTCGTTGTTTTTGTACATATTGTGTTTCATGGTTTGACTTATTACTTGATTTACTTGAAACTGTAGATATTAAGGTTACAATTGGAGTCCACATACAAGTTGTTTCAAGTGTATCTTTCCATCTAGCCTCACCTGCTACCACTTGGCTTCTCTCTCTCTCTCTCTCTCTCTCTCTCTCTCTCTCTCTCTCTCTCTCTCTCTCTCTCTCTCTCTCTCTCTCTCTCTCTCTCTCTCTCTCTCTCTCTCTCTCTCTCTGTCGGACTAGAGGATCTGCATATTGATGTAACACTTTAATACAAACAAAATTCATCCACAGTAGATCAATCCTTTAATGGCTAACGTCCTTTCATACACACCACTTAGGACAGACACATCCACACCCACACCACATCCACACTGTACCACACTCACACTCACACCCACACCTGCGCTGCCACCACACTTACGCAAACACCCACACCTGCCCCACCTTCCCCAGCCAGAGGACTCGACGGCAAGAGGACGCGAAATCTGGCCATGTCTCAGGCCTTTAGTGAGGTTTGGATTTATGAGGCTTTAGTATGCGTTGTCTCGACGTTTTATCTGAGCAGACATTATGTGAGAGGCTGGGGAGGGGATAAATCTGGCAGAGTGAGTAGAGGGAGGGAGGGAGGGAGGGAGGGAAGGAGAGAGGGAGGTGGGCATTGGGAGAGGCAGGGAGGCTGAAGCAGTGAAATGGGAAAAGAGAAGAAGAAAGTCCTAGAACAAAGGGGCTGAATACAAGGGGTAAAAAAATGGGATTCGAAAGAAAAGTATACTTAAAAGTTAAATGAAAGAGCATTCTTGGAAACGAAAACACTAAGGATGTTATTAAACTAAAGAAAGAAAGAAAGAAAGAAGGGAAGAAAGAGACTCTGCTTAATAACGAAAGGTGAAAAAAATGTAGAATGTTACACAAAAACGGACAATTGGGAGAAAGGAAGGAATGAACGTGATGGAAAATGGATAAAGGCATCAAGGAAAACAAGGTAATAAGTGGAATTATGTAAAAGTTGTTGAAGAAGAAGCGTAAAATAAACACTGGAGGAAGGATTCATTGCTGCTAACTTACTTGAGAGAGAGAGAGAGAGAGAGAGAGAGAGAGAGAGAGAGAGAGAGAGAGAGAGAGAGAGAGAGAGAGAGAGAGAGAGAGAGAGAGAGTAGGTCCTTATGCTTCTTCTCCCTCGTTGTGTTTTGTCTCTCGGTCTGCTTAACGCAAGTCAGCTGTGTGAAGGAAGGATGACGTCCATCTTGTTGCAAATGATATCATGTCACTGTTTTCTTTTTTCTTTTTAATTCAATTGCTGTTTCTTTGTCTTTGTTTTTTTGTTTTGTTTTTTTGTCGCTTCCTTGCGTCTCCTTCAGTAGTTTCTTTCTCACTGTCTCGTTGTGTTTATTAATTTTTTTTTTCTATTCTATTAACTTTTATTCCTATCTCTCGCTGTTTTTATTTACTTTTTTTTCTCTCTGTGTTTTTAATTTCCGGCATTCTCTCACATTCCTATTATTTCTTCATCTTATCTCCTTCTTTCCTACGTTCTTCTTCTATTCTCTTCTGTATAATGTCCTTTCCTCCCCATTCTCCTCCCCTTTGCCCTTCCCAAAACCTCAGATGGAGTTGGTAGCCTCAGGTCATCAGGAACTGCCTCACAGATGTCAAGTTTGTTGGGTCCACTGCAGCTGTGAGGTCACCGCCCGTGTCCCTCCTACACCAGCACACCTAAGCCTCCTACCACTTGCTGCGACACACACACACACACACACACACCCACACACACACCACACACACACACACACACACACACACACGTCGAACTTCTCTTTCACCATCGCCTAAAATATACTGTGTAATAGAATCATTATCCACAATCTGTTTCATCGCATCCCTAATGACTATCTCTATCTCTCTCTCTCTCTCTCTCTCTCTCTCTCTCTCTCTCTCTCTCTCTCTCTCTCTCTCTCTCTCTCTCTCTCTCTCTCTCTCTCTCTCTCTCTATGTTATGTAACCAATCCCATCCTTACAACTCATCCTACACTCCCACTATACACACTCACTCACTCACTCTCCCGCCCTTTCTCAGATTTCACCCACCCACCCTCACCACCCAGACCCACCCGCGGGAAATCTTCTGCACATTTCCCTTCTAACTACCCTCCTCTTCCCCCATCGCACCCTAGCGCATTCCATCTCTTTCCTCACTCACATCCCACTCATTCTTATGCGTCCTGCCCTCTCCCTCTCATCCCACACACTCACCGCGAACCCTTCAAATTCTCGTCCTACTCTCTCTCTTCTTCGTACCCTCTCTCCTCTGCTTTTTGTCTCCTTCCCTCCTCTTTCCTTCCTTCCTTTTCTCTTCCTCTTCTTCCTCCTCCTCTTCTTTGCTAGATGAGTGCCCCCTATGCTCTTATTGCATTAAAAACAGATGCTTTATTTAACACATTAATGAAAGGCAAACACATGAGGGATGAAAATGCACTTAAACATGAACGTAAGGCGCGCGTTAAACTTAATGAAAATGATGTTTGAGGTGTTTACAATCTGTACAAATACACTGATGCTCCTGCACGCACATACTACACTTGCTTGCACACACACACACACACACACACACACACACACACACACACACACACACACACACACACACACATGAATTTAACAGAACCACTAATCATTTATGTACCTTGCTTCAAATCCTCCTTCCCCGCCTCCTCCTCCTCGTCCACCTCCTCCTCCTCCTCCTCCTCCTCCTTCTCCTCCTCCACCTTCCTCTCCTCTCCTCTCCACCAATATATCCTCACTCCTTGCGTCCACCACCTGGCCCTTGATCCTCCACTCATACACCCACACACTTGCCTTTACATTCCAAACCTGTAAGAATAATATTAAAGCATGAAGAAAATTGCAAAAGAGGAAAAAAAAAGTGTAGTGATGATGGGATGATGATGATGATGATGATGATAGGAAGAGGGGTGAGGATGCATCAAGAACACGATCAGTCACACCCTTGCACACCACACCCGTTCTTGCGTCACCCCGCCCATGCTCCTACACTCCCTCACACCCTATCCTAAGCTCATATCTTCCTTCCTCCACAGCTGAACGTGTGTGTTGTTAGTTTTCAAGACCTAATATGAAGAGGTTTAGATGTCTGCTCTGTGGATGATTTGGCTGGTAACACACACACATACATAGACACACACACACACACACACACACACACACACACACACACACACACACACACACACACACACACACACACTCACACTCACACTCACCCACACATTTCTACATTTCCTTTTCTCATTCCCTTAAGATTATTTGAATATTTTGCTGTGTAGTTGATACTAAAAGAAGGAAAACAGGAAGAGGTAAGAGGAACACAGAATCGTAAAATCAGAGAAATAATACAAGGAACGATGCCAAACACCGCCACCCTTGCCACATACCTGCGTGCAAAAGAAAAATGATGATAAGAAAATCAAAAGCTACACTTCACAGGTGTTGGTAATATCGTGTACGCAGGGACGAAAAAAATATGATCCGAGGAAGAATATGATTTGAAGAAAAAAAACCAGACATGATACAAAATTAATCCATAGTGAAGACATGATATAGAAGGAAAAAATATTAAATACAAAGAAAACGAAGAAAGATAATCTATGGAAATCAAGGTAGAAAGCATGACAACAAAAAAAATGGAATGTGAAACCAGTAGGAAAAGTAGGAATAATCAGAGAAGTGAACTGTGTCATCCATCAGGTAGCCGAGCACACCGTCGTCAGCGAGAGGCGTCACCCGGCAGCGACCTCATCCCGGCAGAGACAAAGAAGCATCCTGTTGTGGGACAAATGTATCCTTCCTCGCTGCTAAATCCCGGGGCACATCCATCAAAGTCACGCGGGCAGGACACTCCATTATCGCCGCTACGGATTCGCGCCCTAGGATCTGTTTGGATTCTGCCTCCGTCAGCGCGGCCGCCAGGTTCGGAAAGAGGAGGAAGAGGAAGGGGAAGAGGAGCAGGAGGCTAGGGTGGTTAGAGTGGTAGGATGAGGCACAGGGGGTCGTCTTACTTTGTTCATTTGTCATGGCCATAGGAGGGTGACATCATCTCACTGCCACTGAAGTTATGATTCAGAATTATGATGTGGGAGAGGCTTCTACGGGGCCCTCACCTTACTCCCTCCTTCCCCTTACATTCCCTCTCTCTCTTTCCCTCTCTCTCCCTCCCTCCTTCACTCACTACACCTTGCTTAGTGGCACTTCAGGTAACACTTATTACTTCCCATATTCTCGGAACCCAAATTATCTTTTACTTCCTCCTCATCCTCCCTGATTCATTACCGGCCCTTCATCACTATTTTCTTGTTGGTACACCTTTCACCTTTTCTTCTTCCCTCATTTACTATTATCTTTTTCCCTCGTAATTTCCCTCCCTCCCCATGTGTTCTCGTGTGTGTGTATATATTTTTTTCCCTTCTCTCAGTACTTCTCATCTATGTTATGTGGAATGTGTTTGACTTTACTAGTTTTATGTAACTTTTTCGTTTATTTTACTCGCATCATCTTTGTCACATTTTGGGGTCCGTTCGTGATCTTCTCAAGGCAAGCTGTCAGTAGTCATTTATATATCTTTTTTTATGCATCATCTTTACTCAGTTCTTTCTTCTATCTTTCTTTATCTTGAGTCGTTTCTGGCATGAGTGTTCCCTTGCGTTTGTTTCGTCTCTTTCTTTCTTTGACATTCCACCTGACTACTTAACATATTATTTATGTTTTTGTCACCTTTCTTTATTGCGCCATAAATTTGAATGATAGTTTTCGGGTCGAATTAAGTTGAGGGTAGATATTTTTACCTCCATAACATAGTATTGTTATTATCATTATTTTACATTATTACTATCAACTGTTACGTTTCATTATATCTTACGCATTTCACTAAACTCTACCGTCACTTGTTTCTAATCAGCTGTCTCTCATCAGTAACCATTTCTCATCCTCTTTGTTATATACCATTACTGATCCCTCCTGCTACTTCTGCTTTGGTCTTTGTCCTGTGTCAGTGTGTTGTCCTCCCTTGAACCTGCTGTACCCTGCCGCACCCTCCCTGAGAGACTAGAGGGCACGGCTTCCCACACTAGATAGAACCCACTGCTTGGTCGAACCGCGTACCCTGTCATGTGGTGCCCTTTCGTACCCTCCCTGTAAGTTGTTCTTTTATCCGTGTGGTGATCTCAGGATATCACCGTCGTACTGCCTTAGTTGTGCTGCCTCTCGTGCTGTAGACTCAGTATGTATTGTGCAGTAGACTAGCTGTAAATTATTAGACTGGAGATGTACTCGTACCTAAACTGAGATGGTATACTTGCAAGATGCTGTTGCTTTGTTGCATATTCTCTCTATCTCTCTCTCTCTCTCTCTCTCTCTCTCTCTCTCTCTCTCTCTCTCTCTCTCTCTCTCTCTCTCTCTCTCTCTCTCTCTCTCTCTCTCTCTCTCTCTCTCTCTCTCGGTCGCTCGCTCTCTCTTTGGGTACCTTATATGATGCAGTGAACCCTCCTGTCTCAGTTTATCCCTCTCCGCCTCCCAGCCTACATACTACATACTACATACTACATACATCCTACCTCTAATATACAGCCTGTCTCCTACGCACACCTGCCTCTGATCTAACACCTGCCTCATCTTAGCTTAAATGTACTTTCTTTCGTATGTTATGACTCTATTATTATTTCTCTCTCTCCTCCTCCTCTCTGTCTGACTTCTCTACTACATCAATATTATCTGCCTCGGATCGCAGTACATCGAGTGTGTTTTAGTGACGTTGTTGTGATGTAATCTTTGCTTCCTCGCACTAAAAGGAATACTTATAATTTACACGAGTCTGCTAACATTTTCTAGTTCTTTCTCTCTTGCTTTCTCCCCCTCCTCCCCCTGTTACTCCTCCTCCTCCTCCTCCTCCTCCTCCTCCTCCTCCTCCTCCTCCTCCTCCTCCTCCTCCTCCTCCTCCTCCTCCTCCTCCTCCTCCTCCTATGCCTGATACCTTCGCCTTTACTATCCCACGTCTCTTACTTTAAATCAACTGTTAAATTAGCTGTTGTTTGTTCATCCTTTGTGTTCCTTTGCATTCCTTTGTGTTACGCTTCATTCTCTTGTTTTTCCACTTTTTTTTTTTGCATCCCTTCTCTATTAGTTCATGCTTGAGTTGTGACTGTCTACCTGTCTTTCCCCTTTAAGCCTGGCTATCAAATCATTAATGAATATTTTTTTTTATGCTCCCTCTCTCTCTCTCTCTCTCTCTCTCTCTCTCTCTCTCTCTCTCTCTCTCTCTCTCTCTCTCTCAAAAATAGTGGTAATGATGTTGTGTTGCCTCGTTTAGCCCGGAACTACGCGTGTGATAGTAGCGATGATAGTAATGATCGGTCGCTTCGTCTCGTCAATCCGCAGACTATTTTGATGCTTACTAATGGTTGGAATCTCGCCCTCCCTCACGTGTGTAATACTTTAGGGATGGTTAAGGACGAAGACTGTGCTCGTTAGTGTACTCAAAGGGTGTATTAGCGATAATGGCTGACTATATACATGTTTTTTTCTCTTCTCTCTGTCTGTGCGTGTGTGTGTTTCTCTCTTGTTCTCTCTCTCTCTCTCTCTCTCTCTCTCTCTCTCTCTCTCTCTCTCTCTCTCTCTCTCTCTCTCTCTCTCTCTCTCTCTCTCTCTCTCTCTCTCTCTCTCTCTCTCTCTCTTTCCACGGAGTAATACAAAGTAATACAAGCAAAAAAAAAATATTGATAATGTTTTCCTCTTTGTTTTTGTTCTATAATAATTTAAGCTTTGGGTTACGTCTATTATTTAACTTCCTTTTATTTATTTATTTATTTTTTTTGTTTTATTTCCTAGTACCGAATCTAATTACGAGTCTCAAAATGCTAATAAGCCTGAAAGTAGTAAATTTCTAGTCATAGCCTGTCGTGTCTAATTTTGAATTCCCGTAGAGGAGGGAACAGTTTTTTTTTTTTAATGTGTTTTTATTATTTATTTATTTATTTTTTTTACTTCATAGCAGACGTGTTTTTATTATATAGTTGTATCTCCCTCGAGGTGCATTTGCTATTCACTCACCAGTTTTTTTTATATAGTTTTTTTTATGTAACAATTTTTTTCTTCAGTTCTAGTTTTAGTTTTTTTTTTTCAGGTAAGAGTGTTTGCTTCTTTTTCTCTCTTGTTTGTCAGTTTTTTTTTCTGGTTTACTTTTTTTTTTTTGTGTAAACCGATATATTTCTTAATTGATCGCCAGCCACTTGCGTTAATAGAGATCAAAGGGGCTTTAACCGGTGCAGGCTTTCAGGTGTATGAGAGTGAGCACGCTTACGCCTACACACACTCTCTCTCTCTCTCTCTCTCTCTCTCTCTCTCTCTCTCTCTCTCTCTCTCTCTCTCTCTCTCTCTCTCTCTCTCTCTCTCTCTCTCTCTCTCTCTCTCTCTTTGTGTGTGTGTGTGTGCATATGAGAGAGAGAGAGAGAGAGAGAGAGAGAGAGAGAGAGAGAAAGACAGAGAGAGAGAGAGAGAGAATGTTAAAGTGGTTTGGGAGGAAGTAGAAATAAGGTTAATATTTACCTCATCACCATGTCATGTTTCCTAACCATGTCTCTTTTATCGCATCGTGTGTGTGTGTGTGTGTGTGTGTGTGTGTGTGTGTGTGTGTGTGTGTGTGTGTGTGTGCGCGTGTGCGTGTATGTGTGTGTCAGGGGATGATAAGAATAACCATGTTTATTCATACTCATGCATTACCCTCTAAAAGTCTTTCTTACCAATATTTTCTTCTTTTTTATTATTTCTTCTCCCTTTTTCCCCGTCTTGCTCTTTTATTTCTCAACGTAACAGATTCGCTCACCGTTCCATTCTTGCTTATGCTGCAGAACCACGAACGCATTGCTCCGTAACTTCCACCCCGGATGCCCTCTTCCGCCATAGCTAACCCGTGTGTATTATGTTGCAGAGGCGCCGCGTCGACCCCGCCATACATGTACTGCAGGAACCTCCCCTTTACAGTATTATAAATTTGTATGTCGTAAATTCAGGCGCGAGGCAGAGCGGAGAAAGTTTACGGCACCACAAGAAACCGTCTGCCATCATCCGGGACCCATCAAAGCCCCATCTCCATAAAATTTCCTCCTCGGCCACCACCTCAGTCCTATCTCTCCTTTCCCTCCTTCCCTTCCCCTTCCATCTCCCTCGTAACCCTTAGTGCCGCTGCCTCTCTGTTTTCCACCCTATGTAGAGGCTGTAACCCTTCCATGTATTTGTTTTTCTTTATTTTCTTCTACATTTGTTTCTTACTTAGTGGTGCTCAGCATTGGATGGATTATTTTCATACTTAAATAGATCATATCTCTGTTATCGCTGTTTTATTACGTAAGGATGCATGATAGACCGTGAAATGGCCAGTCTCGCCGTCTCCCCATGCAGCCATCACTACATTCATAACCCTCTGTCCTCCCCTAACCTCCCCCCTAAACCCCCCTAACCTCCCCTCCCTCTTACACCCAATCTCTCCAGCCTCTCCCTTCTCTCCTGCGCCTTTTCACTCTCTTCCTCCCTTCCTCCACCTCGCCCCAGACATTACAGGGTAGCCACAGACCCTTTACAGCCGGAGCGGAGGACTTCGTGAGACTGGGGATTTGAGAAATGGATTCGGAATCTACAATGGGGATGAGGAACCAGGAATAGTCTGCACATCCGGCAAATCCATCCTCAGGGAAGATATTCGAGTGTCGAGGGAAAGAGAACGGTGACTTCCAACCTGTTTCTGGCCACTGTTGTAAACGAAGAAAAAAATATATGTGAAGAAATTGGTGTTTTGAAGCTAGTTGAACAGTGGGTTTCGCTCTTAGTTGAAGAGGAAAAGAAGAAAAAGGAGGATGAGGATTAAAAGGACGAGGAAGAAGATGATTACGAAGATGAAGATAAAGAAGAAAAGGAGAAGAAAGATGGGTGAAGAGGTAAGGGGATATGAGAGAGAAAAAGAAGCGATGAGAGGTAGATATAGAGATGGAGAAAGAGGAGTGAGAGAGAGAAAGAGGAGGGATGAAAGGAAGATAAAGAAGAGAAGAAGGAAGATGAGAGAAGGGAGAAGAGAGCAAGAGGAAAGAAGATAAGATAGGACATTGTAATAGGATCTCAGTACTCCCATAAGGATGTAAAGTGTAACGTGTAAGGCGCTGAGGAACATGTGCAGGTGTAATGGAGAAGAAGGACAGACGCGGAAATATACCACTACCGAAGGAGACGTGAAAAGTGGTCTTCTTCCTCCTCGCTTCTTCCTTCCTCTTCCCCTTCCTTCCCTTTCCCTCTTTGCCTTCCTTCCAGAGGCCACACCGACCCCCACCACCTTCCTCAGACAACGATCGAAGATAAATTTCTCCTACCCGGCAGTCACTCGGTCGGGCCAATCGATGGAATACTAGATAAGGTGTTATTATTATTGATATTATTATTATTTAGTTATTGTTTATTTCCCCTCATGTCTATATTTTTCCCGGCTTTACTCCAGCAGGTTTCGCTTCTCAACACTGTGTGGGGGATTATCGATATCTGATAACGCTAACGGTTGACGCTGCATCCTTCCTAAAGTTTGCTAGCTTGCTAAACGTCACGCTGTTAAGAACTTTTAAAATAATCAATCGTACTTCTTGCACTCTTTATATTTGTCTTTACGGAGCACAGAGGGTTTGATATGCTGGTAAACGCGCCTCGTAGTTACTTGGAAAGACGCAGAACGTGAGACTAAGAGCTTTGTGTGGGGCTGGGATGGGCTGGGATGGGCTGGGATGGGCTGTGGACCCGGGCGGGGAATGGGGGCTTGAGATCGAGCCAGAGGAGGTGGTCTGGGTCAGGTCGGGTGAAGTTACATTAAATTACGTCAGGCCAGGTTTTCCATGTTCTTTCAGGATATGAGAATAGACGCGAGCTGCACGGTGGTGGTACGGAAATGTGGTGGTGGTGGTATGGGTGCTGGTGGAGAAGGTAATGGTTATAGTAGTGGGGGTGTGGTGATGGTGGTGACAGTGGTGGTGACGTTCTCTTGGTGGTGTTGGAACGCATGCCAGCCGCCAAGCGTGATGAGGAGGCCACTCACGCCTGTTGTTTACGTCGCCACAAACAAAGAAGGCAGCGGAGGGCACGGCCGGTGGGTAAGTTGGCGCGAAATAACCTCGAAGTAGAGCCTTTCCACTCCGCAAATGAAGGTTCTTCCCGGGCGTCTCCCCTCCGCCTTTGTCTCCTCCAGATGAAATCAACAAACTGAAGGACCTGAGCCGAGTTGCCGAGGCAGACAGGTCTATTCCACCTCGTGACAGGTAGTCGGGCTCCACAGCCTCTCAAAGTAGGAATAAAGCCCCTACGATCCTTACCCGAGCAGTGCGTCCCTCCCCTCAGATTCCCCATTAACCCTTTGATTCCCCTAGAGCTCCTGGGTAACGAGGTTTATCAAGGGGAAAGTCAGGCTAGCATTACTCGGCCCTTCGAAATTTTCTTTACACGGAGACACGACAATTGCCGATTCTGTTTGGTGTTCCGAGGTCACGTGTGCCGCTGAGTTGATTGGCGCCACGGATGGCAGAGCGACGATATAATTAAGAGTGAGGGAAAAAATAGAGCAAGAGAAGAAGGACGTCGTGCCAGGGACGAAAAAAGAATTCGGTAAAGAAATGTTTTGCTCAAGAAGTCTAAGACTTTACTATGGAAGAAATAAAAAAAAAAAATGCAATAAAAATTTGAGTTGAATGTGGAACTCTCATGTAACAAATTATGCATAGGAAGTAATATGGAAAGGCAAATGGAATGAGAAAGAACGAAAGAAAAGACAGACAGACTGACAGACAAAACGATGGCCGCCGCAGGTCGTAGGTAAGCTAGGGTACCTTGTGTTCGTTCACCAGACTAAAGCGACACACTTGAAATTATAATACATGAGATCCACCTCCCGGGAAATCTGAGCTTTGATGTGCGTTGCGAGGAAGAGATTGGCTGGAAAAGAGAGGAATAGCCAAGCAGAGAAGACCCGGA
>JAPQNM010000043.1:2562074-2577074 GCA_029783475.1 Metacarcinus magister | reverse complement strand
TCGTCTAGCCACCTGGCGCCACCTCTGTTGGCCCGCCCGTCTCCCCGCCGCCACCGTAAATATTACCTCCCACACCCCCGTCCTTCGGCTCCCTCCTTCCCTCCCTCCCTGCCTCCCTCCCTGCCTGTCTTGCTTCCTCCCTTCCACCCCCTCGCTGACCTGGGATTAGCCTCCAGGTATTTCCGGAACCTCTATTGCAAGCTATACCGACGCGACTCGTGACGCGCGCGCGCTCTCACACACACACACACACACACACACACACACACACACACACACACACACACACACACACACACACACACACACACACACACACACACACACACACACACACACACAGAGGTGAGACAGGTCAGCCGATATTGATCTGCAGAATTAAACTCCAGTCGGATAGTTTCTGAGGAATCAAGTGCAATTCTCATGCATCGGTAAAAAACGACACAAGATGACCAGCATAACCTCTAGTTTGAGGTCAAAATCCTGAAGAAGAACGATCCATATACATTTTTTCGTGAATATAATGACGCTGACCACCATAGAGTCTAGCGTCGAACGATACAACGAGACTGTAATCTGGAGCGAGGTGGGACCGAGGCCTCGTTGTACAGATCGTTGAGCCGCATTACATATGTTACATCGACCATTCCCGAGGCGCGGAGTATTACGAGGGGCGACGTTTTGATATACAAGATGACCGTAACCGTCGGGAATATCTAATATGGAAATGCGAGTCGGATAAGTGAATATCTACATGCCCCGGTGCCAGCAATATCCGATATGGCGAGGCACAGGACCACCGGATGCCTTATTCTGATACACCGCCGGGTCAGGGGCCAAGGACGGTATCTGTGTGAGCGAAGGGCAGAGGGGAATGGTTCTCAGTGAGGGAGGCATGTATGGTTCACTGCATGGCTACAAGTGAATGGTTCGCAGTGTTGGTGAATGATCTTTCCCTCAGTCCCTCCATTTTGATATTCCTCTGCATGTGATCTAATAATATTGATTTGTGTCTCGCCTTGAAAAGCAAGTTAACATTACATCAAGTCAGGTTTCGTTTTTTTCTCTCAAGTTAAAGTGCACTGAAAAAATTTGATAATATTGTTTTCTGCACAAAGTTAAGGGAAATATCGAGGTGACAGTCTGCTTGCATGGGTGGAGGTATTATTAATGCGGCGGCAGTAATTTGTTCCTTATGTGAATATTTTCTTTTCATTCTTGGTAAAGTTATATGCAGGAAAACGTCTTCCCACCTAATCTTCCTCTGTATGTGAGAAGAAAAACAAACTTATAAATCAGACTTTTGTTAAATTACGATTCAATTCTCTTCACTACAACTCAGTTTCTTGTGTTATCATGCGAAAAAATACTTATATATCATTATCGTAGTAACATTGCTGCCTTTTCATCTATAAGCATTTCAAGATCGTCCTGCGTCGTGGTGGTGGTGGTGGTGGTGGTTGACCAGACTATCATACCCTCACCGCCTGCACTGTTCCGCCCTTGAGAAATATTGCGTGACA
Source organism: Metacarcinus magister (assembly GCA_029783475.1). NCBI lineage: Eukaryota > Metazoa > Arthropoda > Malacostraca > Decapoda > Cancridae > Metacarcinus > Metacarcinus magister. The sequence continues at coordinate 2,575,551 of JAPQNM010000043.1, read as the reverse complement.
GGAGACGCATCGTAAAATTCGACACGATGAAAGACTGACACGCAACGTAAACTTTTGGAAAAAAATATGTTTGTATGTTACTTAGTTGTCCTGAAACCTTAGGGTACAATTTTAAAGTTGCTGTGTGTGTGTGTGTGTGTGTGTGTGTGTGTGTGTGTGTGTGTGTGTGTGTGTGTGTGTGTGTGTGTGTGTGTGTGTGTGCGCGTGTATGCGTGTGCGTGTGCGTGTGTGTGCTCACCCTAGATATTAAAAGTACGAGAAAAGAGTAAAACTAATATGAAAAATAGAAAATATAAAGCAAACATTTGAAAATATCACCATTGGTTAAGTAGTTGAATGGGAGGTGAATAGGACTGAAGTGATAAGGGAGGAAAGCAATGGGTGGGTAGGTGAGGGGGTGGAAGGGGGGATTTTGGGGAGGAGGCAAAGTGTACCAAAAAGTGTAGGGGAACATAAGTAGAGGGCGACTAACAGAGCAGACGTGGGGGTGGGAGGAGGTAAGTAGGAGTGGGTGGGGGTGTGTGGGGGTGTGTTGGGGTGTGTCGGGGTGTGTTGGGGTGTATGGGGATGGGCCAGCCGCGTCCAATGACTCACTCGCAAATAGTACCGATGGAGTGGTCCCAATGTGGTCAGTGGCGGATTAAAGTTTCATGTGTGACATTCTGGTCCAGTGGCGACCCTTCTCCCTCCCTCCATCCTTCCTGCCTCCCTTCATCCCTCCCACCATCTATCCCTCCATCTCCACCTCCCTGTCCCTCCCTTCAAGCAGGATATGTTTACTGCAGTTCACATTGTTTACATTCAAGGCAGGTGTTGGAAGCATGAATGTATGTATATATTTGTTGACTCGTCTACTTCAATACATTCACTTCCTCTTGGCTTAAAAGGTTTCATTACTGTGTTTATGTTGTGTCCATGTTTGGTGTGGAGTGACGCCGCCAGTCTCGGCGTCACCTAAAGCTTGAAAATACCAATGATGAGTGACGTCAGGAACACGTGACTGTCGCTGAGCTCACGGCGGCACCACGACGACACTGCAGATCAATCGCACGCACCAGTGACGTCATCCTGCTCGATGCATTAATAGCGACATCACGTGACTCACATCATTCATCCATTCCCATGATTGAACTTTTTTTCATCTTACATTTAAAAAACTTACTCATTAAATTCACTCACTCAAGAAGGGACAACCATTATCGTCACCCCGCTACACACACACACACACACACACACACACACACACACACACACACACACACACACACACACACACGTACACACACACAAGCAGGTGGACCTTTCCCCTCCGTCATCCTATTTCACCTCCACCCTTTATATCCCTTCAGGTCTTAATCCAGCACTGAGTAAACACTACTTTCTTTCTTTCTTTATCAATAGCAGTAGTAGTAGTAGTAGTAGTAGCAGCAGCAGTAGTAGTAGTAGTAGTAGTAGTAGTAGTAGTAGTAGTAGTAGTAGTAGTAGTAGTAGTAGTAGTAGTAGTAGTAGTAGTAGTAGTCGTCGTAATAATAACATCAAATTCTTCAGTTGTTTTCGTAAAGTTTCCATTTCACTCTTTGCATTATTGAGTTGCAGTCAAGCTACACAAAATGAGAAAAAGAGGTTCAGGTGGGCGGCAGGACGAGGCTGACAAAGAGTAAAATATCGATGGGAGACTTTAACCCGTGAACAGAGGGAGAGAAGGTGGGTGCTTGCAGGAGAGGGAGGAGGAGCTGGAGTGAAAATGGGGAGGGAGGGAGAGTGGAAAAGAGAGAGAGGGAGAGAAAAGAAAAAAAAAACGGGAATGAAGGGCCCCTCAAATCAACAACACTCGTTCTCTCACTCTCCCTCCTTCCCCTGCTCTTACCCTCTCTTTCTCTCTCCCTCTCTCTCTCTCTCATTCCCTCCCTCTTGATGAAAAACTTGCAAGCGATCAATTGAATGCATACACGCACTACACACAAATGACAAACGAACTTAATGCAGCTACAACACCACAAGTAAATGCAACACGACTATAAAATAAGGAAATAAAGTAAAGAATCGTATGACAGTCAAGCAGATAGAGAAAAAACCGAGAAATTAGTAGTTTAAAACGTAATACATGACAATAAAAGCTGTAAAAAGAGGGGAAGGAGGTAGGGTGGTGGCAGGCAGATGCAGGAAAGGGGTGAAGGGCATAAAATTGTACTCGGCGCGTATCTATCTGTAATTTAAACTAACAAGAAGGAAAAAGGAAGGAATAGGAAAATGGAAGGCAATTGGAAACGCATCAAACTTGAACTGTGTCAAGCGGCATTTGGAAGAGAGGCGACGGAAATACACTCCTTGGCAACCTAGGATTTCTTTTTCCCCTCTCTCTCTCTCTCTCTCTCTCTCTCTCTCTCTCTCTCTCTCTCTCTCTCTCTCTCTCTCTCTCTCTCTCTCTCTCTCTCTCTCTCTCTCTCTCTCTTAAAAAGTTAGGGAAGTCAACGCGTTTTGCGCAAGTCAATCTTCTTGTTTTCCTTCAACTAATGAGACCTCACTTGACCACGAGGATGAGGAGGAGGAGGAGGAGGAGGAGGAGGAGGAGGAGGAGGAGGAGGAGGAGGAGGAGGAGGAGGGAGAAGAGGAGGAGGAGGAAGAGGAAGGAGGAGAGTTTCAACATACACATTTATATATTTTTTCAAGATCGTTTGCTTATTCTTGAGGTTGTTTAAGTGTGTGTGTGTGTGTGTGTGTGTGTGTGTGTGTGTGTGTGTGTGTGTGTGTGTGTGTGTGTGTGTGTGTGTGTTCTTAATGGGTGTTCACGAGTACAACGCTGAAGGGGGAACAAATAAACAACAACAACAACAACAACAACAACCCCCCCAAAAAAAAGTGAACCAACTTATTTTGAAACCATTAGTTGCTGACGTTCCACAATTTGCTTACGTGAATGATGATCGTATCGTAAAAATAAAAAAATAAAATAAAAAATAGCACAAGTTTTTTATTGACTGAATTTAAACTCTTAACTGGCATTGAATTCCACTCTCTCTTTTTTCTCTCTTCCTCTCTTCCTCTCTTTCTCTCTCTCTCTCTCTCTCTCTCTCTCTCTCTCTCTCTCTCTCTCTCTCTCTCTCTCTCTCTCTCTCTCTCATACAACTCTATCACGTAATTACAGGTATTGCTACTTGGTATTATTGCACTTAATTTCAGGACGTGATGAATGGTACTTGCCTGTTATGTGCTATTACGTCGTCATAGTGAAGGGTCTTGTTCTGCTCCACCCGTGTGAGGACGATGGAGGAACTGTGTGTGTGTGTGTGTGTGTGTGTGTGTGTGTGTGTGTGTGTGTGTGTGTGTGCGTGTGTGTGTGTGTGTGTTTGTGTAAAGTCACCTTCCATGCTTGATAGTCGAAACTTATTTGCATTTCGTATATATTGCTATCAGTGTCCAATATTTTGCTTTATTTTACGTATTTGAAAGAGTTAGTTTCTTGTGTTATTTTTATTCTCTTGGCTTTCTGTATTCTTTCTGTTTTATTTCGCTTTTTTTCTCTCGTCTTTGGATATACTTATTTTTCCACATTCCTGTCTCTTGTATCCTGTGGTTAAGAAATTTATACTGTATTTATACTTATTCACTGTCGCTTGAACATGAAATTACCCTTCTCAATGCACTAATACTCCATGACCCGTCACTTCCAGCTGCTAAAACAACACACCCACAAGAGTAAATGCAAAGATAAAATATAATCATTACAGCACAAAACCAAAAGTTGAAATAAATTGTCAGCAAAAAATATTAACTTTGCCTTAGCTGAAAAAAGCAGAGTTTGCAGAAATAAAAGGATAAATATTCATCAGAATCAGAAAGAAAATGAGGTGGAGGAAAGAAATGTGATGAAGAAGGAGGAGGAGGAGGAGGAGGAGGAGGAGGAGGAGGAGGAGGAGGAGGAGGAGGAGGAGGAGGAGGAGGAGGAGGAGGAGGAGGTGGAGGAAAAGAAGACGCAGGAGGAGGTGCAGTCTGGCGAGGGAAAAGTGAGTTGACTATGGATTAGGTCGAAATGGGATTAAGGGGGAGAGAGAGAGAGAGAGAGAGAGAGAGAGAGAGAGAGAGAGAGAGAGAGAGAGAGAGACACACACACACACACACACACACACACACACACACTGACGCAGAATGGGAATGAAATGCATGGAGAGCAAAGGATACACGGGAGAGAGAGTAAAAAAAATGGTTAAGGCAGATGTACTGAACGAAAGACACGAGAGAGAGAGAGAGAGAGAGAGAGAGAGAGAGAGAGAGAGAGAGAGAGAGAGAGAGAGAGAGAGAGAGAGAGAGAGAGAGAGAGAGAGAGAGAGAGAGAGGAAAAAAAAGAAGGAATAGGACTATCAGACAAGAGTATAATAACATCACCACACGCCCCTCTCTCTCTCTCTCTCCCTCTTCGACCGGCCGCATAATCTAGCTATCTTTCCTGCCCCTTCGAAGGAACAAGAGATGCTCTTCTTCCCCCTTGAGCACAGCACGCTGGAAAAACAAATGACATTCCTTCTAAGATAGGCCATTTCCTGTATCCCAACGTACTTTCTTTACCCCACCCGGCGTGTGTGTGTGTGTGTGTGTGTGTGTGTGTGTGTGTGTGTGTGTGTGTGTGTGTGTGTGTGTGTGTGTGTGTTTTCTCAATGAGGGGGAGAAAGAGATAGTAAGTAGAAGGGATATTGGGTACTGAGGGAAAGAGTGAGGAATTAGAGTTATATCTGAGAGAGAGAGAGAGAGAGAGAGAGAGAGAGAGAGAGAGAGAGAGAGAGAGAGAGAGAGAGAGAGAGAGAGAGAGAGAGAGAGAGAGAGAGAGCAGAAATACCTCTCCACCCACCCACATTCTCAACACCATCCAAGAAGCTTTTCCTAACCTCTTTCCACCCTCCCATCGTAGAGCTTCACCCAACCCTTCTCTCTCTCCCCTTTTCAAGTCCCCATTCAACATAAAACTTGAGGAGGAAAGGAAGGAAGGAAGGAGGGAGCGAGAATAGGGAAGGAGGATGGAAGGAGGAAGGGAGGAAGGACGGAAGGGGGAGATGTCGGTAGGACGTTCTCCAGCGCCCGAACCGAAGTTGTGATGGATCGGCAAGACTCTCTGGAATGGCAAGGCTGGAGCCGTCTTCGAAGTGAGGTGCATACTGGCGGCGGTGGTGGATGGGCAGGCGATGGGGCGGAAGGGACGTTGGATGGTGTGTGGGTTGGTGGTGTTAGTCTGTGCGATGTAGTGGGCGTGGCGTGGAGATGGAGGACGAAGTGGGCGTGTGTGGTGATGATGGGTTTCATAGCGTTTTCATTGGTATGGAGAGAGAGAGAGAGAGAGAGAGAGAGAGAGAGAGAGAGAGAGAGAGAGAGAGAGAGAGAGAGAGAGAGAGAGAGAGAGAGAGAGAGAGAGAGAGAGAGATTTTCTATCATATAAGAGAAACTGGTAACATATATATATATATATATATATATATATATATATATATATATATATATATATATATACACATACATACATACATACATACATACATATATATATACGCGTACAAAATACAGCGTTTTACATTATAATAATGTCGGCAGAAAAGTTCAGCAACTCGACACGCATACTCATTTTTGGTTCACAAATTTAATGATCAACAGGAAAGCCACGAACGGTGCGGCGATGAAGGCTTCCGTTCATTGGAAAATAAATTCAAACTGTAATGGTAATATGTTTGGGGGAAGTTCCCAATTTGAAATAATTATCAAAGCAGAAAAAAGATATAAAAATACTTTCCAGTATTTTGTAAGCCATATATTTTAAAACGCAAATTTATCTTCGCCTTCTGTAATAACACACACACACAAAACAAAAACTAATAAAACACCTAAGTTACCCCAGACACACATACGAACACACGAGCTCAGTGAATGTATGTTTTCCTGCCTCAACACAGAAGGGGAAGTCATCTGGGTGGGAAAAGTTGCAAATATGTTAATTATTTGTCTTGCCTCACACCCGCCACGCGATCCCTGCAGCGAACCTATGGAAGGAAAAAGAGGAGACGGGAGAGGAGGAGAAGGAGGAGGAGAAGGAGGAAGATGAAAAAGAAAAAACTCGATGAGAGGAGGAAGAAGTGGAAAATGTAGGTGAATAGAAGCATCGGAGTCGGCAAGGGATGTGCGTCAATCAACTCGGGGAGGGAAAAAGACGCTAGAGTATCCGAAATTTTTGAGTTTGTAAGGGGATCCTATTCCCATTAACCGAGGTCACACAACCCAAAAATTCTAAACTAATCAAGGTTACTTAAAGATTCTGGCCACAACTTTGGGGTAGCTCTATCAATATTTCTCTTTGGAACACTGTGGGACTTTTTATCCTTTCTTTCTCCGGAGCTTTTGATGCCGTGATCCAAGTGGTGGGAAACTTTTTTTTTTCCGGGGAAAGGGAGGAAAGAATTTAATTATCGAAGCAGAAATAGAAATAACTTACGATAGAGGAGAAAAAAATATATATATATCAGACTGGAAAACTGCGAAGAAGCAAAGCTGAGAGTGAACGTGTTGGACCTTGCGAGCAGCTCTAATGATAAAAAGAAAAGTTCATAATAAAGGACTAAAGGAGACTCCCAACGTTGGCACAGACTCCAAAACGCTCTCAAATACCCGTCCTCCTTCACCCTAACAAAGTACTCGCGTTGGGTAGTATTTGGTGGGCGTTCTCTCCTTTTGTTTGCTTTTTTTAAGGCAGCCAACGGAGCCACCAGCCGCCAGGGACGCCTTCAATGTGGGTCTGGCCGCAGCGGACGCGTTGAGGAGGCGTCAACAAGCGACAACACACTGCATGAATACAAAATGCTTTCCAATATTTACCAGAGAAAACTTTGGGGGTAAAGTTTGGGCTGTCAGGATTTTTGCCTTTTTTCCTAGCTGTCCGTGACCGTTATAACCGCCATAACCGTCAAAGCCGTCATAACCGATTTAGCAGTCATGGCCACCTTTACAGAGCAGGAAATTGAGGATGAGTGAGTAAAGAAAAAAACTACTTAATGAGGCAAAAAAAGGCGGATTATCAAGAGCTCTCGCAGCAATGGAGCGATGCATTTTGGATCTTGTGATGACTTCCAAGCACTAATCGAGTTTAAAGCGAATGTTATGCTTCGCTCGGCTTTTAAGAGCTTCTATTAGCTTTTTACTTATTTTTTAAAGAGGCGGTACTCTGCGTGAGTGAGAGCCAGTCATATTAGTGAAAGCACTTCGTCGTATGCTTCAGTGAAGATACATTCATGAGGTTTGTTTCAGTACAGAGTCTAGAGTAGAGATTCAGACTCTTCCTGCAACATTTACACTTTTATTCAGACTTAATACTTGCCTACCTTTTTTTTTCTCCCACATTTTCTTTCTATTTTTTCCTCCATTTAGCTCAGACGCTTACCCTTTCTTTTAGTGGCACTGATTTTTTCCCCTTTTTCCATTATCTCTTCCATGGTCTTGCCTTTTCGGTAGTTACTTTTTTTTACTCTCCATTCTTCCACCTCTACTCTTCGTCAGCAGCCCATGACTTCACTCTTTCCTTCTTCCTGTCCCTACTCTTTCCTTTCTTCCCCCTCGTCTCTTTCTCTTCCTTGATAGTGGTTTAGATGCTGCGGAGTAATATGCGATCAAAGACTTCGAGATGGTGATCGTAATAGATGGCGTGAACTCTGCAATAGCGTCTTTACTACTTGCCAGACAAATGAGCATCGGACTGTGTGGAGGCTCAGGGCAAGGCTATGAGAAGAGTCGTGGCAATGGAATGAGGGAGTAAAGCGAGGAAAATCATATAAAAGAGCCATCATAGAAAGTTTTAAGGGTTGAGGGGAGAGAGAGAGGAGAGGAGAAAGAAAGACATGCAGACAGACAGACAGGAAGAGAGAAAGCGTAATACAGAAGGAAGAGAGAGAGATAAACAACAATCATTATTATCGCCTTGGAAATATAATTATAGGCATTTTCTCATTTTTGTCTGTGCTGATACATTGGCTGCAGCTCTCTCTCTAACTCTCTCCCTCTCTCTCTCTCTCTCTCTCTCTCTCTCTCTCTCTCTCTCTCTCTCTCTCTCTCTCTCTCTCTCTCTCTCTCTCTCTCTCTCTCGCACCTTCTGTTTCATTGTCGTGTCATATTTTCCTTCGTCACCTCATCATCGCTTCTATCTTCATAATACGTTTCATATCTTCTTCCTCTCATAACTCTCTTTACATTTACTTCACACTTCCTCTTCCTCCTCTTCCTACAATATTTCTTTTATATTTAATTTATTTTTTACGTTTATCTATCTCATGATGCTTTAATCTTTTTTCTCCCCCTTCCGTTCTCGTCTTTAACTCCTTGTCTATCCTATTCTGGTTTTGGTCAGTTGCTCTTCACAGGACGAACGCGGCGAGGTGGCAAATTGGTTTTGATTTAAAGACGCCACCCTTAGTCTCCTGCCCGGCCATTAAGTTTGTCTGGCATTTGCATAAGATTACTGACAGTGAGCTGACTGAAGACGAGGAGGGAAGGAAGGGAAGAGAATGAGGTGGGGGGGAAGATAGAGAAAGGAGGAAAGGAGTAAGGAGATGTGAATGAGAGAGAGAGAGAGAGAGAGAGAGAGAGAGAGAGAGAGAGAGAGAGAGAGAGAGAGAGAGAGAGAGAGAGAGAGAGAGAGAGAGAGAGAGAGAGAGACCTATAAATGCGGTGAAAGGAAGTAGACTTAGAAAAAGAGAAAAAACTAATGAGGAGGAGGATTTGAAAGAAAGAAATGATAAAGTAGAATAAAAATATACGACATTAAAGACAATAAGCGAGAAAAAAAGGAGACAAACATTGAAGTATTTCCATTAAAGTGACTTGGCAACATTAAATAAGCTGGGTAACTAAATACATTTTTTATAATATGAATAAGTGTCAGAAAATCAATCACTTAACCCTACATTAGCTGCCTTCAGTCATAGCTATTAAATACTCTGTTCCTTACACTACCAATAATAGAACAGTACTTGCAAACAACTTAGCAAATAGTGTTCCTTGCATACCACGTCCTTTATATAATAACAACAATTCCTAGTTCACTTCCATCATCTTCTAGCGCCTCCTTCATGCAAGTGGTGTTCACATGACAGGAATAGGTGTTGCTTCCCATGAACAGGTGACAAGAATAGGTGTGTAAGTTGCAGGTATAAAGTTGCACGAATTTGTGTTAAGTAAAAGTGTCACGAATAAGGGTTGTGAGCAGATGTTATGACCTGCAGTCACACTTCAGTCAGTCGATACCCGGTTTTCCTTTGTCTCACGCTCCTCATGACGCCTGCTTGACGCCAGATCCGGAGCCAGCCAGCCAGCCAGCCCTTGTCCCCGCCACCACCGCAACCACCACCACCGCAACCACCACCACCACCACCACCACGGCCTCCACCGCCACCTCCCGCCAATACGCCTTGAGGATCGGTGGTTAATAATTTACCTGGGCGGAATGTGGCGGCGATCAATGCGCCACCAATAAAAAGATAGAACGTCTCCTCCACGCCATTACCCCGCCGCGGCACCCCGACTCGAGCGGTTCACAGCCGAGTCAATATTTACACTCCTCCGTCTTAGTGGTCTTGGTTTTGTATCGAGTTATTGATGCCGAGTTTTATTTTTTTCCCCTTCTCTTTGGATTGATGGCCTCAGGTGTGTATCTGGCCGATGCTGTTTAAATAGTTCCTCTTTTTTTTTTTTCATCTCATTCTTTCTTCTATATGTGGTTTCTCTTTAACTCCGCGTCTCAGGTGTTGTCTTAAGTTTCTTGGTGCTAATGGAGCGTATTTGCGGTGACTGTTCCTCTTTCCTCCCTCCCTCCCTCACTCCCTCCTTCCCTCCCTCATGTCTTCACCTCCTTTCTTCCTTCACGTCATTTGCTTTTAATCCTGTGTCTTGCCTTTCCCCGTCGCTCCCTCTTGCACTTTGTTTCCTCGCCAGTTATGTAATCAGTCTACGCGTCAAGGCAATTTGGGGTAAACGCGCTCATTCCCTCTATTACATACCACTAATTCCCGAGTCCTCTCTTCGTCCGCCTTGAGTCCGTCGCAGTGAAGCTTTCCTTTCCTCTATCCAACAGTCCTTCCAGCTCATTCCGCTCGATGGTGATGATTAGAGCTTCTTATGAATGTTGTACTTTTATAATTACACGAGAGAGAGAGAGAGAGAGAGAGAGAGAGAGAGAGAGAGAGAGAGAGAGAGAGAGAGAGAGAGAGAGAGAGAGAGAGAGAGAGAGAGAGAGAGAGAGTGTGTGTGTGTGTGTTATCGTGACCTAGGTCGTGTCCAATGTTGATCCGGGATGCAAGCGACTGCAGACAGACGGTAAATATGATTCTGTCTCGCCTTAATACTTCATATATAAAAAAAGATTTGAGGCTTCTATTCAGTGCAACTATTTGCTTCCCTCCTCCCCCAATGGCGCTCTCTCCCCATTCAACATTTTTTTTTCTCTCTGTGCGTGTAATGGGTTGGTGGAGTGACGCACCCATTTGCCACCTTTCGAGTAATGGGAGGAGTTCGTGGCACCTCCATTACCTTAGATGGCACTGCGTCGGGGGTGCCTCCATGGCCCCCTCATTACCCATGTTCATTACCACCGCTGCTGCATCTGTTTCCTCCCTATTGCTTAATTGCTGTGATCAGTCCGCGTCAGGGGGCGGGTGGGGGCGCGCAGCCAGGTGAGGAAGGGAAGCTAACGTGTCCTCTTCCTCCTCCTCCTCCTCTTCCTCCTCTTCCTTCCTCCTCCTTCTTCCCTCAAGCTTATGGTTTTTGCCTTTTGGCTTTGAAATTTTGTTTTGTGTCTGGTTGGAGTTTGTAGATCACTGAATTCCTCTTTTTATTGCTCGTTTCAGTTTTTTTTCTTTCTTTCTCTAATTTATATCTCTTGTTTTTGATGTTACTATGATCTTTTTACTTCTCTCTCTCTCTCTCTCTCTCTCTCTCTCTCTCTCTCTCTCTCTCTCTCTCTCTCTCTCTCTCTCTCTCTCTCTCTCTCTCTCTCTCTTTCTGTCTGTCTGTCTGTTTCCGTTATTCTCTCCTTCTATTTCCCCTCCGAGTTCTCCCTCGCTCTCCTGTTCCTTTCCCTTTGTTTCTCTCCCTCCCTGTTCCTGCTTCCCTCCGGCTGGGACCCGCTGCATTCATTATTAAGGTCGACGTAACTGATACGCGAGTCAGCCACAGTGGCAGCGACTGAAGTGGTGGTGGTGGTGGTGGTGGTGGTGGTGGTGGTGGTGGTGGTGGTGGTGCTAGTAGTGGAAGCGGTGGAGGTGGTGGAGGTGGTAGTGTGGATGGCTGTACTATGAAACATGCACTAGTTATTCTCTCTCTCTCTCCTTCTAATTTTGTGTTTCCTACCTCTGTATGCTACTATCATCATACTTTTGCAATCAATACTCTGTCAAGTCACCTGTAGTTCCTGCCACATGCCCCTATCCGTTGATTATACACGTTGCCCACCCTTGACTGTACCTGCCAACTCACCCCAGCTACACTCTTCAACCTCACGCTAACACCTCCACCACCACCACCACCACTGCTTGCAAACACACACCACACACCACACATACAGCACACCAGTCCAAACACCAACTATTTCCTGTCAAAACCAAAGGGTACGAATAACATCGCTCATGTCTCCTTCGTCGCCACAACCTCAAGCAGCAGCAGCGGCGGCAGCAGACGCAGACCCGCCACTGCGCCATGCCATCAACCCCTCCACCACACCCCATCAACACTGAGACCCTATCACCCTCCACATCACCAAGGAAGGGCAACACCACATGCAGGGTCGATGCCATGCAGTGATGCTCAGCTGCAGCAGTCTGACGCCGTTCACTGCTGACTACTGCTGCTGCTGCTGCTGCTGCTGCTGCTGCTCTTTAATATATGTCTGGCTGGCCTTCTCTCTCGTCTGGTGGGAGTACCTGGTCGCCTGCCAGTCTGCCCCCCCCCCTCCTTTCTCTCTCTCTTTCTCTCTCTCTCTCTCTCTCTCTCTCTCTCTCTCTCTCTCTCTCTCTCTCTCTCTCTCTCTCTCTCTCTCTCTCTCTCTCTCTCTCACACACACACACACACATACACACACACACACACACACACACACACACACACACACACACACACACACACATACACATGCCTTCCGTCCCTTCCACTCTCCATATCCCTGAATCCGCGTCTCCCTTCACCGCCGTTACCTACCTCCCTCACGCTATTCTCCTCCCCTTCCTCCCTTCTCGATCCCACGCGTCCCCTCACCTGCACTACCCCCCCAAATCTTTCTCCTCGCAAGCAGCCCCGCCTTCGATCCCCCCCACCCTCGTCTCCCCGTCTCCTCGTCCCCCACATCAAAGGTTTGGCCACGTTGGTCTGGCGTGGGTTAGGTCAGGGCGGCGAGACAGGGTTCCACGGTTCGCCTTGCTTGTGTTTGCCTTAATTAAAGAGGACAGAAGGATATTAGCGGGACGGGTTCTATTCAGGCTGGGATGATTTACACATAAGTTAGGATCAGAGCGTAATTAGCATGGTGTGGTTGGTGTTTTCTGCGTGGAAATAACAGCCTCGATATCAATTATGAATATTAATCTTGTCGCTTCACTTTAGTTTTTTCGTTTTGTATTGGGAATGTTCTCTAACTTGTATCAAAATAGCCGTCGTTTTTGTTCTCTCTCTCTCTCTCTCTACTTTCTCTCCTTCATTTTCTCTCTCTCTCTCTCTCTATCTATATAACTATCATTCGCACCTTCATGGCTATTTTCTTCAGCCTCGCCTCAGTCTCAGCAATCCTCACTCTCCACTAAAGTCAAGATAACGCATCCGATAACGATAAATATTGGTTGTGTGTTAAATATGGCACAGGAATCCATTGCCCACTGTTTAACATAAGAGGAACGCAATGACAGGGGGGGAAATGGTTATAGTTTAGGTGATGCAAACGGCTATACATTCATTGTTAGTGATGGAGATAATTGTAATTGATGATGGTGCAGCTGCTGTATACGTTGCTAAATATGTTGCCAATTATTGATCGTGTGGTGTCAAATAGAGTCGTGATGGAGACTTTGGTAGTGACAGTAAGTAAGGTTGAAACTCATTCCTAAATACACGTATGCGAAAGCAACAGCCACGTGGTGCATGAGAGAGAGAGAGAGAGAGAGAGAGAGAGAGAGAGAGAGAGAGAGAGAGAGAGAGAGAGAGAGAGAGAGAGAGAGAGAGAGAGAGAGAGAGAGAGAAAGAGAGTATTGAACGGTTGTGAACCCCTAGTGAGGTGAGGGGGTTGCATGACCAAACGGAAATGCCTGACGCAAAGGGGGGATCGAGGAGGGGTAGAGCACGAGGGAGGAATAGAGAGAGAGGGAGGTGAAGGGGAGTGAGTGAGTAAGAGAGCGAAAGAGAGGAAGAGAGAGAGAGAGAGAGAGAGAGAGAGAGAGAGAGAGAGAGAGAGAGAGAGAGAGAGAGAGAGAGAGAG
>JAPQNM010000043.1:2552074-2557074 GCA_029783475.1 Metacarcinus magister | reverse complement strand
GATTATTATTGGGTGGAATGCAATGTGTCAATTCCTCCGTGGGGAACTTAAACACTACCCGGTAAAGAAAATAACTATAAGCAACAGTTTCACATGAAGAAAAATGTTTATGTGTCTGCAGAAGAGAGGAGGAAGGGGAAGTTGAAGGGAGAAGACTGTGGATTTACATTTTTTTTTGTACGTATTTTTTTTTTGTTGTATATATATTCCTTGACTGCAATTCTTATGTGTTTTGAAGGCTATATGAGAACTATGCAGTCTATTTCGTTATTCTGTCGAGGTAAAAAGAAAATTAAGATTATTTCCTCGAAGTCAGCAATAGTCGTGTGGCAGGAGTGCTGTCGTGTTCCTCATCACCTCTTAAATACCTAAGTCCCTGTGTACCTTCTAATGGGAATACTGAGTTACGAACATAATACAGCGTCCACTCTGCCTGCCTTCACGTCACCTAAGATTTTTTGTTCTCTTCTAGTTTGGGGGAAAATATATAAGAAAAAAGTATAAGCTCAACAAAGTCCATTAACCCTGAGGAAAAGGACAGAAAAAAGAGGCAAGAAAATGTGCATAAAACGGGAGACAAACGCTGCATATGGAATTTACGACGAGACAGCGACGCCTCCACTCTGCAGATAAACTTTTGACACGGCGGCCGCATCTCGACGCCTCTCTACCCACTCCTTTTTTACACACACACACACACACACACACACACACACACACACACACATACAGACACAGACACACACACACACACACACACACACACACACACACACACACACACACACACACCTCATTAAAGTTGCAGCAGAGGGAAGGTAAAGTCGTGAGTTGGTTTGCTGTCGTCGCGTCTCCCTCCCCTTCTCTTCCTCCTCTTCCACTTCCTCTTCCCTTACTTCATCACCTTCTTCCTCCCTCTTCTGTGTCTCTATTCCTTCACCACCAACCCTTCTGCATGTTATTGTCACGATTTTTTTTTTACTGTTTTCTCCTCCTCCTCCTCCTCCTCCTCCTTCTCCTCCTCTTCTTCTTCTTTGGTTTTCTGCTCTTAGATGAACCTTTGCCTTTACTATCCTGCGTCTCACTATAGATCTGAATGTTTAGTTTATTACAACCTTTAAGGACCAACAGGTATGCTGCTGTTTTAGTGTTCCTTCTCCTCCTCCTCCTCCTCCTCCTCCCATTCTTCTATTTTCTTTTTGTTCTTCTTTTTCCCCTATCCATCCCTCCTCTCCTAAGACTCCCTTAACTTGTTGTGAGGGAAAGTAAGAGTTTGATCGTCTTACACAAGGTAACTGAAGTTTCCAATAGATTCTCTCTTCTTTTTTTTTTTAACCTCGTGGCAAGGAAGCTTTCTTCTGATAGTGTTGGCGTGAAGAGTGTGTGTGTGTGTGTGTGTGTGTGTGTGTGTGTCTGGAAGGCCGATGTGTGTCATGTTACAGTCGTTCTTGCGTCGTTGTTTTTACATGTCTGTCTATGTTTAGCGATGCGTTGTGTTGGACTGAAGGTCACGTGTACAATATGTAGAAAAAATGAATAACAAAAACCATCAATGTACAGGTGGCTTGATGCCTCCTGTAAACATTCAAACCACCGTTGATGTTGTAGCAGGTTTGGAATGCCTGGCTGTGGTTCGTTACCCGCCATATATTTCACTCCCATGCGGAATATGCAACGGCTCATTGTGTTTGAACATAAGGTTATTTTTGTTTTTAATCTAAACATATTATAATTACTACTGTGTGTAATATTTCGCTGGCGGCCGATTTATGGCATGTGCCTGACAGCAGGACTAGTAACGTGGGGTAAGTCGACTACTAACTAATATTTCACTGTCCTTCGTTCTGTAGTGCCATAATGTTTCGCTTATATTGCACACCGCCTTTTTTTTCCAATTTACTTTGTGTACATAGAGAGGCAGTGGGTGTGAGATGATAGAACGTGTGTTTTTTTTATTCTTCTACACAGTTCATGCTTCTCACTTCGTCTTGTATGGCATTGATAGGGGTTGCGTGTCTGTTTTATAGCTATAGTATCCGTCAGTGTCATAAAGAAAATAATTATATGCACATAAGTTTCTTTTATGTCACTGTCACTGTTCCTGCCGCGTCCTCCACCACCGCCATTAACAGTTACAATAACGTTTATCACCATTGGGATCAGCTACATCACTCTACATCACCGTGATCACCGCTGCCACTACTTGTATCTACCTCCTCCTCACCCATGTATTATTTTTAATCCCCCTTACCCCACCACCAGCACCACGACCACATAATTCTCCTCCTCCTCCTTCTCCTCCTCCTCCTCTTCCTCCTTCACCACGGCTACTCCATAGACCCTCCCAGTCTCTTTAATAACCCTGATAAGGTAATCAATAACTCATCGGCTAATTTATTCCACATGTCTTATCAAGAGCGAAGACAACGGAGCTGAATAGAAGGGACATCGACCGTGTCTCTGACGGAATAAAACACCTGAGGGGGTAATGAAGTGGGTGATGGAGCCTCGCTAAAGACCTGAGATATTAGACAGATATTCTATACTCCTTCCCGCGGCCCGGCTCTCGAATATACATCTAAGGAATGAATGCGCGATGACTGTTTGAGGAAAATCATTGTATTGGATATGCAAAGGACAGCCACACAAACGGACGGATGAAGGGAAGAACAGAAAGAAAGAAAGAAAGAAAGAACGTCGGAAGAAGCCAAAGGAAAGGATGAAGAAAAGAAGAAAGATTCCGACCCTTTATAGTTAAGAAGAGAATGACGTGCAGGGATTATGATACGTTGTTTGTGACTCTCGTACTTCTTTATTTTTATTTTTATTTTTATTTTTAAGGGAGGAGTGTTTTGGAGGAGCAGAGAATGTTTGGAGTTGAGTCACCCAGTTCGTTATCTTCTTTTTTTTTTTCCTCTCTCTTTTCAATATCTTCCTCGTTCCTTATTTCTATCCTACTCCATCAGCCATTTGTCCTTCTCCTACGCGTTTTTGTCCTCTCCTTATCTCTCTCGTTACCCATTTTGTGTTTTTTTTTCTGTGAAGAAGTTATTATCTGACCGAAGCCATCCTTTCTCCCTTCCTTCCTTTCTTCCCTCCATTCAGCTCATGAGAACGAGTGGGTGAAGAAAAACACTCATCCTCTTCACCACAGGAAGAAACAGATAAAAAAGTATAACCTTCAAGACCTTATATTGCAAAGCCAAGTCCCTCCCCCAACCTGTCAACGCCTCACGCATAAATACCTGACATAATTAAGAACTTTCCCGTTTTTCTAAGCACGTCAATGTATTTTCGGCAGGGAAGGCATGACACGGACCACGCCTCCTGTTCGTCAGCGTCTCAGGGTAGAAGCTGCCGCGTATCCATCACCTTGGTTACAGCTGCTAACTGGGCGCCGCGTCGGGATAGTCTGGCTGAGGTTCATTATGCCTCTGTCTGTCAAATGTTAAAACGGGGGTGACGCACGAGCTGTCAAGGGAAGGAGATATATGGAAGCATCTCAGGATATTACGTGTACAGTAAGAGAGGAAGGAAAAAAATGAGATCCGTGAAAGGGAATTTGGATAGCAGAGTGTATAAGACATTTCTGAAAATAGCCACCAAGACTGGCTGATTACCGCCTCTGGCTGGCCGCCGCCCCGACACTCATTCATATTTTCTCTCTGGCAGGCAAATGAACCCGCTCGTAGTTTATGAGACGTGTTTATCTCCTTTTGGGGGGAAGGAAAGGCGAGTGACGAGATACGTAACAACTTGATAAGCGGAGATTTGGTGTGATTACTGTCTATGTATGTAGCGAGGCAAGGAGGACAGGGACGGTGACTGCTGCGGCGAAGGCGATGGGGCATGTGTGTGTGTTTGTTTAGAAAAGTAACTCAACATGGTAAACGACGCTGGAATAGTGCTCAATCACTATTAGATGAGCGTGTTGATGAAAACGTTCTGACATGACAAGGAAAATAATAAAGAGGAGGAGAAAAAATCAGTGATAACCTGCTATATACATGAACAATTACACCTCCATCAAACTAATGATTAAAGTTACGAATAATGTAATATGTAACATTCTATATGAAGGAAACTTTTCTAGTCATCGAACATTTATTTTTATTTCTGAGTTTTTTTTTTTAATAATCATTATGTATTGTACTGATAAAAAAAAACGTAATTAATGAAAGGAAGCGACCTAGCATGAACAGGAGGTAGCAAGCATCAATGTAAGTCCACGCCTCTACAGCAACACTCACCAAACCAGTACACACACACACACACATACACACACACACACACACACACACACACACACACACACACACACACACACACACACACACACACACACACACACACACATTCAGGGGGGGAAAGCTTTTGTCCAATGCATATTAATAGTCATTATTTATATACCAAATGATTATGTTCACTGAAGCAGAAAATTTTGATGCAAGAAACATTGTAAATATCACAGAAAACAGCGACAACATTACTACTAACATCAACAATAACAATAATAGTAATAGCAGTAATAGAAGTAGTAGTAATAGTAGTGGCAATAGTAGTAATAATAGTAGTTTAATCAGTGGTAGCAGCAGGAGTCAAGGTAGCAGTAGTAATAACAGTCATAATCTGCTGCCGCTACAACGCCTGCACAGACGGAAACAGAAGAGCAGCAGCAGCGTCAGGCAATGAAATGGTCAACTTTACGTCCGACACTGACCACAACACTTGAATAGTAATGTTGTTTGCAGGCAGCGGGGTCTCTCTCTCTCTCTCTCTCTCTCTCTCTCTCTCTCTCTCTCTCTCTCTCTCTCTCTCTCTCTCTCTCTCTCTCTCTCTCTTTTATCAGTATGTTTTGTAACTCCATATCCTTTATCTCATACTTTTTTCCGTCCTGAATGCCTTCATTAATGACACACACACACACACACACACACACACACACACACACACACACACACACACACACACACACACACACACACACACACACACACACA
>JAPQNM010000043.1:2539574-2547074 GCA_029783475.1 Metacarcinus magister | reverse complement strand
TAGCTTATCCTTATCAATAGAAAACGCAAACAAAACGTAATTGGAAGTAGCTAGTTTTTGTACTGAAGAAATTGTTGCATACTACTATTATTGGTAAAAACAGAGAGAGAGAGAGAGAGAGAGAGAGAGAGAGAGAGAGAGAGAGAGAGAGAGAGAGAGAGAGAAAGAGAGAGAGAGAGATTAGGATACGCACGGAAAGTAAGAAGGGGAGGAGGACTGAGAGACAGGAATCAATGTGTCACTGTAATTTCCTGTTATAGCTTGGATTACCGACGTTACCGACCCATTGGTACTAAATATCCGTTTTTTTACAGTCAGTTATTGTTAATGAAACTCAGTGTGAGATAATGAACCACTTTTCCTGTTTATATTAACTTTCTTTTTAAAACTTTCTCTCCTCCCTTCTGTTACTCTGGCTGCGAGAGAGAGAGAGAGAGAGAGAGAGAGAGAGAGAGAGAGAGAGAGAGAGAGAGAGAGAGAGAGAGAGAGAGAGAGAGAGAGAGAGAGAGAGAGAGAGAGAGAGAGAGAGAGACCCCCAAACTGCACTATGCCCACAATATCGCTGACAAAACACAATTAAGAGGGAATAGCCTGCGGGTCGTTCACTTCGTAATCCCAGACAATTAATGACGTCACAGGTCAACACACGGCGCCATCCACCTTGAATGTCGGGTAATCAATCTCTCTCTCTCTCTCTCTCTCTCTCTCTCTCTCTCTCTCTCTCTCTCTCTCTCTCTCTCTCTCTCTCTCTCTCTCTCTCTCTCTCTCTCTCATTCATGACTATATAACCGTTTTTCTACCCTCAATAATTTTCACTTCGCTTCCTTCAACTCCTTCCTTTTCCCTTTCTTCCTCCTCCTCCTCCTCCTCCTCTTCCAAATACTCTCCCTTCTTTCTGCCTCTATATACCTAATTCTAGTGAGCCTTATCTTGATGCAGCAGCATTTAAGAAGGTCAAAGAAAGGCTATGTACACTACAGGAGTAATCAAACAGACTCTGCCATTCTGAAATAGTGTATAAAAACTTGTTTTCATCATATGTTCTACTTAAACTAGTTGTTACTCTTTTCGTTTTACTCGTATCGAATTTTAAAGCAATGCTTCAAAATCTGCACCTTTTTCTGATCTTTATGGTATGTAACAAGTACTGATTAACACAATATTAAGAAAATATATATTACGTCCTCACGTAAATTACGTAGATTATAAATAATGAAAAAAGAAACTAGACGCAGGATTGGAATGGGATAGGGTTTAAAAAGAGGAGAAAAATATTTATAATTTCACAATATAACTCTTTGTTATATTTGATCGGTATCTATCTCATGAAAAATAGTTATCTACTAAAATAATGATATCATTAAACAAACAATATTAGCTTCTAAGCTAAGATACCAATTGAACAAAGTGCTTTTTTTATTAGTTGGTAATTTCATAAGGAATATCTGATATCTTTTCCATCAACATTGGTAAAGTATTAGATCCACCATACTGATTTTATCATCTGTTTTAACCCCAATAAATTCATTTATAGCAATAAAAGTTTCTGGTGAAAGTAACTGAAACTATGCTGAAAGTCTTACATTATTCCCATGTACAACATAGTTTAAAAAAAACAAAATCGAAGAGGAAATTTTGCAAAAAATTTCCCGGAGTAGAAAAAATGACAGAAATACACCATATGTTGAGGTCAATTCTAGACATCCACAAGGGTCTGTAAGATGGTTAAACGTGTCGTAAGGCTTAGTTATCAACTGCTTTGAGCTGTAACAGTCATTACAAGAATATTCGTGGACGTTAAGACAATATGTGTTCCTTACGGGGTAACGTGTCGTGTGTAGGAGTATACGCGGGTTACTGATGGCTATCATATCCTCTCGATGGAGCTTGACACTGCAATAAAAGTACTGCATTACATTTTTTAATGAAAATAAATCACTTCCATAGCCATTGGCACCGGTGACAGAGTCAGTAGTGAAAATTTTGATCGGTCGGTCATGTCCGAACGAGCGGTGGGAATTGAATTGTTTTCTGCCTCTATATACCTAATTATAGTGAGCCTTATCTTGATGCAGCAGCATTTAAGAATGAAAATAAATCACTTCCATAGCCATTGGCACCGGTGACAGAGTCAGTAGTGAAGATTTTGATCGGCCGGTCATGACCGAGCGAGCGGTGGGAATTGAATTGTTTTCTGCCTCTATATACCTAATTCTAGTGAGCCTTATCTTGATGCAGCAGCATTTAAGAATGAAAATAAATAGCTTCCATAGCCATTGGCACCGGTGACAGAGTCAGTAGTGAAGATTTTGATCGGCCAGTCATGACCGAGCGAGCGGTGGGAATTGAATTGTTTTCTGCCTCTATATACCTAATTCTAGTGAGCCTTATCTTGATGCAGCAGCATTTAAGAATGAAAATAAATAACTTCCATAGCCATTGGCACCGGTGACAGAGTCAGTAGTGAAGATTTTGATCGGCCGGTCATGACCGAGCAAGCGGTGGGAATTGAATTGTTTTCTGCCTCTATTTACCTAATTCTAGTGAGCCTTATCTTGATGAAGCAGCATTTAAGAATGAAAATAAATAACTTCCATAGCCATTGGCACCGGTGACAGAGTCAGTAGTGAAGATTTTGATCGGCCGGTCATGACCGAGCGAGCGGTGGGAATTGAATTGTTTTCTGCCTCTATATACCTAATTATAGTGAGCCTTATCTTGATGAAGCAGCATTTAAGAATGAAAATAAATAACTTCCATAGCCATTGGCACCGGTGACAGAGTTAGTAGTGAAGATTTTGATCGGTCGGTCATGACCGAGCGAACGGTGGGAATTGAATTGTTTTCTGCCTCTATATACCTAATTCTAGTGAGCCTTATCTTGATGCAGCAGCATTTAAGAAGGTCAAAGGAAGGTTATGTACACTACAGGAGTAATCAAACAGACTCTGCCATTCTGAAATAGTGTATAAAATCTTGTTTTCATCATATGTTCTACTTAAACTAGTTGTAACTCTTTTCGTTTTACTCGTATCGAATTTTAAAGCAATGCTTCAAAAACTGCACCTTTTTCTGATCCTTATGGTATGTAACAAGTACTGATTAACACAATATTAAGAAAATATATATTACGTCCTCACGTAAATTACGTAGATTATAAATAATGAAAAAAGAAACTAGACGCAGGATTGGAATGGGATAGGGTTTAAAAAGAGGAGAAAAATATTTATGATTTCACAATATAACTCTTTGTTATATTTGATCGGTATCTATCTCATGAAAAATAGTTATCTACTAAAATAATGATATCATTTAACAAACAATATTAGCTTCTAAGCTAAGATACCAATTGAACAAAGTGCTTTTTTTATTAGTTGGTAATTTCATAAGGAATATCTGATATCTTTTCCATCAACATTGGTAAAGTATTAGATCCACCATACTGATTTTATCATCTGTTTTAACCCCAATAAATTCATTTATAGCAATAAAAGTTTCTGGTGAAAGTAACTGAAACTATGCTGAAAGTCTTACATTATTCCCATGTACAACATAGTTTAAAAAAAACAAAATCGAAGAGGAAATTTTGCAAAAAATTTCCCGGAGTAGAAAAAATGACAGAAATACACCATATGTTGAGGTCAATTCTAGACATCCACAAGGGTCTGTAAGATGGTTAAACGTGTCGTAAGGCTTAGTTATCAACTGCTTTGAGCTGTAACAGTCATTACAAGAATATTCGTGGACGTTAAGACAATATGTGTTCCTTACGGGGTAACGTGTCGTGTGTAGGAGTATACGCGGGTTACTGATGGCTATCATATCCTCTCGATGGAGCTTGACACTGCAATAAAAGTACTGCATTACATTTTTTAATGAAAATAAATCACTTCCATAGCCATTGGCACCGGTGACAGAGTCAGTAGTGAAAATTTTGATCGGTCGGTCATGTCCGAACGAGCGGTGGGAATTGAATTGTTTTTCTGCCTCTATATACCTAATTATAGTGAGCCTTATCTTGATGCAGCAGCATTTAAGAATGAAAATAAATCACTTCCATAGCCATTGGCACCGGTGACAGAGTCAGTAGTGAAGATTTTGATCGTCGGTCATGACCGAGCGAGCGGTGGGAATTGAATTGTTTTCTGCCTCTATATACCTAATTCTAGTGAGCCTTATCTTGATGCAGCAGCATTTAAGAATGAAAATAAATAACTTCCATAGCCATTGGCACCGGTGACAGAGTCAGTAGTGAAGATTTTGATCGGCCGGTCATGACCGAGCGAGCGGTGGGAATTGAATTGTTTTCTGCCTCTATTTACCTAATTCTAGTGAGCCTTATCTTGATGCAGCAGCATTTAAGAATGAAAATAAATAACTTCCATAGCCATTGGCACCGGTGACAGAGTCAGTAGTGAAGATTTTGATCGGCCGGTCATGACCGAGCGAGCGGTGGGAATTGAATTGTTTTCTGCCTCTATATACCTAATTATAGTGAGCCTTATCTTGATGCAGCAGCATTTAAGAATGAAAATAAATAACTTCCATAGCCATTGGCACCGGTGACAGAGTCAGTAGTGAAGATTTTGATCGGCCGGTCATGACCGAGCGAACGGTGGGAATTGAATTGTTTTCTGCCTCTATATACCTAATTCTAGTGAGCCTTATCTTGATGCAGCAGCATTTAAGAATGAAAATAAATAACTTCCATAGCCATTGGCACCGGTGACAGAGTCAGTAGTGAAGATTTTGATCGGCCGGTCATGACCGAGCGAGCGGTGGGAATTGAATTGTTTTCTGCCTCTATATACCTAATTATAGTGAGCCTTATCTTGATGCAGCATCATTTAAGAATGAAAATAAATAACTTCCATAGCCATTGGCACCGGTGACAGAGTCAGTAGTGAAGATTTTGATCGGCCAGTCATGACCGAGCGAACGGTGGGAATTGAATTGTTTTCAAAAATAGACTTGACAAATACTTAGAAGCCAATCCACATCTAAAATACTATCCGTTAACGTAGCAAACTTTTGAGTATGTTCATCCTGATGTACCTAACTTACGAAATGTCGATTCAAAAGACGTCGCTAGTGGCCTGACATTGCTTGCCAGGAAGTAGTGGTAGCAGTAGTGGTAGTGACAGTCTGGTCTTGGTTGGACTTCCTTTCCCTGCCAGCCATGGCTGGGGAGAGAAGCCTTCACCCTTACTATCCTGTATCCTTCACTCTAGAGTAGATAGTGTAGTCTCACAAACAGCCTCGTAAGGGCCAGCAGGCCTGTTGTTGTTTGTTCTTCCTATGTGTTCCTATGTGTTCTTCCCTTCCTCCATTGCCTTTCCCTTCCTCTGCCCTCCTTCTCCTCCTCTCTCTCTATATGTCCTCAACACGTAATTGACCGAGTGAATTAGAATGAGAAGAAAAATGATACGGGAAGGAAAAATATATAATAGTACTCCTACGAATGATCTGCTCTAGGTAATGAAATTAAACCAGGGAGGAGGAGGAGGATGGGGGAGGAGGAGGAAGAAGATGATTGGGAAAGAGATGAGGGGGGAAGAGGAAGAGGAGGAAAAGACGAAGGAAGAAGAAGAGGAGGGGGGAAGAAGTGGGCCTCGAGGGGACAATAAATAAATGAGAGGGGGTGGACCTGAGTGTGTAGCAAGTCCAAGACAAATTGCAGACTTTATGGGTGTTTGTGTTGCCGTAATAAAGATTCACTGCCTGTATAGATACCTCTTCCCCGCCCTCTCTCTCTCTCTCTCTCTCTCTCTCTCTCTCTCTCTCTCTCTCTCTCTCTCTCTCTCTCTCTCTCTCTCTCTCGCTGCCGTATCTATTATCATTTTAAGTACTTTTGCGCGCCAGTGTTATCAAGTTAGTGTGTAGTTTGTCTGAGTAGTAAGTATCTTCGTATCTTCTTTTAAAAAAATATGAAAAAAAATTCTTTATCGCACATATCCTTTCTTTTCCTGCTGCTTCTTCTCCTCCTTATTCTCCTCACAACCCTCAACCCTCTACTCATAAATCGTGGACTTCATCCTCATCTGTCCTTCTTCAGTAATAATCCTCGTTTTTATTCCCTCCTCTGTCATCGAGTACCAATCCTTCCTTCCCTTCTTCACTCCCCATCCTCCTCTTCTTCCTCTTCCTCCTTCTTCTTCTTCTCACCCTTTCCTCCCCTATCGTCTTCCTCTCTCCCTCTCTCTCTCTCTCTCTGTCATCGTCTCACCTCAAGGAGCCATTATCTTTACCATACTCATTATCACTGTCACTCGTCAACGTGTTAAATATTTAATTTGCTCTTATTAACTCGTTCCTTTCCCTTGTACTACGTCTCTCTCTCTCTCTCTCTCTCTCTCTCTCTCTCTCTCTCTCTCTCTCTCTCTCTCTCTCTCTCTCTCTCTCTCTCTCTCTCTCTCTCTCTCTCTCTCTCTCTTTTATTCATGTACCTCCTTCATTGCCCTTTGTTTATATTATCAATGTTATTAACTCTATTTTTTCTATCGCATAATTTCCTCTTTTTTTTTTTGTTCTATTGTCTCATTATTTGTATTCTCCTCCACCTCCTCCTCGTCTTCTAGTTCTTCTTCTTCTTCCTGTGTCTCGTAATCTATCACTATGTAGCTTGTTAGTGTGTATATATCTAACGTATCCCAACTAGACTAGAGAAGGAGGAGGAGGAGGAGGAGGAGGAGGAGGAGGAGGAGAGGGGGGTTGTGGGATAGTCAAGGAAAAGGAAAAGCGGCATTTAAGACGTTGTAAGCATTAGAGTAACGGGCAATCTCGTTTCATTGCTTATGCTGTCTGGACGATGGTTAAGGAAATGAATGTTATGTCTTTATTTTAGGGATTGATGCAAGTGTTGTGATGCGTTCCTATATATGGATAATCAATTGTTGTATTTCCTTTTTTGTATGTTATGTTGAACTATTTAATTTTGTGTGTGTGTGTGTGTGTGTGTGTGTGTGTGTGTGTGTGTGTGTGTGTGTGTGTGTGTGTGTGTGTGTGTGTGTGTGTGTGTGTGGTTTCCGACAATCCTAACTGAACTGCCCTCTACAACCTTTTCGCCTTTTCTTTCTCCCTTTCTCATCTCTCTTTATTCCTTTCTTTACGTCCTGATGTCACTAACGTTTCCTGATCTCCGTCTTACTTCTCCTTTATCGTTTTCCTTCTGCTCTTCCTCCTCCTCCTCTTCGTCCTTCTCCTCCTCCTTCTTTCCTCACTTTTCGAACGCATCTTTCTCCTTGGAAACAGCCGAGGCGGACTACACCGTTCTGTGCTTATCCCAACTCCGCAATCCGATTAGGTGATATCCATATGATTCTTGGGTTCCCTCCTGCCGCCGCTTCCCACACGCCTCCGCTGCCGCCTTGCCGTCCCCCCATCCTCGCCTCTCCTCCTTTTATGCCCCCCATCGCCTCATCATTCCCCTCTATCTCCCTCAGCTCCCCTCCGTCCCCTGTCTCGCGTCTAGCTTCCCTTACCCTCCCTCTCCCCTCTCAC
>JAPQNM010000043.1:2497074-2534574 GCA_029783475.1 Metacarcinus magister | reverse complement strand
GAATTTACTGTAAGTCTCGTACGACAGTTTTCTTTATTGTCACTTCTAATAACATCCTTTCTTTCTTCCCTCCCTCCTTCTCCTCTTCCTTGTCTCCATCCTTCCATACTCATCCGTACATCTCTCTTTTCTCTCTCTAACCTTTCAACACTTTCATTTTATTGTCACTGTTGTACTTATTCCCACTTGCCTCCTTCCTCTTTCCTCTTTCCATTGCTTACCTAATTCCTTCCTTCCTCTCACTCTTCCATTATCTTTCCCTTTACTTCACCCTAACTTCTCACTTTCATCCCTTCCTTCCTCCCGTACTGTCTTGTCTACAGTCTCGCAATTAGTTGTCTTTTCTTGTAATAAGCTAAGTTAAAATTAGTTTTCCAGATTAGTGCCGCGGCCATGTTCTTGCCTTGTTATCAGTTTCACCATTGTTTAATGCGACTGCCATCCCCAGCAACAACCAAAGTTATAATAACCTTATTAGGGCGGCCTCCGGGCAGCCCACCTCAACCTCTACCACATCCGTAGTTAAAACATATGGAGAGAGTCGAAGGCGCAGGTTTTGTCCTTTCTGCATCATACGTTTTTTCTCTCCTCTGTTTTGTTTTT
The DNA here is from genome assembly GCA_029783475.1 of Metacarcinus magister. NCBI lineage: Eukaryota > Metazoa > Arthropoda > Malacostraca > Decapoda > Cancridae > Metacarcinus > Metacarcinus magister. The sequence goes on along the minus strand of JAPQNM010000043.1, from coordinate 2,533,971 downwards.
AATTAATGTTTATTTAATTAATGTCTCAAGTCTTTTTTGGTGTATTTATCATGCTTAGGCGTCGCAGAGTTAACATAAGTGAAATAGATTTTTGACTTCTTTCATTAAAAACTAATAAAACAAAGAGGCCCGACCCATTGCATGTGACTTAATCCTAAAATGATTCTATATGACTGTAATAGTATTCACTGACGTTCTCATTTGTCATTCATCCCATTACTCTATTAATTAATTATCCAGTCATGCATGTAATCCCAAAATTTCTTCAAGATGAGACTGGAGACTCGCGGGGATCTTAAATGTTTTAACGTGACAATTTTGTTTTGACAGTAAGCTCTGCGACATAAGATTAATTCCTGCGTTGCCTTGAGATGTAATTAGGAATTTTATAAGATAAGGCGTGTGGGTGAGCGTTCGAGTGTGTGTGTGTGTGTGTGAGCGTGTGTGCGTGGAAGCGGGTGGGTAGGATGGTGTTTAGGTGGAGTGACGGGTGGGTGGAGGACCAGGAGAGGCTAACAAGGTCTTGATCAGCGGGGCGGCGAGGCGGGCCAGGCTGTGACGACCACTAATCACCTGACGAGAAGTTCAATAGTCTTACAGCCTCGTTAAGCACCGCCCCGATGCCTTACTGTGTCTTGCATGTCCTGTGTTTCCGTCATTGTGTTTGCATGTGTGTGTGTGTGTCTCTCTCTCTCTCTCTCTCTCTCTCTCTCTCTCTCTCTCTCTCTCTCTCTCTCTCTCTCTCTCTCTCTCTCTCTCTCTCTCGGCCATTCACCCACGGAAAGGAAGAGTTTTTGCTTCATTCTCGAACAAACTGTTCAAATATTCACATAAATCCTCGGAGCCATGATTTCCATAATTCAATCTCTGGGGTGAATATATTGTTTACTGATCCCTCCAGCTTTATACCTATCCTCCCTCCTCCTCTCTGTCCATCCCTCCATGCCTCCATCCTACCATCTAGCCATTCCTCCCTCCACCCAACCTAATGCATTCTTTCTCTGCTATCATTCACACCTATTGTTGCCTTCAGAATCCCCTTTGATATTTCCTCATTTTCCTTACTGTTCTATCAGTCAGTGCCTACTTAGCATGATGGCAGGTAAGATAAAGGACACTGGACATGAATACTGCATCTTAATCACTTGGTTTAGCTTCGTATTGTGGTTCTCATTTTCTTTTTGTAAATATATTCCTAACTCACTGCAGCCTTGATCCTTAGTGCACTTAGTTCCTGCGCTTCATCGTTTATGCTGCTATATTTGTGAACATTAAACATTAGCATAGTTCACTGGGTTCTGGTATTTCCGTTCCATGTTGTGTTTGTTTTTTATTATCTCATGTTTATTAAGGAAGCATAGTATACATTTTTTCCTTGTATTTCGATTGGGTTAAAATTTATATGTTGCAAGTTTTTTTTATATTTTTTACTCTCCTGTTCTCTGGGTTTCTTTTCCGTCTTTTCCTCTCCTTGATTCACCCTATTCATTCTCTTTCTAGTCCTCGTCGTCGTGTCCTCTCTTCTCCTGTACAGTCGTGGTCGCTATTCTTGTCGCTCTGAAAAATCCTGCCCTGTATCCTTGGCGTCATAAAGTTTTGTCTCGCTCTTCTTCTTTTTTTTTTCTTTCCTTTTCATTTATTCTCCTCATTCCTAACTCACATTTTTTTTTTTTACCGTTTCGTATTTCAATGTTCTTTTTTTTATTATTATTTTTTTTATATATACATGAAATTTTTCGTCCAATTGTAGTTTTAGTGTTTTCCACATTCTGTTGCGCTCTTCTTTCTATTTCCTTTTTGTATCTCTTTTGTTGCTGCATCCCAGTGTTTCTTTCTTTATCATTGTATTCGTTTTATTTCTACGTAAAAATACATACATAACCTTCTCAAGAATAGTTAATAAAAAAAAACACATTATAAAAACCTATAAGTGCTATGGATTACGAGAACTGATACATGAAGGAAAAAGAAAACCCAGTCTTTCTTTTCATGTCCTTACGTTCTCGTGTCGCTAAACCTTCCTGACGGCAACTCCATCTCCCCACCACCATCCTATCTCCACCTCCAAGCCTCCAAGCCACTCTCACGCGCGTGCCGCCTCAGAGCCCTCTATTTTCCTCTGACTATCTTCAGTTATCCCTTTCCCCACCTCCTAAGCCCGGAGACTAATCACCTCCTCTACCCCAACACCAGCACTCCTGCCTCTCTCTGTCCTCTCTCAGATCAACCCTTTTCATCTCCCTGTCTGTGTGTGTGTGTGTGTTGGGGGGTTTAAGGGTCTGTGTGTGTGTGTATGTGTGTGTGTGTGTGTGTGTGTGTGTGTGTGTGTGTGTGTGTGTGTGTGTGTGTGTGTGTGTGTGTGTGTGTTTTACTTTCACTTCAATATTTTTCTACAATTTTTCCCCATACCTCACGCTCTTTCTCATCCCTTCTCCTCACTTTGATCCTTTCCTTTTTCCTCCTCCTCCTTCTCCTCGTCTAGGTTTCTTCTTCTTCTTCTTCACCTTCTTCTTCTCCTTCTTCTTTTTCTTACACCCGCGTCTCATCGTCTCCTGAACAGAACAAAGCTTAAATCCACCTCCTGTGTTTGCCCTGAAACTTAATCCTAATTTGTGTCAATATTTGGGGACGCGTCTAACGGTAAGTGAAGGGTCAGGACTCCTCATCCCTTTTTTTTTTCTTTTAACTCTATAACTGAATTTCCTATCGGCCTAAGTGATGGGATTGAGAACCACACACACACACACACACACACACACACACACACACACACACACACACACACACACACACACACACACACACACACACACTGCTAGGTGGTCAAAACGGGTTCTTCCCAAACAGTGGTGGACTGAGGCAAATAAAATGTCCGCACCACTTTTGTCCGCGACTGTATCAGGTAACCGCAGGAATATAACATGTAGTATTTCTGTAAAAAAAAAAGTTGCGGTGGAAAATATTTGTAATTGAAATGGACAAGTGGTGTGATATACCTTTAGGGAGAGAGAACCCATGTCAACTAAAGGTGTACGACCGCCGCGTGTAACTTCCTTCCCTAGACTTTTTTGTGTTGTTGTGTGTGTGTGTGTGTATGTGTGTGTGTGTGTGTGTGTTTGAGGAATAGCAGAAGCGGTGGTGGTGGTGGCGGCGGCGGCGACAGACTCCCTCTACCCACCCACCACCCACACCCCCAACACCCTCCACCCATACCCCCAACACCCTTTAGAGGCGAATGATCTCTCACGTCTCCTCAGCGTCCCTCTTACCCCCCGTGTCTGTACTCAGCGGTAAGTGACTCCCATGCTGATTGGTTAGTCAAGAGGAAAGGGAAATAGATGACTGGCTGAGGCCGCGTACCACAAGGGGAGATGCTACACTCGAGGGTTTCTTATTGTCAGTGTTGTCGAGGTTCTGCTTTAGTGAGGTCTCGGGGTAGTGGTGGTGGTGGTGGTGGTTGGGTGGGTGAGTGGGTGGTTGGGGGGCTGTGCAGCGTGCATCCTTAAGGGAGGTGAGGGTGAGGGGGTTAGTTGGAGGGATGTCTGTGTGTGTTGTTGTTTTTTTTCTTCGTTTCTCAACACTTCCCCTTCAATAGTTTATTAAACCGACGCTTCATACGTTGATCCTGAAAGAAGTTGCACACGAGGTGGAGCTTAAGACGCGTGTGTAATGTTTTGCAGGGAGAGAGAGAGAGAGAGAGAGAGAGAGAGAGAGAGAGAGAGAGAGAGAGAGAGAGAGAGAGAGAGAGAGAGAGAGAGAGAGAATACACACTTTATTGCATATATTCAACACAATACGGTAATAGCTACATCCGAAATAACATCACGCCTTTGATAGACTGTTTGATCACATTGTCACGCCACTTACCACCTTTTTTCCTTTGTTTCTTGTGCCACTGACTCACCGAACCTTCCCTCACCCTCTGACCCTCACCCTTGCCTACCACCTGAGGGACAAAGGGAAGGGGGAGGGAGGCGCGGCGTCAGGCAAGCATAGAATCAATAAATCTTCCCCTTTAAGCATCACACCTGACCGTCACCCCCACGTCTGGCTGAGTACAGGTGTGGCGGGAGGGGGGGAGGCTGCAGGAAGGGGAGAACACGAGAGAGAGAGAGAGAGAGAGAGAGAGAGAGAGAGAGAGAGAGAGAGAGAGAGAGAGAGAGAGAGAGAGAGAGAGAGAGGAAGGTAAGGGCAGTTTACCTGTACCGTGGTTTACCTTGGCAGCAGTGCCTTGCCTCCTCTCCTTCCTCACCTGAACACACGTTGTTGCCACTCCCCTCCTCCTCCTCCTCCTCCTCCTCCTCCTCCTCCTCCTCCTCCTCCTCCTCCTCCTCCTCCGCGTCTTCCTCCTCCAAATCCTTTTCCCTCTCCATCTCCACCGGACTAAAATACTTTAATGTACACCTTAATAGTTTATCTTTCAGTTCCACTTTGTAAACGTTAAATTTTATAGAAATACTTTTTTTTCTACTATTTTGCTTGAAAGTTGAAAATATCACTGACTGAGAAAGCAACGTCTATTGTGCAATATTCCTTTCGAGTTGACCTCCTCTCCCTTATAGTTATTAGACGCCAGTACCTCAGTGAACCTATTTATGTAGCCTTAATACATCCAATTATTGTGTAAATTACCTGAAGGTCAAATTTATTATAAGGTGATAAACTAAGACACAATTTCCAGTTTTTGTATCTTATTTTGTCTTCTGAACCCAACTTATAGAGGTGAATGGGATACTCTGGGCCTATAAATGTCACTATGAACCTCTGCACCGGTTCAGATTTACCTGTATGAATCCACTTAAACCTCTATTGATCCTCCTAAGTCATTATTTATCCCGCGACATCCCAATCTGTAGTCCTGTTTTTATGCCTTACCGACCTAAGGTATTGAACCGGACGCAGTAGGGGAGCCGATGCTTAATGGATTGGCTAGGCTGAAACACGCGCCAACCTCTATATATTCACTGTCTTATGAGGCAATTGTGTCACTTCATGAGCTCACGTGACATGAATAAACAGTAAAGTAGTAGTAGTAGTAGTAGTAGTAGTAGTAGTAGTAGTAGTAGTAGTAGTAGTAGTAGTAGTAGTGGTGGTAGCAGTGGCAGCATAGTGTATATTTTTCTGCACGGTTATGTAATGCTACTAATATGCAGCCTCCACATGTGCCTGACTTTGATGGTGAGAGGTAACATGATCGTAATGGATGTGGTCATGGCCCTGAAAACATTAGTAACGTTATTACATCCTGGTTGTGGTGATGATGATGGTGGTGGTGGTGGTGGTGGTGGTGGTAGTGGTGGTGGTGGTGGTGATGATGGTGATGATGTTGATGATAGTGGAACTGCATTAACATAACTATAATTGCAATTAAATACAATACTAACGTGGTCTGACGGGAAAAGCGATAGGTAGAGAGAGAGAGAGAGCGAGAGAGAGAGAGAGAGCAAGAGAGAGGGAGAGCTATTGGGGTGGATGTTCTCAAGCAGTAACCTACTTGCAGCACCAGGACAAAAATACTTCAGACCCAAGAGTAAGGAAACCCCCGCCACCCCCACCTCGCTTTTCCCCGTGACTCGTTCATCTTGTTCCCTTGTGACGTCATACACTGAGGGTTGGCCACTCGCCTCCCCTCACGAGTTCCAGGAAAGCTATTTAAAGTGTCGACTCCCCTTGCCTCCCCTCACCTCCTTACCGTCTGTTTTCCCTCGCTGTTCACTCATTTCTGGAGGCTGCTACAGAGCCCTCAGGTGCCCCAGGGGTAGAGGAAATATGGAGAGATTGGGAGATTATAGAACAGGGTGTATGTGGCGGAGCAGGGCAGTGAGGGAATGGGGCGCGGTGATGTAGTGTGGTTGGTGGATGGGGAATGGTACAGCCACGTGGTTGGGGTGAGGCTGGGGTGAGTTGAGCGAATATTTATGTGAATTGTTTGATGATTTGTTGAGGGAATATGTGAGGGATGTTTTCTGTTGGAGTGAGTAACATTATGTGGAGGAATGCTATTAGAGATGATGGTAAGAAGGAGTATTACCTGTACGAGAGTGTACCTGATAATGAGGTGAGGCAGTGGGCTTGTGAGGCCACTGTAATGCGTACAAATGGCATCAGTTGTACCGTGTGTCGCTGAGGGAACGTATATGATTCTTGTTCCTCCCAGACGTGTGTTGTAAGGCAGAGTGGTGATGTTGCCTCTTGTCACACCGATACAAAGGATGGTTTTATAACTTTTTGTTTACACATTCATGGAGCGAGATATGCAAAGGGAGGCAATAACGTAGTAGTGGATGTTTATTCTCCTCACATTATAGGCCTAGTTTTCAAACTTTGCTATCACATGATTATATATGTATACATATTGAGAGAGAGAGAGAGAGAGAGAGAGAGAGAGAGAGAGAGAGAGAGAGAGAGAGAGAGAGAGAGAGAGAGAGAGAGAGAGAGAGAGAGAGAGAGAGAGAGAGATGAAAGAGTAAACATCTATGTTACATATTGTTAATGAACTATGATTTATTCAATAAATTGGCAATAGTTTAAGAGAAGTTTTACTTTACTAGAGTGTTATTAGAGTTATGTTTATCTTCTCAACATAACTGTGAAAACATTCATCTCAGGTCAGTTTGTACACAAACGGAAATTTTAAGTTATTCAATGTTATGAAAATAATAAAATAAAAACCATATGCAATCCCATATTACTTTGTGCTGTAAGTTTACGTTTCAACGTTACGCTTAAAATCGTTGACAAATCATACATCATAATTCACATCGACGTGGTACACAACTATGGAAATAGAAATGGCATGTGATTTTGTATCGCAAAGTTCCATAACTTTGCACTCCATGAAATATTGTCTGTCTGTCTTTCCATACAAAATAATAGTCTTCAATTTTTACACCTTCCTTGTTATATCGACAACCGAATGATATTGTTCCCTTCTCATCAGCAAAGAGCCGAGCCGCCCTGTGCTCGGCTTGTCTGCTTGTAGCGAGAAACATTCTGGTTTGTATATACAAGTTCATGATCAATAACCTGACGTTTGTTTGTGTGTGCTGGCGTCCCTGGCGGCCATCACAAGACCCGACCTGCAGGTGGCGCGTGAGGAAGCATTAGCCGAGGCCTCGTGTGTGCATGTTAGGGCTTCAAGTGTTTGTTGGCTTAATTATAGTTCATTGCCTCGTGACAGATACGTCGTAGTATATTTCTTTGCGTAAACAAGGAACTTGAATGCTTTGATAGGTTGATTTGAAGAGCTTAAACTAGCAAGCAGACCAAAGGAATGTGATTAGTTTTAAATACTTACAAGTTTTATGTGATACTAAACATTTTTCTTTTCATTATTTGCTTTAATTATAAACAAATCAATTTACAATAATGACAAACCAGTATTACTAGGAATCGTTAACGTGCGACCACCTGTCTCTCAGAACCTTACAAATAATGACTTAACTCTTAACACCATAGTAACTCTCCTCTCTACTGTATTTTTTAGCTTGAAAATGAAACTGACACAAAGTTAAAGAAAAAAATGCATACAAAATCATACTCTCCTTTAATAATATACAAATGGATGTCTCTACGTCATAACAAGACTAAATGCTAGACAGCAGTTATTGTTAAGTCCATCACGAATACTTCATCCATCGTGTGGTATCTGGGCCTGGTAACTATGGCTGGCTGCCTCCTACCACTCAAGGCTGCGTTTACATTCTATCTATTCATCTGACTTTCAAGAGTTCCCATTGGCCACGCGGTGCACTGTGTTCACTATGGATCACTCTGGTTACCCAACTCTCCCATCCGTACTCTTTTCACTCCTTCCCTCCCTTTCCTGCACTGCCTCTTCCCTTTTTCTGCTACCGTCTTTCCGTTCCCTCGGTCACCCTTGCCTCCCGAGTGCCATTTTCCCTTTCTTATTGCTTCTTTTCCTCTGTTCCTCCTTCCTCTTTCCCTCGTCTAACGTCACCCCACCCTCCCATCTTTCATCCCTTCCACCCTTTCCCTCCGTCTCCCCCTTCCCATCTCCCTACCCTGCAATGGCCCCTCCTCCTCCTCGTTCTCCTCCATCCCCAAGAGGTCCGTGACTCACCTTCGGCGTCCCCCATCTGTCTTTCCCCGGCAGGCCATCTCCCGCGGCCGTACAAACTTCGAGGCTCCGCATAAAACTTTCTTCCGCCTATCCATTACCCTTCAGGCCGCGCGCACTTAAATGGTCCGGATCAGGCAGTACTCTATAGGAGGCATCGGGTATCCCTGTAACTCTGGCTGAGGGGCACGCCGAGGAATATATACTCTTGTAGGTAGGAGTGGATGATGATGGATTTCTATAAGTCCTCCTGGTGGGTTGTAGTGTGTTTAAGGGGTAGTGGAGGGAGGAGGGTGAGGTGTGAGAATTTTTTGGGGGGTTTGGGTTTTAGTTTAGGTATTTTTTTGGTTTATTTGTGGTGGAAAGGGAAGGATTCTGTTTTTCGTTTGATTATTATTTGTGTTTCGTTTTCTCACAGTACATAAAGATACGGAGAGATGAAGGTTTTATATCCAGGTTTGATTTTTCTGTTTGTTGATTCTTTGCCTCTATTTTTACCACACACACACACACACACACACACACACACACACACACACACACACACACACACACACACACACACACACACACACACACACACACACACACTGAGGTACAGATGGTTAAGGTGCTCTGACGTGGCTGAAAATTCCTCGTCCAATTTTTCATCTAAACCCGAACCTCATCCGCCTAAAAACGCTGATTGACTATGTTTGTTCTACCATTACGTGTGATGATGTTGTGTTTTGAGGGGAGGGAAAGGCAGGGAAACCAGGCTTTTCTATATACGGTTCATCATTTTATCACAATTGAAATTAATATTGAAATGGTTTTACAGAAATGGATCCGAACGTATGCAACACTGTATCTAGGGGGAGAAAGGAAAGGAAGGGGGGAAAAAAAGGTCCCTTAATTATATTTACGCATTTACGTACTATGAAGTGTAAAATTCAAAATCCTGAAATTCCTGTTGAATCCAGAAAAAAAAAAAAAATTTGTTCAGGGAAAAAACTCCCTCATCCACTTTTATCTTTTGTCCTCTTTTTGCAATAGTTATTTTTTGTTTATACAGATGCATGATAAAAAAACTACATCTTTTTTTATATATATGTGTGTGTGTGTGTGTGGGTGTGGGTATGGGTGGGTGGAGGTGTAGCCTAACTGTATTGTGTGTAACCATTTGGCGGCGAGCACACTGCAGCCACAGCCAACACGGGATGCAACGAAGGAAGGAACGAAAGAACTCATGTTTATAAGAATTTCCTGCTGAGTATACCACAAAAGAATGCACAACAAAGGCGACACGATGTTTTGGGACTAATAAATCAAGCATGGTACCCTTCCCCCCCCCCTTCTCTCTCTCTCTCTCTCTCTCTCTCTCTCCTCTCTCTCTCTCTCTCTCTCTCTCTCTCTCTCTCTCTCTCTCTCTCTCTCTCTCTCTCTCTCTCTGTAGTTACATGGCTACACCCACTCGTAGACCCGCCCATCCACCCTCCCTTCCTCCGCCGCCCATCCCCGCCCACTTTTACTCTTTCCTGCTTATTCTCAGTCACCAGCACGCCCTCATGTCCCTTCCGCCTCCTTGCCTCCTCATCCTCATCCATTTGTATGCTACTCCCATCCACGTCAATTTTCCTCATGTATTATCATCGCTCTTCTTTGTCCTCCTCTTCCTCCTCCTCCTCCTTCTCCTCTTCCTTCTCCTCCTTCTGTTACTTTTCCTTTTATTCTTCATGATTTTTAACATATACTTTTTATTTATGTATGTCCTAGAATGTCATGTTTTTTTCCTTCTTCCTGTGTTGTTATCCATCCATTCTCTCTCTCTTTCTCTCTCTCTCTCTCTCTCTCTCTCTCTCTCTCTCTCTCTCTCTCTCTCTCTCTCTCTCTCTCTCTCTCTCTCTCTCTCTCAGCCCCACTCAAATTTCCCGGTAAAAGCCTAGTTTGTTGGTGGGCGGGTCATGTTTCTGTGTGTCTAGGGCGGCGTCGGGGTGGTGTGTGTGGTGGTGATGGTAGTGCTGCTTCTCGTGAAAGTTATATCATACTCTCTCTCTCTCTCTCTCTCTCTCTCTCTCTCTCTCTCTCTCTCTCTCTCTCTCTCTCTCTCTCTCTCTCTCTCTCTCTCTCTCTCAGTTATTGTTAGTAGTAGCGGAAATGAGGAACATTAGGAAAGGGGCGGAGGTAGAGAGAGGGATGTCAGTGGCGGTGATGGTGGTGAGGAAGGACAAAAAACATTCCAAATCACATGACACACTTGGTAGCATTTTGAGGCCACGAATGCACGACGAGAAGGAAGTGGAGGTGTGTTTGTGTGTCTATGTGTTTTATGTGTGTGTGTGTGTGTGTGTGTGTGTGTGTGTGTGTGTGTGTGTGTGTGTGTGTGTGTGTGTGTGTGTGTGTGTGTGTGTGTGTGTTTTAATGAGATGGTAAGTGATGGTACGGAAGAAAATGATCTGTGGCAAGAGAATATCATATTTCACGAAAACTCCATCAGCAGTCGCTCAATTTTTTATAAACACATTTTTTTTTGGGCATGAAAGGAGTCAAGTCAAGGAAGGAATATTTACCAGACATAGGAAAACAGGAACACATTTCTGATAGAGGCAGAAAGTCTTTACACGACGCGTAATGGTGAACCAATAGGTACCATAAATCTTAGGATTACGACCACCATCTTCCATCATGCATAACAAACAACACACATCAAGCCCCCTTCATTACTCTTAGATCCCTTTGCCCTAAATGTGTTTCAACCCTTGGCATGGTCCATCAGGTTTAGTTCTTGACCATATAGGGTTACATATAGGATCGCTGTTCCTTATGTATACTACCGCTGCGGGCAACTCCTAAAACAGAGTGACAGTGACGCAGCGGGATGTGCTTGCTAAGAGACTGACTGCTGGAAAACGTGAGGAGTGTCGGAGCAGCGTAAAGGAAGGAAAGTCAGAAGTACTGAAACCAAGAATGGTGGAAAGGTAATCTGCTGGGAGAAAGGCAAGCGAGGAGAAATAAATGGGATGGTGGATGGTCTTGAGGGAGGGAATGTAATCTAGAGGGAAGTGAAGCAGGAGGGGAGAGGCAGAAGGAGGAAAAGGACAACTGAGGATGGATAAGGGAGAGAGGGAGGAAGGGAAGACAGGGTGAGACAAAGGGGCTTCCCGCAAGCAAACAGAGGAATGTCAATGAGGCGTAACAGTCCGGCGGGGATAACGACGCAATGCATATGTTTATGGGAAAGGCAAAAGGAAGAGAAGGAGAAAGAGAGAGAAAGTGTGGAGAAGAGAAAGAGAGGGAGAGGGGGTCGAGGAGGTAGATGGAGAGAGGGAAGATGGATGGTAGCCACAACCATAACACCCAGTGCAGTACCTCGTCTGGGCTTAGGCAAACGACCACTTCGATGTTCCGCCGATAAAGCCTCGGTAACAACGGCATTTTCGTTGCCATAGTGGAAGAAGTAGTAGTAGTGGCAGCAGCAGCAGCAGCAGCAAATGTGATAGTAGTAGTAATAGTAGCAGTAATAGTAGTAGTAGCAGTATTAGTATTGCTATTAGTATTAGTATCAGTAGTAGTAGTAGTAGTAGTAGTAGTAGTAGTAGTAGTAGTAGTAGCAGTGGTAGTGTGATAATATAAAAGTAACATCAGTAATTAGAGTCTATTATGTCGATCTCTACTTCTTAAGTTTTGACACATTTCATTATAACTATTCTTGCCTCGATAAAAGAACATCCAATTAACAGTATTGCTGGAACCTTTAGTGAAACCATACTACAGATGTATACTCCAGTCTCTATTATGGTAACTTGTTTGTGTTGAGTCAACTTTACACAATATCGAATGTAAGGGTTCAGTACTATGTATATACTTGAGGGAAAGACTACGGAGTAACAGCGTAACGGGTGGGTGGAATGAAGGGTAGAGGGAGGAAGGGAATAAGAGGTTGAGTTATAGAGTGAGTGGTGGTTAATTAGCAAAGTTTGTGTGGTGGAGTTGTAGCACAAAACACCAACACTCCTATTGTAACGAAATTACACGACATTGACAGAGAGAGAGAGAGAGAGAGAGAGAGAGAGAGAGAGAGAGAGAGAGAGAGAGAGAGAGAGAGAGAGAGAGAGAGAGAGAGAGAGAGAGAGAATATGTTTATGAGTGTTCTAGTGGTGTTGGTCTTTAAAGGAATATTATCACATTCCCTGCAGACAATGGAAATGGCATTACAAGTGATTATTATGAAGTTTTCCTTGCATCAAACATTCCGTCCTATAGTAGTCGCTCTTTTGTTTGTATAATAAGTACATTAAACGTAATCACTTTGAGTTTCTTAAAGCTTAAAGTACGTATTGTAACGGCATCAGAACATTTATTTGTAAATTGTTGTTGGCCTAAGTACAATAACACATTAACATGATAAGTGATAGAAAGTTAATTTTGATAGGATATAAACACACACACACACACACACACACACACACACACACACACACACACACACACACACACACACACACACACACACACATTAGGCTTTACCTCAATGTAAATTTTTTTTCAGACTCATAAAGAAAACAATGTTACAGAAGATGTGTCTCTGATGCTTTGTTGACCTTTCTCTCTCCTCCCTCCCTCCCGCAGGAAATTGCACGCAGCTTGGCCGTCTCACAGGAGCACCGACGAACAGGTAATCAAAGCCAAATACTTAGAGTTATGTGCTTATTGTATAACTCTGAAGACAGGTTAGATGGATGGTGGAAGGGGAGAAACATGGGGAGAGAAGAAGATATTAATTGTTCAAAAATAAAAGATCTAACATAAAGAATGGCAAATTGTTGACATGGTCATGGTGGTAATGCAAAAAATGCCGACAAGAAGGGAAGATACGTTGGTGATTAAAGGGAGGGAGAATAAAAAATAATAATTAAGACCAGTTAATGAGTATCCAGCGACGACAAAGGAGATGCAAAAAAGAGTAATTATGAAGTTGGGAAGGAAAGGAAGTTATGAGAGAGATAATGGGAGAGATAATGTGAAAGATAATGTGAATCCGCTGAAAGGAATGAGATGCTGAGCAAAATATTGTTTATAACTAGATAAGATGAAAACGGAAATTGTGTTGGCAACGCGAGACCATTAAGGGGCGCGAGGACAGACCGAGACATTGGTGCCATTCAACAGGAGTGTAAAAACCAGTGGTGGACGACGGGGTTAATGCGATAATTGTGAGTGTTAGTAAAGTGATATGAGAGAGAGAGAGAGAGAGAGAGAGAGAGAGAGAGAGAGAGAGAGGAGAGAGAGAGAGAGAGAGAGAGAGAGAGACACACACACACACACACACACACACACACACACACACACACACACACACACACACACACACACACATTGAATTAATGTTTACCTTGAGAGTAGCGACCTGCCTCTCTATCCCATTAACTTCTCATTCCTCTCCTCCGTCAGGTTGCCTCCCCTTCCCTCACCTCCTCCCCCACGCCCCTCTTCTCTCGTCACCCTTCACCCACCGTGACACTTCATCGTAAACAAGGAACCTCCTGAACCCTATCAGTAAACTTTTCTCGAGTTATGATTAAATATTCGAACATAATGGTGAGGCGACTCCTCTCTCGTACCCTGAGCTGTTATGTGTTGTTAGTTAGTGTATTGGCTGACTCAAGACGTGCTGCCATTCTACTACAACATATATTGAATAATAGGAAGACTTATTATTAGAAAAAAATATAGAGTTACCATGTTGTTGTGATCAGGTTAAGACATTAGTTCCTAGTAATGATTAACAGCGATGGTGGTTGTATGGTTGAGCATTATATGAATTGTGGATCGGAGTTCTTAGTGGTAACGATGGTGATGGTGGTGATGGTGGTGGTGGTGATGGTGGTGGTAGTGGTGAGTGTCAGTAAATGGCATCATGCTTACATTCCTCATAAAGTGCCAATTCGGGCCACTCCAACTTGCCTGAGTTACTCTTTACATTGGCAGCCACAACTTTCTAATCGAATCATGTTTGTTGTATTGCAGTGACGTGAAAGGTACAATGAACTGTTTGCAGCTGACTCGATGCAGTGGTAAAATGCGATAAATAGTATTTAAAATTTGTGCGTGGCAGTGGACGCATATCTGAAGGTCATTCAAGCACCATTCAGTTACACTCGCCTGTCCGCCGCACTCTGCTTGACAGCCTGTAAAACATATCAAGAAAATCTAACTTTATTATCGAGTTTAGAATTCCAATGATGATGATGATATATCCAGAACTGGAGAGGATTTTAATGCAAAATCAATAGATTATAAATACTTCATTGAAAGTGCAATCGAGCACCCCAGGAATGTTGCTTACGTAGGCTGCCAAACAGGACTGGAGAACGTGAGGGAGGCTGAGTGAGGTAATGCAGGCCCCCTTCTGTATCTCAAGGTCACGTACCAACCGACCCATGCCATCCCCTCCCATGCCCCTCACTTCTCTTCCCGTTGCTCGGGTCTCGATACCAGCTAGCGAGCATAAAACACAAAGGGACTTGAACACACATTGGACTTTACCGGCAGTGACAACATACCATTCCCTCCAAAATGTCCTTTTCTCTCAAATCTGCCGAGACCAAACACTAAGAGTGAAGGAAGTTTGTAAAATTGAAATTCTGGTGCATATTCGAAAGAAAACTGAAAAAGATAACCTCGAATGGCAAGTGCACGATGCTTTGTCAGTTGCCAGTGTGACAAAAGGAACACATAGTGGCCGCGGTTCTCAGAGGACATGAGGGAGGCCTGATGCAGGGTGGGTAAGGGCTGTTGTGTCTCCCCCGCGGGCCTCTCCTGCGAGCTCAATGGTTGCATCACCTCTTCAGTATCTCAAAAGGCGACGATGGAGCTGAGGAGTTTGGTTTTCTTATAGGGACGGAGAGAGACATGTTTTATTTGGTTTTCTTCAGTAAAATCAAAACTTCCCCATATTTTCTTGCTTATTATAGATGTTTCTTGTGTGTCTGTAGTCTATGTGTGAAAAAATCTATGTTAGGCACAAGTATGCGGGCACTGTTGTTTATCTCCTCAGGCCTCCTTCACCACCACCACCACCACCACCACCACCACCACCACCACATTGTCCTCCACACACCCTCCCCTACTCTGCTGCTTCTTTTCTCCTCTTTCACTCAACTCTTATTTCTTGCTGTCCTTTTCATACTTCGTTGTCGTCCTTCAGAATACAAGATGCTAACAGGCCTGAATGCAATATCTCGCCTCGCTATGTGTCTGTCTGTTCAGTGTAACGTGACAGTGTGTTTTGCTGATAAAAGGTGAACTGCCTCGTAAATCATAATTAAATACAACAAATTGTTTAATGTGGCACCGAATGTATATAAGTAAATCTCGAGTGACGAATGGCGAGGAAATGTAAACATCACCATTCATTGCTTCCCTTATTACTACATGTAGGGGGAAGAGGGGACGGACGGGACGTGTGGTTTTTTATTTATTTATTTTTTTTTTTCTCTCTCTCTCTTTTATATTTATCTGTTGCATTTTATTTTCATTTTATTAATTTATTCATTTGTTTGTCTGTTTGTTTTAAGTTATCTAAATTTTTTTTTTATTGATTTTTTTTTATTATTCATGCATTTGTTATTTATGTAATGCATTGTTAATCTATTTCTTTGTTGTTCGTATTTTTGTGTTGAGAGAGAGAGAGAGAGAGAGAGAGAGAGAGAGAGAGAGAGAGAGAGAGAGAGAGAGAGAGAGAGAGAGAGAGAGAGAGAGTAGAGTGTGAGTGTCCGTGAGTGGGTAGAGGCAAGAAAAAAAAAAGAATAGCACATGAGTAGTGTTTCCAAGCTCCTCGTTCCCTCCCCAGCTTCCTAAATGAGAGGCTCACCGGCTATGGCAATAATGAAATTTTGTGAGGTTAGGATAGAAAAGCGATGTGTCGGGATAAAACACTGATGAAGGTGGTCTGAACAGTCACGGGACGAGGAAGGAAAAATCTTAATTGAAATAGGGTCCCGCACAAATCTCGTGATAAGTTTTCATGTGAAGAGAGAAATTGGAAGTAAAATTAAGTGGCATTAGAGGGAAGGCAAAAAATAGGAGAGCAAAGGGATAATGGTTTTAAGGGGCTGGAAGGAGGGTAGGGAGGGAAAGGGTAGTAGTAGTAGTAGTAGTAGTAGTAGTAGTAGTAGACTATCAGCAATGTATATTAAATGTGAAACTAACGATAACCGAACACGTATGCCAAAAAAGAAAGTCTTAATGGATAAATGAACTCTAACGTTGAACAAAAAAATATATATAAGGATTACTAAAAACAAGGAGATCAGTAACTTTCAGGATTAGGAAGAGATTATCTTGCCTAAGTGAACAAGCTATAATTCAATAAGAGATCGTGGAAGTATTACTGGAACGAAAGTGAAGATGGATTAAACATTTGGCTTGAAGAGTAGATAACGGATGAAACAAAAGGCTAACTGACTGGAGCTCGAGAGATAGTAGCCGGAGTAGAAGGTCATTAGGCAGGAGACGGAGAGATGGAACTTAAAGGATTGAAGGTAAAACTTTGCAGATATTAGCACAATGCAGTATTCCATGGGTAAGGTTGGGGAGGCTTTTGTCCTGATTGAACTGTTAATGGCTGACAATGATTATGATGTATGTACTTATATGTGTATGAATTCATAGGTCTGCATGCATGTTACTCATAGTATGTATTTACGAATGTACATGAATCTATTATGCATGTATGTATGTATGCATATATGTAAGTATTTATGTATGTATGTATGTATTTATGTATACATTTTTATCAATCTGCCTTTTTACGCGTGAAAGGCAGAGTTGGTATCCACGGGTGAAGCTGGTCCTCTCGTGTGTTTGGGGTGATGCAGTGAGCCAACCCAGGTTGACAAATTCAAGGGGAGAGAGGCAGACGTTGCCGCGGGGAAGGCAACAGCGTGCAGCGAGCGGCGGGGAAGCCTCGTCTGCCTCTCGCCGGGTGATGGTGTTATAAAATGGAATTCCAAGGGTCAATGTAATACAGTTTGGGAGGTACCTGCCTGCCCATAACCCGAAGGCCCCTGTAATGCCGAAGGTGAGCGGCCCGAGGCTCTAGGACAAGAGAGTGCCATACCGCCTGACACTCAACCCATATGGCTAATAATCCTTAGACACTTTGGATCTATAGGCCGATGCGGTGTCTTGAACGCAGTCCCCCGCGCGCATAACGCACCGCCTTGCGTTAGGGTGGTGTACGGCCGGTATTCTGATATAATACTTGGGCGCATCAACCTAGCTGGCCGTGATGAATAGCTCGCTTCGCCCTCCAAAAACCTTCAGAGATATTGCGCGCCAGATCAGGCCAAGACTGTGCAAAGCCACACTCTCCTAAGAGGGCTATTTGCATATATATTAATACTAGGAATATGAACCTAACAAAGTAGGGCTATAGAGGCCACAGATGCCGCCAGCACCTGAATCCGCGTGCGGGGCAATACAGTCGTAATTGCTCTTTCACTTTCCCGGGTTAATTTGCATATCTATCAAAACTAACAAAATCATTCTCTATAAAGCCGCCGTTCACCTGGGCTGGTGGGACACGGGGCCTCCAATCCCTATCTCTCCTCCTCGTCCCTCCACCTCCCAGCCGTCTCCCTCTCGGCTCGAAAAGGCAGTAAATGGTATCAAGTTTTCATCGAAGTAAAAACAAAGGGACACCTTGCGTTTTTATAGAACTGCCTACAGTAAAATCCTTCTTGGCCTTGTTTGGTATTAGAGCCTTTCAGGGGCATCGGATGGAGTGGTTGGTTTTGGAGTGGGACAATGTCAGCCGTGGGACACACTTTCACTGTGAGACAACGTGCAGGATGTAATGTTATTGTGTTGGAAATCCTCACAGTGGAAACAACGACACGCTCACCTCTCTCAGTATCTCAGCGAGGACTGGCGGGGCTTCAGATCGCAACTCCTTTTTTTTTCTTTTTCTCCAGAGTGCAAGACTTTTGATGACAGAACATCAGATTTGGCACAAAGGTCACGCCGTGGCAATTTGTATCTTTGATCAACAAGCGAATAATGCTAATTCGATTATAATTACAACAAAAACCTCTCTTCAAACGACAATCATACTTTAACTTTTATAGAATGTGATAGCAAATGTGATTTATATAACATTATGCGTTTTTATCCTCTCGATCGAAGGAAGATGAAAAGACAATGAAATATGCGATGGACGCCGAGTTGCATGCCTCCAGTATTCCTCTGCGTCCTGCCTCTTTTCCCTCCACCGCCTTCCTGCCCACCCCCATCATGCATAAAGTCCGCCCTCGTCCAGGAATTCATCAAGACTGATAGATAGCGGCGATCAATTTTGTTAACGCCGATTTATCTGGTCCTTCCTTGTGCACTCTTTTCTCTGAGGTGGCAACTGGTTTCATATGTTTCGTGTATCTTTCACGCTTTGTGTCTCCCGCTTAAGTATCATTGTCATTTACTTGCCGCGCAGGTCATTCTTTCGTGCCATCCACTTGATTTTTTTTTTGGTATATAAATAAATTATTTCTTCACATTGCATGCGGCTTAGAATTCATTGACCATATATAAGATAAGGTTTTGTTAATATTTCAACACAACTCATGAAAATTGGTACCAAGGGGTTCTCGGTCATACTGGTCACGAATCTGGAATTAGTTTTGTCATTACTGTAATATTTGTATTTTTCATTTTGTGGCCCGTAAATTCCACCAGAATTGAGGTCGAAAACGGTTTTTTTCCATTTGACTATGTAAATATTAGTCCTACAGGATCATTGTATATAAGTAAAGTTATGGAGTTTGATAATGTCTATCTCATACTGTCATCATATTGCCAATAACTCTAATACTTATGAAGAAAATTAAAAGTTTGTGAAAGAAGTTAATGCATAATACTTTACACTCCTACATCTATAATTACATTCCAATTCCATGTTACTATAGCTCATTAAAACAAGCGTATCCAGTTCTTTCTTTTATATTCTATACGTTTTTTACATAAGCCCCATACATTTCGAGTTATTTAAAAAAATATGATTTATGTGAAAAATTCTAAGGGTGTACCCTACAAAATTCCATGAAAATTTCCACACCTCCGAATCTCATGAAAATTGGTACAATGATGTTTTCGGTCATGCTGAACACGAATATGGAATTAGTTTTGTCATTTTTATAATATTTGGATTTTTCATTTTGTGGCCCGTAAATTCCACCAGAATTGAGGTCGAAAAAGGTTTTTCCCATTTTACTACGTCAATATTAGTCCTACAGGATCATTGTATAGAAGTAAAGTTATGGAGTTTGGTAATATATATTTCATACTGTCATCAAATTTCCAATAACTCTAATAGTTATGAAGAAAATGTAAATATTGTGAAAGAAATTAATGCATAATACTTTACACTCCTACATCTATAATTACATTTCAATTCCATGTTACTATAGCTCAATAGAATAAGCGTATCCTGTTCTTTCTTTTATAGTCTATACGTTTTTTACGTAAGCCCCATACATTTCGAGTTATTTCAAAATATATGATTTATCTAAAAAATTCTAAGGGTTGTACACTGCGAAATTTCATGAAAATTTCCACACCTCCGAATCTGATGAAAATTGGTACAATAAAGTTTTCGGTCATGCTGAACACGAATCTGGACTTATTTTCCTGATTACTATAATATCAAACTGTATTTCACCCTTGCTATTAATAATAATAATAATGAAATAACCATTATTTAACTTTACTGGCTGATGCTGGTCTCATATAACAAAAATACATAGAGATGACCTACCCTAAACCTACACAATATAACGTATCATTCTTATTTGGTTGCCATATCTTGAACTGTTAGCGAATTAAAACTGATTAAAACCGATTAAAAGCTATTAGAAGTACTTTTTACATTCCTACATCAATACTTACATTCCAATTCCATTTCACTATAACACAAAAGGAATGTAACTGTTATAAACAACGCAAGTGTGGAGAGGTACTGCTATTTGGTGGACTGTGAATCATCGTTCAAGTTCAAAACCATGTTAGTTCATAAGAGGAAATTTTGTCTAGACTTATTGAAAGAAAACGTTCGTATTCACCAAGAAGTAGGAAAAGTTAAAACATAAAACAGTGTTGACCAAGATGACTGTGCGGCAATGAACTCCTAACCTTACATCACTGATTAAAGAAGCACTGAAGATAATAGGAAAGAAAGATACTTTAAAAGAACACAAATAAATATTCAAAATGAAATGTTGATGTGAAAAATGAAAAAAGCTTATTTGAATTAAGGATAAAAGTAATTAAATCGTAAGGTCACAGATAAATAAATACAAGAAACGAATACGAAACGAAATACTGAAATTTTTTGACTGTCACAGATCGTCGGATCTTGGAATATATAATTCGCGAAATTATTGAAAGCAAGGATAGGATGGTGAACAATATTGAAAAAAATATTACATTGAACTGCACTCCTAAAACATCATACATAAGTGAATAAATAAATGAATAAATTAGTAGATACATAAATAAATAAACAAATATATATATATATATATATATATATATATATATATATATATATATATATATATATATATATATATATATTCTCACTCGGTTTGAAAATGATGTGTTATTAATTTTTCGTTTTGGCTTTTCCCTGCGTGTGCGTGATGAATGAGTGGCTGGCACGCATATTACCAAACATGTGTGTTCATATTTTTTCCAGCCCTTTGCTTCCTTTTCACCCCACCGCTATGACTTGTCCCATAGCTAACAACATCCCCTTTCCCCTTCCCCTCTCTAACAGTCCTTTTATTTACTTATTCTTCAAACTCTTCCCTCACCATCTCCCTCAAACTATCCCTTCCCCAAACAACATAAACTCTTCTCTCTTCCCCTCACCCTTCACCTTCACCTTCACCTTCACCTTCCACCCACGGCGACACACTACACACCTGACTAAGTAATATTATACATTGTGATGTAACCACAGGCAAAACTCCAGCTCTCATAGCGGACAGCATTAGGAAGTTTGGTAGAAAAAACCTGAGTGGCTATGTGTGTGTGTGTGTGTGTGTGTATGTGTGTGTGTGTGTGTGTGTGTGTGTGTGTGTGTGTGTGTGTGTGTGTGTGTGTGTGTGTGTGTGTGTGTGTGTGTATGAATGTAGGTTTTGTGTGTGAGCGTGTTTGTGTATGTGTGTATGTATGTATGTACGTATATGTATGTGTGTTTGGTCCTCAACATCACACAATTACACTGTACTGGCAACCCATAGCAATTTCCTGCACCATTACATTCTCCTTCGTTCGCCGCCCATCACGTCCCTCGCTCCGTGAACGCTTGTGGACGATAATTTATGACACTCTTAAATCCATCGTCACACAGAGTTGAGTGTTCTTCCACTGGTAGGAGAAGAGGAAAGCGAGGCAAAGGAAAGATAAAAACTGAACAGAAAAGAACCGAGAAGAGCTGGCAGAAAAGGAAAAGAACATAATAAAAAAAATTATTCCAGTAATACATGCATATATATATATATATATATATATATATATATATATATATATATATATATATATATAATAATCCCATCAAAAAGTGTCCTTGTACTGATATTCAATGAGAGTCATTAGCATATACAAGTCCACAAAGACAGAGTGTGATGCTAGTCAGTGTATCATTAAATTAGCCAATTAAGAAGTTTCTGAGAGCATGTTCATCATTAGAGAGATACGCGTTTAAAAGTACTCAATTAGTACCGTATTACCAACCTTTTCTGTTATAATCGCGGCGAAGCAGCGTGATTAATGATATTATGGGAATTACGGCAGGTCGTATGTTATTGCATTTGTATGTTAGACTGTAGCAGTCACTTATATGACACACACACACACACACACACACACACACACACACACACACACACACACACACACACACACACACACACACACACACACACAATATATATCAAGGTTTTTCAGCAACATTAAGTTACATATATCTTTGTGTTATAGGAGAAGTATGTATTAGCCTGGGGAAGATATTGTTATGTTATTGTTATTTAGATACCATTCCATAGGACCTTACCTCACGCTGCTCCATCAGTACCAAGTCACATTACGCAAGTCTTATTTCAGCGGAAGTCACACACGCACCCAGCTTGCCCTTACGACTTCAGGCAAAGGCAGCACCAGCAGCTTTGTAACATGAACGATGAAGATCCTCCACCACACGGTATATATAATTACCTGCCCGCGCCATCACACACCGACCTGTCTACCACACCACCACAGGAAGCCTTAAGACGCTCAGGGGCATCACTGTAAAGCCACACACACACACACACACACACACACAAACACACACACACACACACACATTCTCTCTTTCTCTCTCTCTCTCTCTCTCTCTCTCTCTCTCTCTCTCTCTCTCTCTCTCTCTCTCTCTCTCTCTCTCTCTCTCTCTCTCTCTCTCTCTCTCGCACTTGTAACCCAACACTTTGCCTTTCCATGTATGAAAATTCACTCAGACGCAGCCACACGTCATCTGTTCGAAGTATCAGCACACACTAGATGCTGTTTCACGCGGACGTGTTGCATTTGGAATTGATCCCCGCCTGTCTCTGGAGGTCCTCGATGCGTCCTGGGGCGTGGGGGGGAGTGAGTGTCATCGAGGGAGTGGTTAGTTTACTGATCGAGGAGTGTTACTAAGTGAGCATTGGCGTGGAAAGCTGCTAGTGTCTGTTTGTGTGTGTGTGTGTGTGGGGGTGGGGTGGGGGGGTGAGGGAAAGATACACACACACACACACACACACACACACACACACACACACACACACACACACACACACACACACACAGGAGGTAAATAAACAGAGGTCTTGATAATATAGGCAGCAAGAGGTTAGCGAGGCTCGGAAGAGGGTATTAGTGCAGTGTTCTCAGGTGACCCGCTGCTAGGGAACGCTACACCAAGGATGATATCGCTTCTGTTCGGCTGCCGTGGCCATGGTGGTGGTGGTGGTGGTGGTGGTGGTGGTGGTGGTGGTGGTGGTGGTGGTGGTGGAGGTGGAGTGTGTGAGTAACCTCGTCGAACCCTACATGGACTATAATATTTATACAACTCCCTCTGTTTTCCTACAGTACACGAAAATAAGAATGTTATATATGGTCACCTGCATTAATATGTATGAGTGTGTGACGGAAATGCAATAACGAGGGGGACCGCTATTTTATACCCGTGTCAACATCCATGTGCACACGTTAATGCCTGTGCAACATGCATGCGATTACACCCTTACACATGAACTTACAGGCAGGTATTGTCTTTTTTTGTTTTGGTTTAAGGTTCGTAAATATTTGAACAAACTAAAACTAAACTTATACTGATTTATAAATATTCACGTACTCTAATGTGTATAGCAATGCGATGAAAAGGCACAGCCCATCATTCGCGGGGTGTGGAAGCGCAAGTAATATGTCATTTTCGCACACATGCTCGCATTTACAAACATTCGCCAGTGTTAATATCCATAAATCGTTGCCTCTGTCAGTATTTCATCCCCATACACCGCTCTCACACCAGCATTTCTCCTCTCTTTAATAATATAATCTGCATTCATATTGATGACATTACGCCCCGCGATCCGTCCCTAACTCCCCGTCCCTTTTCCACCCTTTCCCTGTATCTCATCAATAGTTTTCATTCGCCCTCCTATTCTCCGTTCTCTTTGCATCTATCCTGTTAATCCCATTCTCATCCCCAACTATCATTGTGTCTCTCCTATTCCATGTTAAGATTCATCCGTCTCTCTCTCTCTCTCTCTCTCTCTCTCTCTCTCTCTCTCTCTCTCTCTCTCTCTCTCTCTCTCTCTCTCTCTCTCTCTCTCTCTCTTTTCTTTTTTTCCTCGTATATATACTTTTTCTGCCAGCTCTAACTTTTTTTCCTTTTCTGTTTTCTACCATTACCTCACCTTTTATCTACTCTCTTTTCCATTCCCTTTTTTTCCATTCTCATTTTCCTTCCGTGTTTTTCCCTTGCTCTCCTATTCCTTGTGTTAATCTCCTGCCCTTCCCTGTGCCCTGTGTCTACCATCTACTGTCTCTTTAACTCTCTGTCTACCGTGTACAATATCTACCAATACCCTTCTGTCAAGCTGTCATTTTCTCTCGCTTTGGTTGTATGTGTGTGTGTATGTATGTGTATATATGTGCGTATGTGTGTATACAGTTGCACTTATGTATATTGAACAGAGAAATTGTCAGTATTCCTCTACTTTACATTCCCTCACTCCACCTTTAATATATACTCGTATACACCTCTTGAAAGTGTTGCACACATTCTACTTCCCCCCTTACCCCTCCACCTCTCTCAATTCACTCACTGCAACTCCCTCCCTCTCACCCTCCCTCACCCTCCCTGCCTCTCTCCCTCCATCCATCCCTCTCTTCTGCGTCTGCTTCCTCTTACATTCATCCTCTTTAATAGCCGTTTCGTTTCGGCCGCTCTTTTTCCTTTCTCCATACGCTAGCCGGCTTTAATGTTATTTCGGCCGCGTATCGGTGGTAATGGTGCGTGGCGACAGGTGTGGATGGTAACAGGTGTGTGGCTTGCAGGTGTGTGTGTGTGTGTGTGTGTGTGTGTGTGTGTGTGTGTGTGTATGGTAGATATGGTGGACTGTATCAGGTGTCGTGTGGTTTTCCCCCTAACCCATCTGTCTCTCTCTCTCTCTCTCTCTCTCTCTCTCTCTCTCTCTCTCTCTCTCTCTCTCTCTCTCTCTCTCTCTCTCTCTCTCTCTCTCTCTCTCTCTCTCTCTCTCTCTCTCTTGCCAGAAATGTAATAGCATCAGCAGGTATAAAGACTCAGTATGTGTATAGGAGGAAAGGGTTGAGGTAGAGACGTGTTGGGTAAGATTGTGTTGACAAAATCGTAGGTTGTAAACGGACTGCCACCCTTATTTGTTCGTGTGCATGTGATGATTATATACAAGGGCTTCCTACATCCACGCTTGTATGAAATTTCCTTTGCATGCATGGTGTGGTTTCGCCGACAGTGTTGAATAGGGTGAATTCAAAGGTTTTCATCGCAATCTCTCTCTCTCTCTCTCTCTCTCTCTCTCTCTCTCTCTCTCTCTCTCTCTCTCTCTCTCTCTCTCTCTCTCCTCGTCATCGGATGCAGGTTTTTTTTTATCATTTTTCTGTCTTGCACCAACATCACAGCGTGGACGACGCTCGGCTGAACTAGTTAGCTGGCTGCCTCATCCCCTCAGGCGCCCTCGCTGCACGATCCTACACATTTTTGTGGATTTTTCTGTTTATCCTCCCGCTGCGGATGTTAACCTGAATATCCGTTCTTTCATCAGTTTTATTGCATAGCTGAAACGCGTTGCCTTATTAATTACCTTTTGCCTAAAATGTGTACACCATAAATTGATGATTACTATATATCTAATATTGAAAAACAGCGAGAATACTTTTACTTTCTGGAGTATTCAGATATGCTGCTACATGTATTTTTTTGTTTATTCTCTTTCAGTTCTGTATTTATGTATGATAAACTGAAAGGCTAACTGAAATGGATGCGAAGGGAAACACCAGACTGTAAACACATCACAAACATATTGGAAAAAAATAATGCAAAATACCATCTTGAATATCTTTTGGTGCCGTAAATGTAACTAAAAAAAACGTAGAGAAGAAAGGCACGAAGAAAAGATGTGAAGAGCACAGACACATTAACTTGGTACACACAAGTAACATACAAACAGGAGTCAAGACACTCGGCAGGAAGGGCTGCGTATAATCCAAGGTTGACTTGCCGCTACCCGGAGCCTCGCCTATAAAGTGCAGGCCAACGAGCACACTATCAAAAATCCATACGCGAAATCGAAAAATACGGCTAGAAATAAGAACAACAGCTGAACCAGATTGCTCTCAATTCCCAGCTGAGAAAGCCCGGCCACCATGACGTCAGTGTGTGTGTGTGTGTGTGTGTGTGTGTGTGTGTGTGTGTGTGTGTGTGTGTGTGTGTGTGTGTGTGTGTGTGTGTTATTGTTACAGAGGGGCTGTATTTTTTTACGACTGCATATATTTACTTCTCCCAAGAAAATTAATATTTAGCTTTCTGCTGAAGCTACAACATAGTTGTTTATTTTCTTGTGAAAAGTCTTGTTTCTAAATATGCGCATATACTATTTTACATACTGTTTTAGTTGCAGTGTACGCCCAGCTGCAACACAAAAAAAGGAATTGCTCCCTCATGGTATAACATGCTCCTCCCCAACGTGGCCTCAGTGCCCGGCGGGGCCAACACCGCTGTTCCTGCGCGGCTCGCCTAAAGTCGTGGTCCCCGGGGGAGTATTGTTGACGGCCCAGGTGGAAGCCAAGCCCGAGGCCAAGGCTACAGCAGGCAGGCGACCCTAATTATGCGCATATTTGATTATAAAACTATCCCCCGCGGCTCACCCAGTAATCAGGAAGTTGAGCCGGCGCGGCCCCACTCCCCAAAAATACCAATATTGAGGATCGCTCTCGGGAAAAGGCTCTTCCCAGCAGCCAGCCGAGTCCTGAGACTTCTTCCTCCTGATGCGGGAGTCTTTTGCAGGATTACCTTTGACAAATTTCACGAGTTTTCGAAAATATGTATCCGTGGAAATATTTTGGCTGTTTTAGGAATGTGGTGAAATCTTTTGAAAATCCACTCTTGCTTTTATTTTAATCCACAGTCTTAACATTGTTAGCAAAGGAACCCTTAGTGGTTTATGAGCGAAGAGGTATAGTTGTCTTTTTTTTTTGAGTGACACTTAGACAGACAGATAAACCGAAACAGACATAAGGACAGACAGACAGGCAGAGATAGGGAGAGATTAAGAGAAACACATATATACATAGACGGACAGAGACGCAGGCAGACATCCAGCTCCGCCTCAGCACTCTCCTCGTTTCGTGCTCAGTCTCCCGCAGCCAGGCCGCTGCACAGTCGGAATTAGCCCGTCGGTGTCGGGTTCAGCTCGCTGCCGACCCACCCAACTGACCACGGCTGACCAGTTGGTGTAGGCTCGGCCAGGCAAGTCAAATAGAGTTGTTCTGGCCAGCTGCCGCGGCGGGTTCGAGCATATCGTTGTTGTTAGGCCGCTGGCATGAGCGCAGAAGCCCAGCTGCAGGATCAGATGGTGGAGTAGTCTCGGTTAGCTGGTCTGGGAATGTCAGCGGGCGCAAGGTGTGCCAGATGCTGTAGAGCCGTACCAGGAATGTGGGACAAGCCAGGTGGTGCGGGAGTGGCTTGGTGGTCTGTGGCTGACTAGATGGTGCGGCACCATCCAGGGGGTGTCGTTGAATGCCTCTGGAACAGGTTCGGCGGAGGCGAGTAATAAGGGAGGTAGCGGGTGTCGCCGCTCCAAGGCTCCTGGCTAATAACGCGAGAGAGACATCCGCTTCTCCCTTCCCCCCTCCATCCTTCCCTCCAGCCCTCCCTACCACCTCCTGCCTACCCTCCACCCATCTTTCCCTCCCTGTCTCCCTACCCCTTCTCGCTATTTCCACATCTTCTTGCTATTTTCCTGCGGCCTTTAGCTATTTTCTTTTCCCCTCTCGTTATATTCACGACGCTCCTTAGCTGTTTTCTTGCCCTTCTGTCACAAATATTTTTTCTCACCTTTTTGATACATTTCTGCCAGGTCTTTGCCGCCGTAAAGCCATTTTTTTTCTTTATTGTAATCCCTTCTAAATAACTACGCACTATATACCTTTCAGAGAGAGAGAGAGAGAGAGAGAGAGAGAGAGAGAGAGAGAGAGAGAGAGAGAGAGAGAGAGAGAGAGAGAGAGAGAGAGAGAGAGAGAGACCACACCACCTTCGACATACCCTCAACCTTGTACCTACCATCGTTATCCCCTCCACCCCCCTTCACCCCCCCACCCTCACCCACACCCCCCCCTCCTCTAGGCCATCGCATTATCATCCTGACACCTCGCCGGAACACGAAAATGAAGGTGATAAAAGGAAAAGATGATCACCATCACATTATCCGGGAGACATACTGCATAATGGAGAAACAAGAGTATAGTGTTTTATGACTCATGGGAGCTGTTGGTCACGTCACCTTCCTCTTTCATCGTCTCGTGCCTCCCTCATTCCTGTACACAGAAGTCTTTCAACAAGTAATGAGGAGTGGAGGAAGAGAAGGGACGAGAGGGAGGGAGGAAGGAAGGAAGACAGTAGCAAGAGTGATGAAGGTAAAGGAAGCAAAATGGTGTGAGTTTAAGAGACATGGAGGAAGGAAGATGGAGTTTAAGTTAAAAGCAAGGAAGAAGATAGATTACAAGAAGGGAGGAAGCGGGGAGAAAAAGGACATAGTGAGAATACAATACAGAACACGTTACGGGGATAAGATAAAATGGTAGAAGGTGAGAGAGAGAGAGAGAGAGAGAGAGAGAGAGAGAGAGAGGAGAAACAAATGAAAAAGAAAGCATATTTAACTTGAGAGTGAAAGGAAATCGGAACAATATGCAAACACAAAAGTTGATCTAATACAAAACCTTGGTGGCATAATTTTTGCATGGTAAAATTAACGAGGTGATCCGCGCTGGTATGCCTCAGTCTTGCCCCAAAATGCCTAATGTGACGTCGACATCCCTGTTCCCCACCCAGACTTAGGGAAAAAAAAGTGTGATTGATGACGTAAAACATGCTGATTAATGACGTAATTTATCCACTTTTCTCACGGCACGACGAAAAAGAAGATCAGTAAGTAACCCACAACACCCCCTGTTTCCGCCCACTTATGTGCCTCTAACTGCTGATCTATTATTAATGGGCGAGTGCTGGTCCGGTTTTTTCTTCTTTTTTTAGGGAGGGGGCACTTTGGCATTAACACGTCTTGAGTTGAGAAGAATTTGGCGAATTAATGGGTCGGTGGAGCTTGTAAATAAAGGCGAAGCATGTTCTAAGATTAATAGAGGAACACCAAGAGTACTAGAAGCAGTGGCGGTGGTGGTGGTGGTGGTGTTTTTTTCTTTTTTTTCCTGACCATGTGTAAAAAATAGTGTTCGTATACATTAATAAACACACACACACACACACACACACACACACACACTCGCTGTATGAAACACGACACCCCAATGTTTTGTAAATTAACACCCATATGCCTGTCACTTGGTGTTGCTATATATTAATAATACACCAATGTTCAAATATAGTATAGTATTTGTGTCGTATTTTCGTACATAAATAACTATATACAAAAAAAATCAGTTACATATTATTCATGTTTTCATTCATCATTTGTTTTTCAATAATTCTATGAGGAAGTTTGAATCATCTCTTCAAGTGAGTCTTTTCCAAATTCTTTTCACCGGCGCCGTACAAAAATTCATGTGTATATCGGTCTCGTAACTCATCTATAAAAAAAAAAAAATATTCACAGAAGCAAATTACATAAAAGGTACAATATTCAGCCAAACACACCTGCAGCTGACCAATTGCAAGGTCGTCACTGGACACTGGGGCGAGATCTGCCAGCGACACAACGGGAGTGTCGCCCCAGTGACGGGTGGGCTTGGCATTGTGTGGCTGTGACCGGGCTTTTACTTCGGGATAATGATACGTATTATATGTAAATTTCTGCCAGTGCCATTAGTGTGCAGCTCCCTTTACTGTTTATGCATTGACTCTCTCTCTCTCTCTCTCTCTCTCTCTCTCTCTCTCTCTCTCTCTCTCTCTCTCTCTCTCTCTCTCTCTCTCTCTCTCTCTCTCTCTCTCTCGTACCCTTTCACCGTTCCAGCTTCTTGGTTGGAGCCACAGATGATATAAGAGAAGAGATTCCTACCTATCCCCTTCCCCTACCCTTACCCCCAATCCCCAACCCTATACCACAAGCCCTTCCCCCTACCTCCTCCCCCTGAAGCAGTCCCCAGCCACTCCCCCCAAAAAAGCGGCACAACACCCCCGGGTCACATAACTTTCCCCCTCAGGCCTGTTTTTCACTCTGGGTGGTTGGTATTTTTCAGTTCGATCGCGTGCCAATAAATACAGGTCATGTTTCTGTCTCCCACGTGGGCATAGGTGAGTTTCGTGAGTTAGATGCAGAATAATGTCTTGCTGCCACCACACACATACACACACACACACACACACACACACACACACACACACACACACACACACACACACACACACACACACACACACATACACCTGTCGATGAAATAGTAAAGCAATAGGAAGCTGGTGTGTGTGTGTGTGTGTGTGTGTGTGTGTGTGTGTGTGTGTGTGTGTGTGTGTGTGTGTGTGTGTGTGTGTGTGTGTGTGTGTCGGTTGGTTCCGTGTACAGTACGTGTTTGTGAATACATGCGCATACTTTGTTGAGGTGATCGTTTAAAATTATTCCCCTCTCTTAGTTAATGTCATGTACTGATTATACATACATTCAAGTTAGTGTGTTTGACTTTGTTTGCACCCTAATGAGGTTACCTGGCGTGTTTACGGTGGTGGACACAGTGGCGAGGCGCGTCATGGCGGGGGAATGGGAGCTACTGATGCAACTGTTTCGGAGTTCATGTAAATTTAATGTCAAAGTGTTGTCAGTATTCTTTTTTATTTTTTTATTTTCAGGGGTCCGATTGCGTCATTACATAATAATGAATGAATATAATATTTAAAAATAGAAAAGTTTAATAATTACTTTTTAATGGTGGGTGTTACGTTTTTTTTTTTCGTTTATTATATATTCATTTTTTGTGTTGTTTGCATGATTAAGTGAAGCGCATTAAGTGTTCATAAGAATGTGAGATAGAGAATATAATACATAATAAATAATACCTGTCTAATTATTAACTAGGATCAGGTATTGTGAACGTACCTGTGAAATAAAGAATAATAATTAGGTAGATACAAGGCGCAGGTTAAAAAAATCCGATGAACTAAAAGAGTTGATGAAGGTTGATGAAAATGACATAATAATAAGGTCAGCATACATATATCTGTCTAATTATCTGTCTGTCTGTCTGAGAATGTCTTTCTATATATCTATGTACCTGTTTGTCTTTAAATTGATCAATGAAACTACCTATCTAATATGTGTAAGGATATATGTACAAAGACAGGCAGACAAGCAGACACACAGATAGACAGACAGACAGACAGACAGATACACAAATCACTCAAAGTTGTAGGTGTCAGATGTACACCCCATACAAGCCACTAACCACTTGGGAATATAAATCGTATTAAAAAAGCACCAGTTTGTCTCTGTCTGCTGGAGATTTGAGTTACACGTGCCCAGGCCAGCCTACACACACTCACTACTTGTGCCCGATAGCTGCCACCGCCCAAGGACTGAGGGTATATTGGATCCAAGTTTTTTTTATGTTAACTGTAGGACTCTAAAACAAAATACTGAATACTTAGTTAGGAGCCACTTGGCGGGGTTCGTATATTGTGTGGATATTTGGATACTCATTTAAAGGTCTTGCTTGGGTTTGCTCATTGAAAGATATTTGAAGACGAAGAACAAGAACAAGAACAAGAATAAGAACAATAAGAACAAGACGCAGAGCAAGAAAAACAAAGAAGAGGACGAGAAAACACCAAAAGGAAGTAATCCATTATAAAAGAGTCACTGAACATATGCTATTATCTATATAAGTGCTGTTTGGTGAGGTGGGAGTATATGCGAAGAAAAGAATAAATATACTGATACACACACACACACACACACACACACACACACACACACACACACACACACACAAAACAGATAGAGACAGACCTTATGTAACTGTCTAGCTCGCATTGGAAGGTATCGTTAGGGTGGACAATAATGATGTGATTGGATGACCTACGCCATTAATTATTTGCCATCCTATTTGGAAGGTGGTGGTGGTGGTGGTGGTGGTGGTGGTGGTGGTGGTGGTGGTGGTGGTGGTGGTGGTGGTGGTAGTGAGCCCGGTGCGTCCCCAAAGGCATGGCGACCTCAGGAATGTTGCTTCAGAGTAGTTATAGTATGTTACAACTAGTAAACAAGATACACTAAACAAGGATGCTTACATTATAGATAAGATTAAAACAAAAAAACAAAAATTATATGCAAGCTCACCTGATGTTTTCTCTTACCTGTGCTACCACCTGTTCCCTTTCCCTTCCCTTCACTGTACCTAAAAAAAATCATCGTTCTTCTGGCAAATGAGCGCATCAAGCAGACCTCACAAGCACGGTGCAACAGGTCGTGGAGCAAGTGTGTCGCTGGCAAAACAGAGCCAACTCGCGGCGGTGACTCACTCCTGCCGACGAGCTGAGTCACACGAGGCGTCGCTGAGTGTGTGTGTGTGTGTGTGTGTGTGTGTGTGTGTGTGTGTGTGTGTGTGTGTGTGTGTGTGTGTGTGTGTTCGCATATAAGGTAAAGGAAGTAGATAAGAGTAATCAAGGGAATATCTCTCTCTCTCTCTCTCCCTCTCTCTCTCTCTCTCTCTCTCTCTCTCTCTCTTCTCTCTCTCTCTCTCTCTATCTCTCTCTCTCTCTCTCTTTTTACTCTTTTTTTCTCTCTATTTCTAGTTTTTAGCACACACACACACACACACACACACACACACACACACACACACACACACACACACACACACACACCATCAGCTCCATCGCCACCCCTCCCTCGCCCAGAGCAGAAACACAATATTGAGCGTTTCATTACCGCCCACCACTTGTTGGGACTCTCACCTTTCCCGCTCTTTTTCTCCCATTGCCGTCTTGTCCATGAATATTCAAGCGAGTGAGGCCGGACGTAGCCGAGCGGGATTACACAAGACGAGGTTGCCCGGTGCAGTTTAGACACGGATGGACAGCGGTGGATAGGGCGAGACACGGCTGGCTTACTGCAGGGGCTTGGCGGGCGAACGTGGGGTGCATGGATAGGGAGGGACGATATGGCTGGTGGTGGTGGTGGCTGAGTCATTCTCCTGCTCGCCGCGGGACAAACATTTGCACTTGTCAACAGGCGAGTTTGGTCTAAGCACTTTTCTCCCCTTTTGCTATATTTTTGCACTTCTCTTTCTCTCTTTCTCTTTTTTCTCTCTCTACTACCTTGCTTCCTTTATTTGTAATTGTTGTTTCTCTTTTTCTCCCTCTCTTTCTTTTTTTAGGTTTATTTTTTGTCTCTTTCTCTATTGTAAGCGTTTTTCTCTCTTTTTTTTTTTATTGTTATCACTGTGTTCCTGTACATCCACCTCCTCCTCCTCCTCCTCCTCCTCCCCCTCCCCCTCCTCCTCTTCCTCCTCCTCCTCCTCCTTGCCTGCCTTAACTGTCCTTTCGTTTACTTGTTGAATAATTTTGACAATATCCAATTCAACTTTCTATAACAAGTTAGTGTGCATATATTTCAAACACTCCTAACCTACCATTTCCCTAACCACCACCACCACCACCACCACCAACAACAACAACAACAACAACAACAACTCTCCCAACACTCCCATTAGCAAGGCGCCACTCCGATTGCCCATTATTTTGATCAACTGCGAAAAAAAAAATAACTGCAGAGGGAGGGTGGTGATGGATGCTGTCTCGTTGTCCTTAAGTGATGTTCCGTGATCCACCCCCATCCACACCACGCCACTGGATCATGGGGTAGATGGGGACACTGAAGCTCCTCCTAAATGGGTGTTTACAGAGAATGGGGGAGGAGAGGCGGGTGCTAATTTTATGCAATTAATATTCAATGGAAAAACAAAGGGACTGAATGATGGTATGACGCGAGCAGTAATGTAAGGTAATTTAACCCCTACCACCACCACCACCACCACCACCACCACCACCACTAGCACTGCCTCCCACACACACACACACACACACACAATCACCTTTTTATCTCCATCTCCCTTGAAAACATCGGCACACGAGTGAAAGACAAGGAAATAACGCTACGTCGATGCCAAATGTCACCACTTTGTTATGCAATGTTTGTTAATGTCCGTGTTCTATGGAGGTGGCCGTGGGGAGTGCAGGGTGAAAATGTATGAGGGTAAAATGATGTAAATCAATAATAACCCATGCATTTCTCTCTCTCTCTCTCTCTCTCTCTCTCTCTCTCTCTCTCTCTCTCTCTCTCTCTCTCTCTCTCTCTCTCTCTCTCTCTCTCTCTCTCTCTCAAACAGTCTCGAATTGGTGGTCATTTTTGATCAGTTAATTGTTTGGGCCGAGCTGTTTTAGCTGGTTAATTTGTATGTGCATGGAGTGAAATGGTTGAGCTTAATCAACCAGCGTCTAAACGGATC
This sequence comes from Metacarcinus magister, assembly GCA_029783475.1. Lineage (NCBI taxonomy): Eukaryota > Metazoa > Arthropoda > Malacostraca > Decapoda > Cancridae > Metacarcinus > Metacarcinus magister. Next base: position 2,499,623 of record JAPQNM010000043.1, on the reverse strand, counting down.
ACCATATAAAGTCAAAAATTAACGTTCGTGTTGAGTGTTTCCGGTTTGACAATGAGTTATGTTTTTTTGGACTGAACTAGGGTGGCTCTAGAGAAACAATGTACGTGTTTGTATGAATATATATAACGGTGCCTAAGCGTTATATTAAGTATTGTGCCGCGAAAAATGTAGGTATAAGAGACATGACAGATTTGAAAGGAAAGACAGATTTGCATACATTTTCAGACCTAACTGTAGTGGCGTCCTCCAGGATTAAGGGGGAACTGACGCTTTTCCAATTGTAAGCTAACTGGTATTAGTGTTGAGTCCCATTAAGAACAGATAGGAAAGCTGGTGAAAGATTTTGGGTAATAGTTGCATCAGGATTTTCGATGTTGTTATTATTGTTTATGGAAATCAAAAGTATGTATTCGAATTCTTAATTGTACATCGTGAAAAATTTGACTTGAGGAATCTGTCATGTGTGTGTGTGTGTGTGTGTGTGTGTGTGTGTGTGTGTGTGTGTGTGTGTGTGTGTGTGTGTGTGTGTGATCTTAATATCCGGACAAAACTTACAGAACATATTATTTCCTTTATATTCCTTCTCTTTTCACTACATTCCATATCTCTTTATTTTCTTCCACACTCTCTTATTTCTTCTTCTACTCCTTTCCTCCTGCCCATCACTACTTCCTTCTGCCCAGCCGTCCCTCCCTCCAAGCGCGTGACTAATGAAGTCTATAGATAAACAGAAGCCTCTTGGTGGCCTTGATACAACATGAGGTACTTTATGAGCTACCTGGTTGAGGGGCGAAGACAACTACTGAAACATACTCATAGTCCTTGGGTCACAACCTTAATGAATACATGGAGCCTCTACAATTACTACACAGTAATTCTCCCATCTTATCATTACCCTCCGTAATCAAGCGTTTCCCTTCGACTTAGGGTTCCTGCTGCTCCCTGGTGCCACTCACCGTTCCAATCCCCTGGACAAAGCCAATATCCCTCGCTTATATACTACGATGGAGAGACTATATTGTGCCACAGAGCGACATGCCAGATCCTCGCAAAGCCAATGGAGGGGTGATCTGAGCAACACACGCTAAGCTGTAGTGAACAGGGTGGTGAAGAGGAGAGGAAGCCAGGGTCAGTTGGAGCCGCTACTCCCGTGTAGGCGAGTGACTCATCAAAAGTAGCAGGAGAGTAGAAAGAGCCTAAGGGGACGCTGCTGTAAAAGTGATGTCCGTTCTGAAGGGGAAAAGGCATTCTGCAAAGTGAGTGTGTCAGTATCAGTGCTGTTGCTAATATTTCCAGCCATACCTTGTTATAAAACACATCTGTCTGAAGTGCGTGATTACATTATCATTTAAATCTGAAATAAAAACTCTGGTACCCTTGCAGAAATTTGCAAGATTCCTTACACTGCACCGGTAATTCCGTTATATTTGTAGCTCAGAATAAACTTTAACTTAGTCAACGCTTCTTTGTAGCAAACAAGGACAAGAGCCTCGTGGCAGTAGTCTCATTAAATACTTCTTAAAAAAGAACAAGTTGATGCAAGACACATGCGACTAAGGTCTAGGGAGAAGGAGAGAAAGACAACATGACTAAAGCGGCAAGTATGAACCATAAAACTACTAACAAGGCGCTCGACACCCTGCCACGTGACCTTAATTGGTTGATCCTACGTCGCAAGCAGACTAATCTGACGCAAAACGACCCACTCTAATGCGAGGTGGCCCGGGCGGAGGAGGTAAACACCGGGGTTACTGCATCCGGATGTTGCGTCTCGGCCCGCGAAACCGAGGTGCTCTTGCTCAACTATTGCCCTCACACTCCACCTACACCCATCCCCCTCGCGCGTTGTTAGGAATATGGCCCCATCCACCATGCTTTATTACCGAGGCGTAAATCTATGTATCACTTCCCCCTCGACACTTTTTTCACCCTCTTCCTAGTTACACCTTCTGTGACTGTGTTTCAGTGTGTGTGTGTGTGTGTGTGTGTGTGTGTGTGTGTGTGTGTGTGTGTGTGTGTGTGTGTGTGTGTGTGTGTGGCCAGTGGTGGTGATGACTGTGCAGACGGGGGCAAAAGGAGAGAAAGAATGCCTTTTTCTTCCGCTCAAAGGAATTAGATTGAATGTGTGTGGCGACAATGGTAGTGAAGCAGTGACATCATCTCGATCCCACAGAATCAAAAGTAATCACGAACTGTATTACGTATATGTAACGCTCTCTCTCTCTCTCTCTCTCTCTCTCTCTCTCTCTCTCTCTCTCTCTCTCTCTCTCTCTCTCTCTCTCTCTCTCTCTCTCTCTCATTATCTTTATATCTTCTCCCCCCTTCCTCCCTCACTCTTGGCCTTTCTCTCATCACCGTCTCTAAGGCCACCTGTGCACCTCATCTGCTGCGTTGGCTCTTTTGCCAGTCTCTCTCTCTCTCTCTCTCTCTCTCTCTCTCTCTCTCTCTCTCTCTCTCTCTCTCTCTCTCTCTCTCTCTCTCTCTCTCTCTCTCTCTCTCTCTCTCTCTCTCTCTCTCTCTCTCTCTCTCTCTCTCATGTTTAAGTCTTG
>JAPQNM010000043.1:2484574-2492074 GCA_029783475.1 Metacarcinus magister | reverse complement strand
TGATGAATTTATATAATAATGTGGTTACGTGTATGTGTATATGTGTATTTCTTTTGTAAACACACAACCCCCCCCCCAACACACACATACACATACACATACACATACACACACATAAACACACACAATGTTTCCTTCTTTCCCTATAATTTGTACAAAATATCTCATAAAAGAGAGAGAGAGAGAGAGAGAGAGAGAGAGAGAGAGAGAGAGAGAGAGAGAGAGAGAGAGAGAGAGAGAGAGAGAGAGAGAGAGAATAAGGTACATAGATTGATAGATAGACAGACTGACAGATGGATAGATCTATTGACATAAGGATATACAGAGTAAAAAGGAAATAGCCTGAAGTGCAGTTTCATCAGATTTTTAAAAATATTAGAATTTGAAAAACAACATTCTCTGACTAATTGAAGTCTTGTTATATATATATATATATATATATATATATATATATATATATATATATATATATATATATATATATATAAAGTGGTTCCATTACTGTAATTTACATAGGTGTGTAAAGATACATAAATCCTAATTCATTCAGTACTCACGTTGCTCTATCGGAGTTACCAAGTTTTTTTTATTTTCCTTGTCACAGGAAAATAAATCACCAGCGAAAGCAGTCCGTTCAACATACCTGGAAGGAGAAAGAAAATTAACATAAATACTTTTACCCAAGTTAAAGTTCATTCTGCCACCATGCACACCATTGAGGGTCGTTGTGAGCTGGAACACAGTACAGGCTGTGATGTAAGACAACTCAGAACATAACATTCTCAGCACAATGGACGAAAAGTTTGAGGGATGCCATAAAAGAATTCCCTTTTTATGTTATAAACACGTTAAGATGTTCTAAGCCCAACAAAGAACACACACACACACACACACTCGCTCTCGCTCTCTCTCTCTCTCTCTCTCTCTCTCTCTCTCTCTCTCTCTCTCTCTCTCTCTCTCTCTCTCTCTCTCTCTCTCTCTCCTCCAGGCCACACTGAGTGATTGAGGAAGCCAGCCTACGTCAGAGCCAATCACTTCCACGATTTCTCTTGAAGATTAAAATTTTACTGACTGATTGATTAAAAACTTGTTCCAGTGAGAGTTGTCACACTGCTTCTTTATTGTTCACACGAGGGGGGGAGAGGGGGGGGGGATGGGTGAGCAGCTGTCACTGGTGTTAGCCAAAATAACAACACCAATGATAACAACATCAATTATAATGATAACAATAATAGTAATGATGATGATAATAATAATAATGATAATAATAATATAATGATAATAATAATAATAACACCAGCAATTGTACATGGGTTATTGATCCAGGTGTGTGTGTATGTGTGTGTGTGTGTGTGTGTCTGTGTCTGTGCCTGTGTCTGTGTGTGTGTGTGTGTGTGTGTGTGTGTGTGTGTGTGTGTGTGTGTGTACCACTGCCCCGGGCACTACTGAGTGAGTAATGGTAAACAGAGAAAGTTGTAATCCTGTGAGTATTGATCTGATGACGTACTTGCTCCAAATGGGAAATATTTTTTGTGCTAACCAGAAAGATACAAAGCAATGGTGAACCTGAACATCAAAGAACAAATGAGGAATAAAGATAAAAGATGATAAGATAAAAGTAATGAAGGAAAATAGAGAAACTGGTAAACCTATAATAATTTAAAAAGGAGAGTAAGAAAGTTTAATGGAAAGGTAAAGCAAAAAAAAAAGGAATTGAATTGAATGGAAGAGAAGAAAAGTAAGGAAAAACAAGCTAATTCCCGGCGTGGCGCTGCTACAATCTTCAAGGTGAAGCTTTTCAATAATCTGTTTTGAAATCTTGGCTTGAGTCTTCTCTGTTTTCATTACAGGATGCCCCGAGGCGTCTTCTCCTTCCTCTCCGTTCTTACGCTTCCCCTCCCTCCTCCTCCTCCTCCTCCTCCTCCTCGTCTCCCTCAGTCTCCCCTCCTTTGCTTCCTTCTGGCCTAGACATTACCTTCAAATAGGAAGTGAAGGAAAAGGAGATGGAATATCTGCCACCACTCACTCTCTCATCATTTCCTCACACTCAGGTGTCTCGTCTCAACGTTACAAAGAAATGAGTCTTTTTTTTTTCCGTCTGTTCTTATATTTCATTTCCTTATAGTTTATTACACACACACACACACACACACACACACACACACACACACACACACACACACACACACACACACACACACACACACACACACACACACACACACACACTACGGGAGGCAGAAACAAATGAAAATACAAGCACAAGGAGTACACTAGAAGAAAAACAAAAGTACACCTAGACCCCAGCAGCTCTTCGAGGGAGGGAAGCAGGGAGAGAGAGGGAGGGAATGATGGAGGGAAGGAGGATAAGAGTGAGGGGTAGCGAGGGAGGGGAAGGGAGAGAGGGAGGGGAAGGAAGAGAGGGAGGGAGGGAGGGAGGGAATGGCAAACTTTAAGGCAGCACACAGCTCGGGGTCGTGACGAAGAGAGTTACACAATAAAAGTTGGCAGGTCGTCGTGACAGGAAAGGGACAGTAGTGAGGGCAGAGGGTCGTGTTTCGCTATGCCACCACCACTCACCACCACCACCACCACCACCACCACCACCACCACCACCACCACCACCACCACCACCACCACCACTACCACCACTATCACCACCTTTTATGACCACCTCCACCACTGATACTACAACAACCCTAACCAAACTCATAACAGCTACACCACCAACACTACTACTACGCTTACTACCACTATTACAAACAACAACGTCAATAATAACATCAATACTATCACCTCCACTGTTACAACCACCTCCACCTACACTACCTTACAATCAGTAATAACACAAGTATCACTATTACTATTACTACCACACCACACCATCATCACCATCATTATTTCCACCACTACCAACCACCACACTACCTATACTACCTATACTTTTTTTTTATCTTTTACCCTTAACTTTTACCATTACCACCACCACAACACCACAACAACCACCACCACCACCACCACCACTATCCATATAAGTGTAGTGGCTTTCATCACCAACGCCATCATGAACACCAACACCACAGCCTGAATGTGTCTGGATTATGTGTCAATGTATTTGTATCAGATTATGTAAATTGACGTACAGAAAGCAGTGTACTTAGATAAGCTTAACTCTGAAAGGACAGTTCATTCGGATGTAATGGGTGTGTGAGTACATTGCAGAGGAATACAATCCCCCCACTACCACTAGCTAACACTACCATTACTACTACTACTACTACTACCATCACCACCTCCACCACCACCACCACCACTACCATTAACATCAACAACGGCAATAAAAGGAAGGAAAATAAGTTCATCACTACTACTGCCATTACCACAAACAACAACAATCACGACAATTATATCTACCACCACCACCACCACCACCACCACCACCACTACTACCTTCCCAGCCATATAATGTCCATCCTTAAAAGATATAAAGGACGGGATATTCTTTCCTTTTTTTCCCTCTCCCTCTCGCTCTCCCTATCCTTCCTCACTTCCTGTATTCCTTCCTCTACCGAGTTCTCCTTTCCTGCTACCACCTAATACTAGCTTTTCTTGTGACTATTTTGTGTCTATACTTTGTTTGTGATGCTGAAGAAGACTTATTGACAAGTTCTACTGCTGCTTCTGTAATTGCTGCTAGCATTTCTTCTACTACTACCTATACTACTACTAATAATAATAATAATGATAATAATAATAATAATAATAAAATAATGACAATAATAATAGAAATAATCCTTGTGTTATCTTATATATCAATAACTTTCTTTGTCCTTCCTTTTTTTTCCATTCCAAGTACCATTTTCTTCAATTTTTTCTCCTCTTTACTCTAACACAAAACATCCTTCTTTCCTCCCTTCCTCTCCCTCTTTCCACATTACTTTTTGTTTTCTCAGCATTTACTGTTTTAATCTTAAGTGTTTTTCCTTTTTCGTTTTATCTCTCTCTCTCTCTTTTTTTGTTCTGGTGTTCAGTATAGCTGCAGTGGATAATTGATTTCGATATATCCAATATGAGCGGAGAGAAGGAGGAGGACAGAGCGGATTAGGAGGAATGAAAGAAAAGATAGAAGAAAGAGAAAAAGAGGAGGATGCATAAGAGTAGGTGGACAAGAAGGTGAAGAAAGGAAAAGGGATATTGGAAAGAGTTGATGAAGTAGAGGAAGAGAAGGAAGAAGAAGAGAAGGAAATAAGATACAAAATTGAGGATAAAAGAATAGGCAAATTAACAGCAGAAACAAAGATAAAAAAATATTCATATAATACAAATAAATCTATTGTTCTCTTCAAGGTGATCCACTCTAAATCTTGTTATGGAAATAGCTGTCAACTGCACATAAAAAAGAATAAAAAATAGAAGAAATGTATCACGCGTTTCCTGTGTGTTCCTTGTATTGTTATCACACTAAAACAAACCCAAATCTTCTCCAGGTCTCACACATTGTTTTTTGTGATATATCGTGTGATTAGTATGCCATCCTCACACCCTAGCTTTACAGTGTGATTGACAGATTGACAGCAGATACGGGTACTTGATGAGCCGAGGCATTCCTGCGAGTGTCTCCAAAGCGATGCTATTGTTGGAAAGAGGCGGGGCAGTGCGGGGGCTTCCTTTGTAGGGTTTAGTGCATTGACAAGGCATCAGCGTCGTGTTTGTACGATGAAACACACACACAGAGAGAGAGAGAGAGAGAGAGAGAGAGAGAGAGAGAGAGAGAGAGAGAGAGAGAGAGAGAGAGAGAGAGAGAGAGAGAGAGAGAGAGAGAGATATGACCTTCCTCCTACAATATATGAGATATTTATCTATGCATTTATACATATATGCATGCATACATACATACATATATACACACATATATGTATACACACACACACACACACACACACACACACACACACACACACACACACACACACACACACACACACACACACACACACACACAGACATAAGTAAGATTAAAACACGCTAGAGACTTTTTCTTAAAATTCTTATAACATGTACCTGATCCTGTTTAGCGACGAAATACTCCCGGGAAGAGGAAGTTAGAGTCATTAACTACCTTCATCTTCTTAGGAAGGAAAAATATGTTCAGAAGTCGAAAAGATAAGCAACAGACGCCCTTTGTATTTAAAGAGAAGGCGTGGGGACGGGGAGGAGAGAGAGAGAGAGAGAGAGAGAGAGAGAGAGAGAGAGAGAGAGAGAGAGAGAGAGAGAGAGAGAGAGAGAGAGAGAGAGAGAGAGAGAGACAGACAGACAGACAGACAGACAGACAGACAGACAAACTGAATGACAGGCAGACAGGCAAAGACAGAGGAAATGTGCAGGAGAATAAGACTAAGAAAGAAAAAAAAAAACGGAAACAGGCGAGAAAACGAGCCGCGGAACTTTGCAACAAAAGACAACAACTTGACACTGAGAGAAATTGTCGTGTAGTCGAACTCGAAAGTTTGTTTTTGAAAAAAGAAAAAAAATAACGCTATCTCTCTCTCTCTCTCTCTCTCTCTCTCTCTCTCTCTCTCTCTCTCTCTCTCTCTCTCTCTCTCTCTCTCTCTCTCTCTCTCTCCGCCATACTCCTCCTCTCCCCTTCCTCACACACTCTTTATCACTCCTTCCTTGCTGCCAATTCAACCCTTCTCTTTCTTAACTTTACCTTCCCCTTGCTCTTTCTTCCTCTATTTCTCTCTTGTTCGTCCTACTCCTAGAATCCCTCCTTCTCTATCTCCTTCATTCATTCAGTGTTTGTTGCTTGAATAAATATGTTTGATTATAAGAAACTACGAGAGAGAGAGAGAGAGAGAGAGAGAGAGAGAGAGAGAGAGAGAGAGAGAGAGAGAGAGAGAGAGAGAGAGAGAGTAATAAATTTTAAATGCTATGTTTTGTAATGCATGGAATTATGTCGCCTCAGCATCTTTCTACTATCTAAAAGCGTACTTATGCGATTCAATTATATTTCTTACTCCTTCTCTTTTCTTTCCCTTTTCCTCTTCCTCCACCACCACCACCACCACCCTCCTCCTCCTCCTCCTTCTCGTCTCCCAATAGAACAAAGCCTTGGTGTCGGGAGCCCTGAGGAAGGAACCATGCGCTCTCCTAACACTCAAGTCACGCTCTTTCTCAGTCCTGGAGGCGGTATGCTCAAGGCGAAGGCAGCCTCTTCCACTTTGAGGCAAATAATAATTTTTTTTTTTTTTTCTTCTTCCCACAAAACAATTCTTTCTTCTAGGACTTTGTAATCTCGGTGACGCAAACCCTTGACTGTTTCTATACAACTAAAGAGTGTTATTGTTTCTCCGATGAAAATTAATTATAGTGGTTGTAATACTCGGTTTTATTGTTCATGTTATCTATTCTCAGTATTTGTATTATTTGAATCTTACGTACAATACCAATCCATCTATTAAGTCCTTTACATAAGATGATTATAATAATGTTTGCGCATTCTAATAATTTGTTGTCTTTTTTTGTTTTTTGTTTGAGCCGCACTAATTTCCTTCTTAACTAATTTCCTCAACTCACCTTGGCATAAGTCTCTGTATTTACCTCCAATGTCAAAGGACGTTACTGTAGAGGCGAGGCAGGCACATAATATTTACTTAAGTCTTCCTCGTATCGTGATTACTCAACATTGTCCAAAGGAAGAGGAGGAGAAATGGATGGAAATCTTTCTCTGGAGCCCAAAACCTTTCCATTCTTCGTGAGGGATTAAAGTGAGCAAAGAGAGAGAGAGAGAGAGAGAGAGAGAGAGAGAGAGAGAGAGAGAGAGAGAGAGAGAGAGAGAGAGAGAGAGAGAGAGAGAGAGAGAGAGAGAGAGAGAGAGAGAGAAACAAAAAAATATAAAGCCTAGTTTTCATTTCCTTTTCTTCCACATTACTCTTCTTTCCTTATTTCCTCCTCATCTTCAATCCTTACTCCTTCTCATTCTTTGTTCCTTGCCTCTGTCCTTGATCTTCCCTGCCTAGACTTATTTCTTTCCTTTTCCTCTTTTATTCCGGCTCTTCCCTCTCTCCCTCTCTCCCTCTCTCTCTCTCTCTCTCTCTCTCTCTCTCTCTCTCTCTCTCTCTCTCTCTCTCTCTCTCTTTCTCATGTTATTCCTCGTCTTTCATCCCACTATCTCCCAGCATCCCTGTCTCTCCCCATCCTCTCCTCCAATCCCGCTCCCTTCCTCCCTGATCCCTAATTTTATGTCTGCCATTTCTCATCTTCGGTCTCTTATCTGCCTTATCTTCGCTCCCTGGATGGCACACAGGTTATATCAGGACAGACGGGGAGGTACACTTCCTATTTTTCCTTCATCATCATCATCATCATCATCATCATCTCTATCTATGTATCTATCTATCTGTTCTGTGTGCGTGTGTGTGTTTGAGTGTGGTGTTCCCCGTAGCGACATTAACAATTTGACAGCCTGTGTTCGAGCGGCGGGCAAGTGACGTTCACCAT
>JAPQNM010000043.1:2464574-2479574 GCA_029783475.1 Metacarcinus magister | reverse complement strand
AAATCCAATTAAAATATATCAGAAAATCACCATCCAATATTATAAAGAAAAAACAATATATGACAATCTGCTGAATACCAGTACAACACCATGTATGTGTGTGCGTGTGTGCGTTTCCAGGCTTCCTCACGTTCACAGCGAAAATTACCGGATCTTTCATAGACAACAGGAATAGCGGAGAAAGCTTGGAGGCTCACACACTATAGAAGCTTGCAAAAAAATATGGAAATGTAAAGGTGAAAAAACCCATAAATCACATATGAACACAAAGAAAAATAATACATAGGGTTTTAAACATTTCTACAAGGACATTTTTGTAACCCTTCCTTTACCTAAACAAAAAATACCTCCCATCACGTTCAAAACATTAATCGGAAAGTTTACTAGGATGAATAATGTTCGTTCGTTCTGGTGGTCTTGCTCGTCGCTGGTCCACAATCACGCGGCCCTTGACAAAGCGTTCCAGATGCTACCAGCCCACAGCGTGTTTGCAATCGTCCAAACCCAGCGACCTTTCCCTACACGGATCTCGATTGGATGTCTACGCACTGATTAGACTCGGAATCACTATATTGGGAAGTGAGAGAGAGAGAGAGAGAGAGAGAGAGAGAGAGAGAGAGAGAGAGAGAGAGAGAGAGAGAGAGAGAGAGAGAGAGAGAGAGAGAGAGAGAGAGAGAGAGAGACTTAATGAAAAGTGACTTATTGATTTATTCATTAACAAACATATTGACTAAGACGTAGATAGACAGATAAGTAGACAGGTAGGGACTCGTACGGACAGACAGACAGACAGGCAAGCAAACGGAGAAACAAAGAATCAGACTCATGATTAAAAAAAAATATGCCAACAAACAGAGATTAGAAAGGCATGAAGCACAAATACAAACATATTAACACGGAAGTAGTGTGAAAAATCCCACCCCATGTACACAGGACCCTTCACTGTGCTTCCTTCCTCCCCAAGTGTTGCATGCATTGTGGCTTCAGTTCTGCTTGACCTGCCTGCTCACTTCAAGGGTCACGGGAGGACGCTGGAAATGACCTTAAATGACCTATTGTAATAATCAACCTCTCAAGGACAATACACACACACACACACACACACACACACACACACACACACACACACACACACAGAGACAGAGACACACACACACACGTTCGAGAATGTGTGCATTAACCTACAACACAAATTATTCATACACTGTGCTTAAACCTCACATGAATATTAATTTTTCCTCAACTTCCTGTCATGAGAGCTTCATCATGGCTGCCACTGGTCACCTCTACCACCTGCCACCAGTAATTAACGACTGTTACGTAGTGGTTATTGCGGTTTTACTGAAGCCATGAAGGCGAGTTACCACTAGTTCACAATACAATTATAACACATAACTGCGTTGTTTTTAGTAATAATCACAAATCATTTAACTGAAAGCATTGCAAGCGATGGTATGTAGGCAAGGGAGGGAGCAGCAGTGCGTAAAGGGAAAGGCAGGCTGGTCAAGCGTGCAGAAGGATAGTGAGAGGGAGAAGAGTGCAGGGAGGTGGGGATGAGAGGCCAGCAGGTCTTGTTGGTGCAGAGATCAACGTGCTTAAGGGGCATCAAGAGTGCATTGTCCGCTGTGCACTGTTACTTCCTCACACCTGAACGAGGATGCAGATGGTGAAGACTATGTTTATGAAACCGGATTTATTTTTGTGATGAGGAAGGAAGAGAAAGCGTGACGATCAAGTGGGTTGAGGACGAGTGATGGTGAGGTTACTGAGAGGATGGATGGTGAAGTGTGCTGCGAGGAAGGACTCACACACACACACACACACACACACACACACACACACACACACACACACACACACACACACACACACACACACACACACACACACACACAGTTCAATGATAATCTTACCTCAGAAGAATTTATGAGAATTCACTGATTACTTTAGCAGGTAGATCAAAAAGTCGTCCCTCCATCACTACCGATAAAATCCATGAATACCAAACAAATTAAAGCGAGATAAGCCGTTCCACATTGGGTTTAAAAAAAAAAATGTTACAAATGGGCAACTGTGCAAAAAATGTCAATGCTGTAATTCCCTATTAGCCACCTGATCACACCTATAATTGTTTTAATTTTGTTGCAAGTGAAGAGGTACGCTTCGTATTACGACAGAATCTCGTTTAGCAGCGCGGGGTAATAGCATTGACCACCGCTGAAATAGTAACAAAAGAATATTTATCTGTGAATGTTCTAAAGGAATACAAGAGTCCTGCATTGCTATTCAAATAAACGAGTTGGACGGTGAGAAGCTTGTTGGCCGTGCAGGGAGTCACCAGGAAGTGCCGGGCTGCTGGTGGCTGGAGTCGAGCCATTTACCACGACATGGGGTGAAGCTGCTCGGTCAGTCCTCCCGATGCTACTGAGAGAGTTTTTGTAGGGAGTTAAACCGCTCGTGAGACATTATACTCATCGGGTTTATCATGTAATCTGACAGGTGACGCAGACACAGTGATGTTGCGGCCATAATAATTCACGAACATATGCTGATGGATGTTTCCCTTACAGTGTTTAGTAAAGATAAACACATGGTAGATAGCTGGCCCCGACATAAAGGGAAAGCTACTCTTAACGGGGAGCCACCAAGCGTTACGACCTCTCACCCCGGCCTGCTGTCGCCAAGACTCGCCTGGCAAGCGGAAAATATTGTCCTTTCGCAATGCGTGGAGCCGAAAATACTCCTTCAAAAAGCAAACACGTCTCAAGGTATTAGGCAGGCTCCCAACTCTTGAAATTATGTACTGCACAGATGCAAAAAGAATGCAAACACCTAACTATGCCAAGCCTCTCTGAGATCATTTACGTCCAGAAGTAACTGACTCGTCGTACCCTGTTCACGAGAGAATCAGGGTGACTCACTGAAGCCAAACTATTAACCTGCCACGAAAATATTATGAAGCTAAGATACTCTGCAGCCAACACCTGTCTCCTGCTGCTGCCTCGTCTGTCTGAACGCCGCAAGCAGAGTGACGGTAATGGCTTCACACACTTGGGTAATCCGCTAAAGGGGGAGGAGAGGGAGGGACCTACTTGCACTTGGATCAGGGAAGACACTAAGTGACAGGAACATGGGCTGAAAAAAAGCTTGTTGGATAGGGGTCGTGGTGGGTAAAAGTGACAAGGAGGAGGAGCAGGTTGTAATGGGTGTTAAATAGTGGTGTTTGCCGCGGCGTCACTACATAACCTTGACACTATATCACATCATTTTTACACTGTGGTTATCCAGGTTGAGGTGGATGTATCGGGAAGGTGAGGAATGAAAAATAAGAAAGGTTTCGGTGGAGATAAATAGGATGGGAAGGTGATGGAGGGAAGAAGATGTTTACCTGACTAGAAAAGAAAACGACATTTATAGCACACACACACACACACACACACACACACACACACACACACACACACACACACACACACACACACACACACACACACACACACACACACAAGAACGTGCCTCCGAGTACAAAGCGAATGTATGTTAATTGCTACAGGAAGAGGAACCAAAGTTAGTGGAGGAGCAGAGTTCAGAAATCCTCCTGGAGAGTCGAGGAGGAGAAAGGCGGGGAAGGAGGCAGGGACGAAGCTAAGGAGGGAGGGTGAGGAAGAGGTTAGTTGGATGGGGGGAGGCAGGGAGGGTGTGAAGGTGTGGGGGTGGAATAGAATGTGGTGTAGAAGGGAAATGAGGAGAATGGTGGAGAGTTGTTGAAAGTCAGGATGGAGGATGCTGTGAGGACTTGTAAGATGGACTGCAAGGAGATGAAGGATGGGAAGAATGATGGAGTGAAATACGTAAATAAAATAAATAATGAAAGAGGTAATGAGGGAGAATCCGCCGCTGGAATGGAGAAACTAAAGACATAAATTATTGAGAAATAATTATATTTTTGACGCTTCAGCAATACGGGAAATGAATTAATAATTTGTTATCTGAAATAATGACATTGTTATTATCCTGATTACTCATATCATTATTATTATTATTATTATTATTATTATTATTATTATTATTATTATTATTATTATTATTATTGTTATTATTATTATCATTAGCGGTTGGTTAGGATGACGAGTAGAATACATAAGAAAAAAGTAAGAGATTATAATGCAAGGATAATACAATGTAAGAAAGATATTAGATAAAAGCAACTATCTTACAATCTTGATAACCATCTAAACTGTCACTTAACTAGCTGGCTACATGCAACTTCTCTCTCTCTCTCTCTCTCTCTCTCTCTCTCTCTCTCTCTCTCTCTCTCTCTCTCTCTCTCTCTCTCTCTCTCTCTCTCTCTCTCTCTCTCTCTCTCTCTCTCTTTCAATTAAAGTCAATACGCTCCTTCTGTCAGAATTTGGACAAAAAGGTGAAAAAGAAAAATTCACGTAATCAATTCCCACTCGTCTAGCATGCCATTACACCGCCAGAACCAATCATCTTGGCCGTAACAAACCCAGTCCGTCTGCCTCCTCCAATACAATTCCCCTGACATGTCCAAACAATCTCTCCACCAATCAAATTCCCCAACAGAGCGAAACCTCAAAGGGCGGCGGACCAATCAGAGACGGGCTGCCTTGTGCCTCCGGTTATTATGTGTGAGGGAGAAAGTTTACCGCGTCGGGTCCGTGTGCAGGAAACAATTATGGACGCGTATAATTGAAGTTCCTCTCATTTAAATCAATTATCTCATTGGACTGCAGCCAAATTTGGAAGAGGCCTTTGCTGATAACTTCAAATTCCATCACACTGATTCATGTTGGCTTTTTTTCTTTACGTCTTGGCCTATAGCGAATGTAGGCCTATTCTTAGAGGCTTTGGTTAAGTGACACCTGTAGAGCCACACGCCCCCCCCCCTCTCTCCACCCCCTCCATGCTATCCGTTGAAGGCAGTTGATGGCACCATATGAGTGATTTTTGGTCACTCGACGATTGCTGAAAAATTACTGAACTCAGGACCTCGAGCTCACCCCTTTAATAAGCTGACCACTTGGCCATCTCCCCCCAAAAATGTGTGTGTGTGTGTGTGTGTGTGTGTGTGTGTGTGTGTGTGTGTGTGTGTGTGTGTGTGTGTGTGTGTGTGTGTGTGTGTGTGTGTTGTCCAGCGTCCTCTCCCGTGTTATACCGTACGGTGGTGATGAAGTAGCAAATTTGTCACAGCGTTCCTAGTGATCCTAATGTCTTGCAAACATTATTATGAGTGAGGGAATACTTGGAAAGACTCAGCTCACTCATTAATATCTTTCGCTTCACTCAGCACATAATGGAAACAACGTTGAATGCTTTGATGAAGTCACTGATTAATCCTTTAATATATCTATTCCTGACATACCTAAAGCTGCATCGAGAGACATAATTGACGCATGTGTGAAAAATGTGGCATGATAATTGTAAGTACTTAATATTTCTGCACTACGTGTGGATGACGTAGCTGGAGTGACGCATCTCTGAATTAGATGAGTCGACTTGCTCATTATTGCTTTAGGTTACTCATAAACACCCATGGCGGGCGAGGTGTCGACTAAATTGTATAAATTTAAGTTTACCCATTGCCTGCGCTGCCCCCATCCCACCTTTCATTAAGCCTCGCCATTAGCCACCCGTCACATTCGAGTCGAAATGATAACTCTGCATAGCACTCAAAGCGCAATGCTTCTAAACGCTGAATTACGTGAATTATCGGTCTCCAGTCGCCCTCCGTTCAGAGCTTCCAATCAGGCCAGCGCCTCTCCCTCCTCCCAATAAATAAAAGAAAACACTGTGTAATCCCCTTAATCCCCGCTGTTTGTAATCTATTGTTCACACGAGTTAGCAGCTCGCGTACCTGAAAAGGTTATGAATGATTAACACTGATGCGTTTGCTGTAAATATTCCGCGCGCGATTTATGTGTAATCTCCTGTAAATTATATTGGCTTAATGTTGGAGCATTTTGAGCCTCCCGGGAGGTAAATCCCATTCCCGGACTGTACACGGAAGGCCAACGAGGCACAACGAAGGGTAAACAACGCAAGGCTGCAACAAAAACGAGCAAAATTACATCGAAAATAGAGATTAAGTAAACAAAAACAAAAAAATAATTACTATAAATACACATAATCATATATGTACAATGATTCTTGAAATGAACAGATGCCAAATGCGTCACCAAAATTCACACTCCCATGTATGAGACAGAAGAATTTCAGCTTGAAATATCACAGTGACGGGAGGGTGGAGGGTGGAATCAAGCAGAGAGGGAGCGCATCATCATCCCGTTGTCATTTCCAGCAGAGGGAGTGGGTGGGTGGCAGCCGGCGGCGGTGGTTGTTGGGGCAGGTCGGTGCGGGGTCGGTACGGGGTCGGTGTTGGGTCGGTGGCATGGTCTAGGAGGGAGGGGATGCGGGAGGACCACTGCCCCGTCATGCAAAATTAATCTTCTTTCGCATGACGCTCTTCATCATCACTGAGCCGTCACTCCTCATTTAGAGTTTTACAAGCGGGGAAAGCGTGTCTGAGCCCTGAGGTTCCTGCACCGTCCTAGCTGATGCAGGAATCTCACTAACGTTGGAAGCAAACACTCGACCACCGATGATATGCTGATCTCCTTTCACCGCCAATATGTACACAACACATTAATGAACACTTGCTTGCGAGGAAGAACAGACACACACACACACACACACACACACACACACACACACACACACACACACACACACACACACACACACACACACACACAGACACACACGAATGTCCCTGCAAACACGCGGGTCCAGCAGAGTAAGCCACGCACAGCTACTCAGGGTGTAAGCGTGAGGAACAACATGCTGGGGTGACTGGGTGCGGCAGGCGGACACCACCCTCAAGACGACGAGCCTCACGGGTATAAAGTTACTGACTCTGGACAACACACACACACACACACACACACACACACACACACACACACACACACACACACACACACACACACATGATAAAATGGCCGTGAAAATGAACGGCAGCTGCGTGAATGGTCGTACATCACCAAAAATGACACAAAACCAAATTCTCACCCGAGCAGGAAGGTAAATGAATTCCCGTCTAAATTCCTGTAATTCAAGGTTTACGAGATTTTTTACATTGCCTCGCTCTCGATGCATAAAAGTGTACATATTAGAAAACAAACTACACACATTTTCATACACTTATATACGTGTTTATATGTTTATGTAAATCTATTCTGTCAAAAAAAAATCGGAGAGAAATATGAAAAGTGAAAGGTGTGAAAAATAGTTGCTACAAAAACAAATTCACATCATAATGTTTGAAGCAAAAGCAACAATAGCATCACCTGCACTACATATACAAATGGAAACATTAATCAAACTACTGCAAATGATCGCCAGTAGTCCAATGCAACTCAATCAATATCCTTCCCCAATCACAGACTAACAGAGCAAGTAACGCCAGTGTGGGTGTTGTGTTCGATGTAAGTGTATAGACAAAGTGTTGTTCCTATATATTGTTAGTCTTATTTTTCAGATGGTAATCATTCACACCTCCACATATGTTTTCTTTAATTTCATCATCAAAATAATGTTCTTACTCGTCGTAATTGTTATATGTATAATGGGTTTGCACTCCTTATACTCACGCTACACTCACACTATTCACCTCAGTAACAGTACGTTTTTAGTGGGACTTTTACACACATTCATCGCGGTAATCTAAGCTGCTCTAGTATCTACGGTTCTTATTGACATGGCTACTAATCAATTCAATATTCGGTTGACATTTTTTAACGTATTCATGACAACAGAAACTCCTAAGTCATTATTTGCTGAATCATTAATAAATAACACGTTTCTTTTGGTTTGGTTCAGGGCGTTGTTGTGTTAGCTTCTTGTTCACCTCTTCCGACGTATTTTTGTCTATTACCCTGTCTATTTTTGTCTACTATTGATAATAAATATTCAATACTTACATCCTTACTCTAGGAAGGTAAGACTGAGTATAAATGGCAGAGCAAATTCACCGTGGACGCTGCTTGAGGCTCGGCTCTGCTCCAGCTGTGCCGGTCCCAGGTAGATTTATGCATTCCACTTCTATTCCTCGTCCCACGCTTCGCTTCCTCTCTCCTCATGACACATCCCGGCCATCACGTGTTCCGGGGCTCAAGGGGCGTCGCGTGATGTGTTACCGGACTCACACCTGTCACTTTATTTCACCGTCACGTGTTTCTACCTCTTTCTACCTCATGATTGTTACCTTCTACGTCCACCTGTGTCCCACTAACACACACACACACACACACACACACACACACACACACACACACACACACACACACACACACACACACACACACACACACACACACACACACACACACACAGACGCCGCCTCACACACAAAGGCACGTTTTCAAAAGGGTGTAAGTCAGACATGGTCTTCCATCACGCCAGCAAATAGTTATGCTCATGATTATTTCCAAAGACTTGCACAATATCTTATTCCTTTCATATATTCCTTCTCTATCCATCATCTCCTTTTCCTCCTCCTCTTATTTCTTTTATTTATTTTCCTCGTCCTCCTGATACCACTCCACCCATCCTCATCGTCCTCTTTTTCCTCCTCGTCTTTGTCCTCCTTCTCTTTCTCCTCTTCTTGCGAGATCCCCAACACACAGCTGATGCCTCAGTTAGATTAGTGCGCCTCTGAGGCCATATTATACCCGCCGTTCTTTATATTTAGCTAAAAATAATAATGATTTCATGCCGCGCTCCCCTTCCCTCCAACACCCGCCCCTCGTTCCACGCCCGCCACGCCCCCTACCGACATGCAACTACTGAAATATTGCCGCGTCGGGGCACCAAGGGAAAACAATCAATATTTTCGACCTTTCCTCTTGCCAACTGCTCTCACCTACTCATTCCTTCTATTTTTTATATATATATTTTTTGTATATATTTTTGCCCATGTGCTCTCTCTCTCTGTCTCTCTCTCTCTCTCTCTCTCTCTCTCTCTCTCTCTCTCTCTCTCTCTCTCTCTCTCTCTCTCTCTCTCTCTCTCTCTCTCTCTCTCTCTCTCTCTCTCTTTCAGTTCTCATTCATCCTCTCTCAGTGTAGCGTCTCCTCTTGCCTTTGATCCTGCTCTTTCTCTTAACTTTACATCCTGTCCTTCCTTGTTCCTGTGTTTCATTCCTCTTTCAGTTGCATGTTTTTTTTTCTTCTTTATCTTCCTTTCCTTTTTATATTCCTGCTTTCCCTGTCAACTTCACTGGCTTTGTATGTGTATATTTGTATCAGTGCCGTTCATTAGATATTTTTTTCTCTTTATGTAATGCATTTTAGTTGAATGGAGTATCAAAGAAGAAATTATTAGTGATTATTTACTCTTTATTTTTTTTTTATCAATAGGTTTCAATTCTGTGTCTTTATATTCGTATTATTTTCTCTCTTTGTCTTATCCTTCAGAAGTATAATTATTGCTAGACTCCTACCATGTCTTCCTCTTCCTCTTCTCCCTCTACTACCTCAATGCAATATCCTTTCAAGTATAAACACACACACACACACACACACACACACACACACACACACACACACACACACACACACACACACACACACACACACACACACACACACACACATTCACTTACATTGATTTCCCTTTTTCACTATTATAAATATCTGTTGAATTTACATATACGCATTTTATCGAGTAAACAGACTCTCTCTCTCTCTCTCTCTCTCTCTCTCTCTCTCTCTCTCTCTCTCTCTCTCTCTCTCTCTCTCTCTCTCTCTCTCTCTCTCTCTCTCTCTCTCTCTCTCTCTCTCTCTCTCTCTCTCTCTCAACTTCAGCAGTCCATTCTGACTTTCCCGAACCAAGTCTGACTTTTGGACCAAAGGATCAAAAGTTACAGAGAGAGAGAGAGAGAGAGAGAGAGAGAGAGAGAGAGAGAGAGAGAGAGAGAGAGAGAGAGAGAGAGAGAGAGAGAGAGAGAGAGGAGGATAAATTTTGCGTCCATGAATAGATATGAATTAATGGGAAAAATATGAAAGTTGTCTACGAACATTTTTTCTTTTTATACATATATTAATTTCTTTTTACATCTATATCAATCTTGTTAGCGTACACTGCCATATTATCACTTACATCATGGAATCAAAACTTAACTAACTTGAATACGAGGAACCAGCAGCCAGGCAGAGTAAAGTTAAGTAGGATGAGACAAGGTTAGAAAGAAAAAGGTTAGGTTAGGTTAGGTCAGTCAGGTCAGGTCAGGTTAGGGTCGTACTTCCATAGACGTGTGTGTGGGAGGAACATGTTATAGGGGAAGGATAACGACGTGCTCCTGAGAGAGAGAGAGAGAGAGAGAGAGAGAGAGAGAGAGAGAGAAGAGAGGGGAGGAGAGGGGTGATCAAAGTTGTATGGGGTGGACCAAACTTTAGGGGTGGACTAGGAGAGTTACCTTTAAAGATCTACAAGTTGGACGAACGTGGCATCCAGAGTAACAAAACACACACACACACACACACACACACACACACACACACACACACACACACACACACACACACACACACACACACATACATACATACATAAAAAGGGGGGATGAAGACCCAACCACATGTCTTATTGATGGAAACAGAAGGACAGGGGCGGGGGGACCTAGGCACCAGCAGGCTCCTCCGTCACTGGGTCGATTCTTTGCCTTTGAAATAATAGGTTTTTTCTCACTTAATGACTGTAATTGGGTATAATCATCTACGAGTATCACATTAGACCCCATCCACCCCTTTATTCCCCCCTTTCCCTTCCTCACTTCCCCTTCCTTTCACCACCTTTTCCCTCCTATTTGTCTTTCCCCTTTCCATTGCCTCCCATCGTTTCCAGTCTCCCATTTACTAGGTCGTTTCACTCTCATTTCCTCATAAAATATTCAGATTATTTCTCATTGATTAGGAAATTGCAAGTGACAATGCATGCCACGCCACCTGCCATCAAAACTAACACCCTCAATCAGTCCTTTCATCATCATTGTCATCACCTTCACTATCTTTTATCACACTTTCTTTTGTACTCTTGTCAGTCTTCACACTCACCCTCCGTTCCCTAAGATAAGAAGCTCATCACTACTTACCAAACACCTCAAGGATTTCGTTCTTTTTCCTAGAAGCAGCTGGTATTATCTCTCTCTCTCTCTCTCTCTCTCTCTCTCTCTCTCTCTCTCTCTCTCTCTCTCTCTCTCTCTCTCTCTCTCTCTCTTTGTAATACAAGGACAAGGTCTATTTAAAGAGATATACGTTTCTCAGGGGTGAAGGAAGGTTAACTGGTCTCTGTGTGTACCTAAATTTTAATCCACTATGACTGTTTTAAGGGTTTGAGTGCATTTGCGTTTGATTTATTGCGTGTTTCTCCCGTGTTTGGCCTTTGCATGGAGGTGTTATTGTGTGTACGTATTCATGTGTGTGTACGTATAATAATTCACGCGTTATTGCTCATCGGATATAAATAGACATGTGCGTATCGTCAGAATTTGTGATCGTGGCTGAATATATGCTTACACACACACACCCACACACACACACACACACACACACACACACACACACACACACACACACACACACACATTCAACTTTAGCATATTAAGGCGAAAGTAATGAAGATCAAGAGGGGTCCGTCACCCTTACATGCCTCAAGCCAAAAGTTGTTGCCTCTACAAACTTAGAAACAATTTTGACTTTAATGGGATTCTTGACTGGAGGCATCCGGGCCGTGCGTCTGTCTCTGGTGGTGTGCGGGGCGGGAGGGAAGGAAGGAGAGAGTAGAGGAGAAAAAGAATGAAGAGGAATGAGAGAGAGAGAAAGAAAAAAAAAAAGAGAGAAAAAGAGCAATGAATGGTTACATGTTTAGGCAACACAACCCCACAAAACATGAATAAATAGTAAGGAGTGAGGGAAAGAGGGAAGGAGGGAGGAAACGAGCAAACAAAGGAACACAAAACAAGTGGTTATAATGGTAAGGAAAAATCAAAAGAGGGAAAGTAATTAAAGTAGGAAGGAAAGAAAGGAGAGTCACAGCTAAGGACAGAGAGCGAGAGAGAGAGAGAGAGAGAGAGAGAGAGAGAGAGAGAGAGAGAGAGAGAGAGAGAGAGAGAGAGAGAGAGAGAGAGAGAGAGAAACAAAAAACAAGACTATAAAGCGTCACAGTTACCTACACAAGGACATAATAGAAGAAGAAGAGGAGTAGGAGTGAGTGTCTTTCCCTAGAACACAAAGGTCTGTTTAGGTAATATGAACCAAGACTTCCTCTCCTGAAGACCTAATTCTATGTGGTGACTGCAGTGGTGATTATGGTGATGTCAGTCGTTAATAAGAAGTAGTGCATAATGGTACTACACATTTTACTTAGGTTTTCATATAGTATAGTTCATCTACATATGATTAGTATCCCGCAGTTATTTAGTAATGGTGATTGTAAGGCAGTGTGGTGGTGATGGTCAACGTGTGTGTGTGTTTGGTATTGTTCTCATGTGCTGGTGAAGTGTTTTTAAACTGTGATCTGAATACTGTTGAGTGGAGTTGAGTTGTAATGGTATTGATAGTTGAGCCTGTAAGTGGTTGCCTCTTGCATATGTAATGAGATCAGACTGAAAAGACAAGTGTGCGTGTGTGTGTGTAAGAGAGAGAGAGAGAGAGAGAGAGAGAGAGAGAGAGAGAGAGAGAGAGAGAGAGAGAGAGAGAGAGAGAGAGAGAGAGAGAGAGAGAGAGAGAGAGAGAGAGAGAGAGAGAAAACCCGTGAGACACTTGGCTACAGTTTAACACACTCTTCCACTAATTGCTCCTTATTTACTACAAGAACACATGTCACCCTTAGTCTCGTTTCGGTACTTTTTTCTTACCTTCGTGTGACACTCCTGATGGCGTGACGTAACCTTCCCTTCCCATGCTGCCGACGCGAAATAATGGGCGGGAGTTGCATCGTCATTGGGTATTGTGAGTGTCAGGTTAAGCCAGTCTCCACCGACAAAATAAACAGCCCAGGGGATTGAGAGTGACTGAGGGTTTTATCTTCGCTCCCCAGCAGTTGCTAGGTTACGTTCACTATACCTGTTGCCGCTGCATCCGGAGGTAAACTGCAGATAACTTTTCCCCGGGGATTTTGCAGTCTAGAAGTTGTGTGTAAGAGCTTTATTTTTTTAGTGTGTAAACAAGGACAAGAGTCACTTCAGAAGCTGTCGTCGTTTTAGGTATTGTTTACTTCCTGGCAGGTGAGGGCATGGTGAGGCTGGAGCACATTAACCCTGGAGCTGCCCTATGAACACATTTGGTTATGAATGGAGATGAATTATGGCTTGAAGGGTGTACACAATTACAGTTCCATAGCATGTGTGGTATTGACACCGGTTGAGGGTGATCCATGGTGTTATCAGAGACTTCGTTCTGGTTGTATTGGATCGTTTGTTTTGCCATCGTCTCAGGCTACCATTATTCTGCCGCGTCACTGCCTTATGGTGGCTGAAAAAAGGTGGTAGCGTTAGCATTTTGTTGCACCAACTTATGGTGACAGTGCTTCTAAATCCCTCAACGGGATACAAAAAAACAATCGTGTAATTGAAGATGTTAGCAGACGCATGTCGCAGAGTCACACGGCCCCAGTGTCTCGCCGTCCTATATTCCCGCCACAAAAAGGTTAGCTGAGCTGCCGACGAGTGTTGGAAAAGCTCCTCGGAAAGCATTTATCTTGTAGTGCACTTGTTTTTCCGTCGTCGTGTGGCAGGTGTCACAGTGCGTAAATAACAAGAAGAAACTTCGTTTGGAATTGAATAAAGTGGGAGTTAGGAGTCCAAACAGGCGTCCTGCAGTCAGCAAGAGTGTTCCCGTCTAGTTGGGCAAGTTTTGTAGAGGAACACCTGCTTCTCTCAGCAGAGGCAGCACCAGCAGGCGTCGAGCACGAGCGAGGATCATCCAGATAAATTCCCTTTATTCTGCGGCACCTTCGAGCGATACCTAACACCGTCCACAGGGTTTCAGGAAAGGACGAATGGAAAGAAAATAAGCGATTCCCTCACACCGAACACTGGAGAGAAACGTGCCGCCAAATGTAAATAGCTTTTCCCTTTGGTCCGTATAGATGACCCTTGGCTACGAAAGGGTGCAAGGAGATAAAACAGGACGCACAAACATAATAAAAGCAGAGACCAAAAATTCTCGTCACTCTTACCTTCGGGCGAGAAGATCGCGGTTTCCATGGTAACTTTGGCGTCACTCGCTCACTGCCAGACGTCGCCAAACACAGTTATTCCCCCCCTCTGTATTTTGCGACGTTATTTATTCAGTTTTTTCTTCTTTTATTCGTCTCACCTGTTTTCCTTTCCATAGGCTCAATTACCGTCATTTTTACTCCCGCGAGTAAATCGAGGCTTGTGAAAGAGTGTCGATTACAGAGCGGCCATTAAAGGCGGCTGAGTGAGGGAGTGAGTGAGGGAGTGAGCGTGGCGGCGAGGCTCCACAGGTCGTGTGAGTGGCCTAACATGTGAGGGTAAGTGACAGGCCTGATAATTCCCTCTGATGTAACGAGGGGAACCCGGTACTGGTGTAGCTCCCCTCTCTCCCCATGTCATGTCCCCTCCACCACCCCAGCCTCTCCCCGCCCGTCTCACCCTACTCCCCACAGGTCACATCTCTCCTTTTATGACTTTACTTACTCTCCGGGGCAATATATACAGGCTAGGCCGCGTCTTCATTACCAGCTCTCCGCGTCATCCTTCCCACCTCATCACCACCACACCTCGACCCGTTATACACACTATATACTGCTTCCTTCCCTTGCTTCCTCCTCCTCCCTTACCTCCCCGCACGCTAACCTCCGCGGGCAACCCTAACGTCCCCTCGGCTCTTCATTGCCCCTCGACCCCTTCCACCTCCTATGCTGCCTTCAAACCGGAAAATCAGGGGCATCTGTTCCAT
>JAPQNM010000043.1:2432074-2454574 GCA_029783475.1 Metacarcinus magister | reverse complement strand
GTGGTTGTGGTAGTAGTAGTAGTAGTAGTAGTAGTAGTAGTAGTAGTAGTAGTAGTAGTAGTAGTAGTAATCGTAGAAATTTCCAAAAAGTCACGAATTTTATCCTATAAAGTTGATAATTGAAAGACTTATCAGTCAGGAAGCTTTTTCATGCCTTTTGAATAATGAGGAAAAATTTGTGCGCATGACTCCAAGTTGTTGATATCATTTTGAATTGTATGTTAAATAGATTCAGTGTTTGAATCAATCATATTCGCCTTTAGCATGCATGAACGTTTTCCAAAGCCGAGTAGCTCGAGTAGGATTTGAGGTGGAAATTAGCATTGCGAGCTTAACTTGTTTATTATTGAATTTTACAAAGTTGAATTTTTCTGACAAAAATTAAGGACTGGGGAAAATGTAAATGTGTGTATACAGAAGAAAAAACATCGTATCATGGTACTTAGTGTATCAGGTTGGACCTTCAAAAGAGAAAAATAAACGGCCTTTCCTTCAAAAAACGGGGGGGACTGTGATTAACCGAACGTGCCCGAGGAGGTGTTAGAGAGATGTAAGAGCACTTCTAGCGCTCTCGCTGCTCTTTTCAAGGACATGACCATCTCTTGACACTCTTTCCCTTCTGGAGACGTGGTCGAGGCCCTGGTGTGTGTGTGTGTGTGTGTGTGTGGGTGTGTGTGTGTGTGTGTGTGTGTGTGTGTGTGTGTGTGTGTGTGTGTGTGTGTGTGTATTTCTCTATGTCTGTCATCTGCAATTTCCGAGTATTTAACCACCACTGCAACAATCACTCCGTATTTTTTAGAAAACAAACACACTTTCACTCTGAGTTGTGTGTAGCAACGATGATGTTATTGCAATACTCATAATGAAATTGTAAAATGAAACAAAACGAATCAATAGTCAAAGGAACAAAGAAATAAACGATATTAACGCAGAATTGAGCAATGTTATCTGAATGAGTTAATCTGGTGAGAGTCGCATAGTACGAGTTTATTTCTTCCTCGCTGTTTTGTACAAGTGTCACACCTTAAGCGGACAGGTCGTGGGAGAGGATGGCTTGAGCACAGATAACATTTTACCGTTTATCTAGGTCGGTACTTTTTCTTTCCCCTTTTCTGGTGGATCATAACTACAGAACTAAATAACTGCATAAGAAGAAGGAAGGAAGGAAGGAAGGGAAGGAGAGAGAAGTGAAGGGAGAATAAGAAAACAATAATGATAGGGAACTGGTTGGGAAGGATCAAGGGATTACGAAGAAAATTTTGTTAAGGGATGTTTAATAGTTGGTTTGAGTTTCCCTCCTCTTCAAAACTTATACATCTTTTGGTTAATTGATAAAGACTTTCTCTTCTTCCTCCTCCTCCTCCTTCTCTTCCTCCTCCTCTTGCTCTTGGGCCTCCTGCTCTTGCTCCTGTTCCTGTTTCTCCTCCTCCTCCTCCTCTTCCTCCTCTTTCTCCTTTTGCAAACTTACCATAATCTCATCAAACCATCATATACATAATTATTTCTTTCCCCTTCATCCCAAAATATTTTATACTTTCATACTCTTTTCTTTCCCGTCCACCTGTTCCTCCTCCCTTCCCATTCTCTCTTGGTCATAAATCTTTCTCAGAATCCCCCGCGCCATCTTCCTCAACTCTCCTTCGTTTTATGGCAATAAGGATTCTTAAAAATATTTCTGCACCTTCGCTCGCTCGCCGCCGCCACCTGCACCTGTAGCAAACGTGGAGACGGAATGGATCCAGGACGGTGCGGGAGAAGGTGATTGGGCGAGGAAGGTGTTGTTATATACTGTGTTTAGGGTATATGACCGTGATTGGTCGAACAGCTTAATAATATCGGAACTGGGTAAAACAGGTTAGTGAAGAAAGGAAGAAGTAGATGAAAATGATCAGCCAAGGCAAGTATAGGTATAGTGTTTGCAGTATATTATCAAACTTAATTGTGATGGAATACTTTACCGAGTGTAGATCTACGAGTAGTGAGATAAAATACTGCACAATTTACTATAGTTTGCAGTCTTTGTGTGTGAGTCAATAATAGTGTTGTGAAATAAAACAATATAAACAACATCGCTATAAGTATTACATATAAATTTTCAAGAATATAAAACCACGGTCAATCTTACCGGGCGATTCTTACAAAACTGTGCAGCCCTTGAGCCGGGGATGAGGGCAAGTAGTTGTACGTTACGCAGGGTGATAAACATGAGGGAGTGAGGCAGATGCAGCTTGCGGGTGGTGGGCGGTGGGCGGGATTGGATCGGCCAGGGTATAATAATATGAGTTATACCGCGTGAATGAAGTTGTGAACAAGTATAATAAATAGTAAGTTGTAAAGGTGTATAGGATTGAAAAAATTATGTTGTGTTATGTTTCCACAATTATGTTTTCTGAGTAGCCGTAGTAATACACGCATCAAGTTAATTAGATGAGTCAAGTCTACTTTGCCTGAGGGACAGCTGTGTTTCATCAACGTTCTCTTACTACTAGAAGGACAATTATCTAGTGAAGAACGCCCAACACTTATTATATCGTGATGTTATGAAAGGAGAATGGACTTGTTGAATAAAGGACACTATTATAATGCATACAGGACGTTAATATTATGTAAACTAAATATCATATCTAATCTTAATAACTAATTGAAACAGTGATACTTATTAATTTATCTTGTGAAAAATGTTGTCTCTTGAGAAATGTCATACAACAAACGAAGCAAAACAGCGATATAATGTTTTATAAATCTAATGTGAAGTATAATGGGAGAGGAAATTGTAAGAATATCAATGAAACGAAGAGCGAATGAAAAAGAAGAATATGGAGAGATACAAGAAGAAGGATAGAAGATGGAGGAGAAGGAGGAGGAGGAGGAGGAGGAGGAGGAGGAGGAGGAGGAGGAGGAGGAAGAGAGAGGAGGAGAAGAAACAAAAAAACTTGAAAAAAAAATTTCTACAGGAATCCTCTTAGCCCCGCCGAGGTAGCCGTCAGTTCTCAGAGCAACACCTGCGTCGTGTGGCCTAAACGATGGATACTAATTAAACAAACAAAGGCTTAATGAGCGCCGCCATTAATCGCAAATTATATTCGTTTGCCAAGATGCGAGAATAATTATAAATCGTAATTAGCGTCTGCCACGGGGAAGGGGCGGCTTGCTGAAGAAGGTACTAGGCCTCCCAACCCCTGCCAAACCCCTGCCTATCCCCTGCCACTAACCTCCTTACCCCGGTCCACAGTACTCCTACATCCTCCCGCGAAAAGAGAAACGTGGTTGGGGTTGAGGTAAGGGAGGAAGGAGAGAAAGAAGAGAGAAAAAAATTAGAGGAGAGAAAAGAAAGAGGGGAGGAAAGAGGAAAGACAAGGGAATGGAGAAAGAAATGCAAGTGGAAGGTGTAAGTCTTGGTTTTGTGTTATTGTTTTTTTTTCCAATTGTTTTTTTCATCGCGTTTCGTGGTGTTTTTGTTTGATTTTGTTATTGCTGTCATAGACGTCTTCATTATTATTATTATCACCATTACTGTTATTGTCATCATAATTATTTTTACCATCATTATTATTATTATCATTATTTTTATTATGAATTATATTATCAACATTGTTCCTCTTGTTATCTTTTGTTATTGTTGTAGCTGCTGCTAATGTTTTTGTTATATTCTTTGAGCTTAATGATACCATTCTCTTTTTTTCTTTTTTTTATTCCCCAGGTATTATTTCCTTCACATAAAGGCCTATATCTTGTGAGCTTTCAAAACACTTGTTATTATTACCTTATTTGTTCTTCTTCGTCTTCCTGCGTCACCTTTTCATCCTTAACTCCTGATATTCAGTAACAGCTCCTCGTCTCATGCATTTCGAGATTACCAATATTTTTCTTCACACAAACAAAACAAAAAACAATACTCCTTCTCAGGCCTAAAGCTTTTTTTTCTTCTTTGTTTATTTTCAAAATAAATCAATTTTCGTTATGACCTTCTTAACACAATTTCAGTATCAAATAATATAACATTTATTATTTACGTACACTATCTCTCTTTCTTTCTTTCTTTTTTTCTTTCTTTCTTCCTTCTTTTCTCCACGTGTTTCCCCAAATGATGGAATTAGGGTGCTATTTCGAAGCCTATTTTGCCCTCCTTCCCCTCACTCCCTCCTTCCCTCCTTCCTTCCCTTCCTTGCTCCATCAGCCACGTGTTGGGGGTTCCGTGCGTGGCCTAATGACTGTTATTCCAAGCACAGGACGTGGGGAGAGAGAGAGAGAGAGAGAGAGAGAGAGAGAGAGAGAGAGAGAGAGAGAGAGAGAGAGAGAGAGAGAGAGAGAGAGAGAGAGAGAGAGAGAGAGAGACAGACAAGAAAGATATTTAAATAAACAGACAGATAGACAGACACACAGGAAGAGATTGAACAGAGTACGAGTATTCAGGAATTTTTCAAAAGTAAAAGTAAAACAGAAAGCGGTGTCATTATGTGGAGGACGATAAGAGGAACATCCATTTGTTCCTCATCAGCCGGAATAACGTCAGCTGTGTGTGTGTGTGTGTGTGTGTGTGTGTGTGTGTGTGTGTGTGTGTGTGTGTGTGTGTGTGTGTGTGTGTGTTTTAGGGGTTGGGGTTGCTATTTAATCATTTTATGTTTTGAATGTTTTCGTGTTTGAAGTATAAAGCTGAGCCTGTTTGTGTATTTTCATGTTTTGTATGTTTGTATGTCAAATGTATTTATTTAGGAATGACATACATCCGTT
Organism: Metacarcinus magister; assembly: GCA_029783475.1. Taxonomy (NCBI): domain Eukaryota; kingdom Metazoa; phylum Arthropoda; class Malacostraca; order Decapoda; family Cancridae; genus Metacarcinus; species Metacarcinus magister. The sequence continues at coordinate 2,449,843 of JAPQNM010000043.1, read as the reverse complement.
TTTCGGTGTGTGTATGTGTATGTGAACGTTTGAAGTAATAAACATTTAATGCAATGAATTAAGGTTGAAAATATTTATGTGTAGGGTTATACTGGACCATTGGGAGGGAAAAAAAGAACAAAGTTTTGAGTTCCTGACTGACTTGAACTTGGTGAATGTGTGAGCCTTCCTTTGTCAGGCTCCCTCCTGTTTCTTTGTTCCCTTATTTACACACACACACACACACACACACACACACACACACACACACACACACACACACACACACACACACACACATACACACATACACAAACACACACACATACACACAAAGCAGCCCAACAAAACATCATTACTCCCAGACGTAGCCACACACAACACTTACTCACCGTCTCTGTTGTCAAAATAAACCCCACCTCCACGGTTCCCTTTCTGCCGCCCTGCCCAGGGTTACGACCTAATAAAGCGAATATAAAACCACAATCGGCGTATTTATGGCCACACAAAGTAAAGTACGGACAGTGTCGTAAAATTTGATCCACGATGCAAGGGATGTCACCACTCAAAGGTGATCCGGCTGATGACGCAAATGTGTCGTGGTTCTCCTTATGTGTCGACTGTTGAGCGGACACAGAGGCGCCACGCCGTGTTATGTGAAGCTGCTCCCTCCCTGCTGTGCACTCATTTTGTTCTTCGGATATTGCGTGTGTGTGTGTGTGTGTGTGTGTGTGTGTGTGTGTGTGTGTGTGTGTGTGTGTGTGTGTGTGTGTGTGTGTGTGTGTGTGTGTGTGTGTGTGTGTGTGTGTGTGTGTGTTTTGCATGTTTCCAGCATGCTTCCAACCCAATTATAGTAGAGGTGAAAAGTGACACTGTCGTTGTAAACCGAACCTTTGTATTTTGCATATCACATTATTTCAATTATTTATATATTCATCTTGTTAAGCCTTGAGCAGGTATATGCTTGCACTCCATTAGCGTTTTTTCGGCTGTTTAACGCAGATAATGAGCCTAAGTTTCCCGGCAATGACCAGCTGCATACACACTGTAGTGCCGCCCCACCTCCACCCTGTACACCAGCTGACTCACCTAAACATTACTGAACTTAAGCAATAACTATCCTGGCGTGGGCTGTGCTGCGTAAACCCTCCTTCCCTTACCCCTTACCTCCCTCCCTGCCTCCCTGCCTCCCTGCCACAACCCTTCAGAAGCAGAGGAGATGACACAGGGAATCGCACCACTTTCCACCCCTTTCGTGACCTTTCCCTGACACCCGGTCTGAAGTAGCCTCGTCCAAAGTGTTTCGTTGAGAGCCATGGATCAGTTCCGCCTCTGTCGCCCATCCACTTTTCTCTCTCTCTCACTCTCTCTCTCTCTCTCTCTCTCTCTCTCTCTCTCTCTCTCTCTCTCTCTCTCTCTCTCTCTCTCTCTCTCTCTCTCTCTCTCTCTCTCTCTCATTCCGTTCCTCGGCCACCTGTGTCACTTACATCCTCGACGCTGGGATCGATGGTCCTCGAGCGCCGAACACTTGGTTGCCCAGTTCGAGGCGCGTATGATGTGTGCTCGGGGGAAAAAAAGAGTAAGTCACGTAAGCCCGGCCGGTGTTCGACAATGGGCCGCGTGTTTGCCGGGACCAGCTGGGAGGTTTCGGGCACGCTTGCCTTTCTTTTATTTTCCCTTTTAAATATTGTTCTCTTTTTTATTTTTTTATCTCACTCCTATTTTTGCCTCTGACTGTGTCGCTTTCATACTTTATGCCTCTCATTCCATCAGTCAGTCAGTCAGTCAGTTAGTCAGCCGCTCTCTCTCTCTCTCTCTCTCTCTCTCTCTCTCTCTCTCTCTCTCTCTCTCTCTCTCTCTCTCTCTCTCTCTCTCTCTCTCTCTCTCTCTCTCTCTCTCTGTGCTTGATAGCGCGGTGCTCTCGTTTCCCTCACTCCATTATTCCGTGTGAGGCCTCGCTAACACCTGCCTGTGCCTTGTGCCAAGTGTGTGCTCCAGGTGATGTGGGTGTGTACGTACTGCTCCAAACCTTCTCATCCTTCCACTACACAACACTCATCATTTTTACATCCTACGTGTGTTCATTTTGCGTATGTGTGTGTGCGTGTGCGTGTGTGTGTTTCAATTTTCGTGGTTTTCTTTCATCTTTCCCCCTTTCACTCGTCTTCCCTCTTGCCCTGAAGGTTCTCTGCGTGATGTCAATTCTGGTGCGACGCTGAGGTTCATCCACGACCCTTGCAACACCAGTGCATGAATATACAACACTCTAGATGACCGGCCATACGTAGGCTTACCACCTACCACCACCTCCCACCACCCTGTATAGAGGGGAACACACGCAAGAATGGGACGTATATGTTCAATGTGCTTCCTAATCTTTATATGAGGATGGGATTCTCAAGGAGGGAGATTGGGTACAAATTTCAAATGGCTTTATATAGCAGTAGTATATATTTTTTGTCTTATTCCGCGATCCCTTCAACACATGAAAGCAATGGAGGAGAAACACTAAAAATTCATCCCTGAGGGTGGCGCGGGTCAATATTGCTCCTGCAACCAAATAAAGGCGAACTAACCGAGTCTGCAGGTACGCAATACACACCGCTTCAGTATATAGTGACTGCCTTTGTCTTCGCATGGAAAAATCATCTGAATGTGCTTAGAAACGTGGCATTATAGTAAAGGGAGGAAGAGGAGGAAAAGGAGGAGGAGGAGGAGGAGGAGGGTATGGACGCCAACTTGGACGCCACGCAACAGAGGCGTAAACCTCGACTGTGCGTCACCAGGAGCTCAGAGTCCCATCACACACGTCTGCCTGGGTCAGCCGGGCGGCTTAACTAGGCTCTGCTCTCTCAATATATTCCAGCTCGCGCATCACATCCCTTTCCCGAGAGGTACTCCAGTGATACACACAAGCCAGTAAGACACAGGGTTTGCCGCCGCCGCAATAGACTCATTTGTGTGAGGGTGAACAGATGGCGCGGCTTTGTTGGATTGGCAATGCAGGGTGGAGGTGGTGCCTTGGCAACACCGCGGCTCGCGCTCCTCGTCAGGTGCTCGAGAGACAACGCGTTATGAGGTGTGAGCCGCCTGGGGAGGTACTTTTAATGGTGTTCTCCAAGTAGTTATGCGAGAGACGTGGCAGGATTTTATTGCCCCCCAGACGAACGCCTTGGTTTTACGTTTTCTTAACTTTTTTTTTCTTATTTTAAGTGAGCACAACCGTCACGTGACTTCGTTGCTCTTCATCTTTTCTGCCAGTTATAAGGTTGTAACAGTGTTGTTTTCCTTCTAGTCACTGCAGTATAATAATAATAGCCACTTTCCTTTATGTGATCAAGCATGCTATTTTGACACTAATGGTTATAAAAGAAAAATGTATCTTTCTCCTCTTCACTTTTATTCCACTCATCAGAGACATAAAAGAAAGTTTACTTGAGTGTCCGGCAGTGTGTTCCTCCGCAGGGTATCGACGCCATGTTAGGTTTTAGTCATGACAGCATATCCATATTTTTAGCTCATACCTCAGCCTCCTCCTCCTCCTCCTCCTCCTCCTCCTCCTCCTCCTCCTCCTCCTCCTCCTATTACTACTACTACTACTCCTCTTTCTCCTGCTCCTCCTCCTCCTACACCTCCTCCATCGCCTCCTCCCACCACTCCTCATCCTCCTCCTTAGCCCCCGCCCCCACCCCCCCCACCCCACCAGCCCACTGCATTATTGGCCGTTACGTGGGCGGGCCGGATCCTCCCTCCACTGCCCACGCACGCCCACCCACCATCACAAGTAAACAAGCAAGCAAGCATGCTGACAGATGCATACCCACACACACACACACACACACACCACACACACACACACACACACACACACACACACACACACACACACTAGAAGATTCTTTGTGAAGGTGTAGATTCTGTGAAAAGTTTAAGGTAATAATCATGCAACGATCGGCTAAATAACCTTCACTATTAGCCTCTCCACAGCTGAGCGTTGTTACAAGAAGAAGAAGAAAAACATGTAAATCCTGCACACTTGAGCGGCTGTAACGTCACACAAGGAAAATATGGACCAATGTTAACTTTACTTCATTAGGTAAAACGTCTCTTCCCTTTACATAGTTAGTGGTTGTGGTGGGCGAACATTTTTGACACATTTTTAATTTCAGAAAAAAATAGATTGCCGAGTAGCTTTTTTCGTACATTTAACTACCACTGGAATCAACAGATAAAAAAATATTCACATTGGTCTTATTAATTAAACTCACGCTCCCCCATACACGTGTTTAGGCTCCAATTCATAATATAAATCGCGGGGAAACTTCTTCAATATGGGCGGGCCGGCGGGCGGCGTGCGTCACGGAGCCCGGCCACCAACTTGGGCCATTTCGACGGACTACAGGCCATTGCGGGCGCCGAACTTCCGCTAACTTCCGCGCTATATTTGACCAGACTTCCTGATTATATATTTGGCCGAACCTTCTGGCTAAATTTGGCTGAACTTCTTCGTTATATTTGGCTAAAGTTTCGCTTAGTGGCTCTAACAAATGTGATCGTTAGTGGTGAACAAGAGGGGTCGCTTCCTCCCCCCCAACCCATCCCCGCCCCCCATGAACCTGTTTAATAGTACCTACGACCTTATTTTCCTACCATTACATTCACTTATTTTTTTGTTTTCACTTTTAAAACAATGAATCAAGGTCATTTTTCGTCACGGCTGTGTTGAAACGTCCCCACATTGTCGTAATATTAGCCGCATCGCCTCTCCCGGATTTCTTCATTTCCTCGTCGTGCTCGGATTCCTCCAAGTCAGGGAAAGGCGGCGGAGTGAGCTGATCAATATTTAAGATGAATTATGATAATGACGTCACACACCATGACTCAGATGTCCAAATTATCCTCAGTCCCATGTCATTAGCGAGAACAAAAGGACCTTGGTTTCCTGGGGCGTTTCTGAGTTCATCATGAAACTCATTCGAAGTTAAGAGGGAAGAAGACTAAACTGATTTATAGGTTCCGAGACGCTTCATCACGTCGGCAGATGCTTCGGATTCTCCTCGTACGTGACTGAGTGTTACGCTAGGTGGTTCCCGTCCGTTCTGGGCCCGGGCGAAGTGGGTGAATTTGTTTTCATTCTCTCGAGTGGAGGCGCAAGCATTTCCTTGAAGTCGGCTGTCTGCGTTTTTGGAAGGTTCGAGTCAGATTGTCGGGAGCGTCAGTTTGGTGTTCGTGAAGGCATTTAGTGTGTTAAGCAGCGAGCCGTTTGAACACATTGCTGCAGGCGACGACAGCTCATTACTGCTGCCTCTCGCTGCCTCCCTCCAGGCCAAGATACAACTGCTTACTTTTCCTTGATGTCACTTCCGTAATTAGCTTACCGTTGGATTGATTATATTGATATCATTATTAATGTAGTCATCATCATCGTCGTCGTTGTTGTTGTTGTTGTTGTTGTTGTTGTTGTTGTTTTATGTTACTGAATTTTGATTTGTCATGTTTGTTTCTCCGATATTTCATTATCTTCTGTAATTTATTAAACATTTTTTTGCGCAAATGCACACCGCAATTGCACGTGTACACGAATACACACACACACACACACATTCTCTCTCTCTCTCTCTCTCTCTCTCTCTCTCTCTCTCTCTCTCTCTCTCTCTCTCTCTCTCTCTCTCTCTCTCTCTCTCTCTCTCTCTCTCTCTCTTTGTTATCTGGAAAGACTGACAGTTCGAGGAAACTGATCAGATTTTCCAGGAGACTGACGTAAGGAGCGAGTTTACCAAGAGAGAGAGAGAGAGAGAGAGAGAGAGAGAGAGAGAGAGAGAGAGAGAGAGAGAGAGAGAGAGAGAGAAGAAAGAAAGAAAAAGTGGGATCATGTATATATGTCACCCATTACGAAAAAAAAGGGAATGTGAACTGCAAAAATATATTATTATCAAGACACTTGAGAGAGAGGTGAAAAGGAGGAGAGACAGATGAAGTGGGAAAAGAGGAAGGAAATGTGAGGCAAACAGCTGGAAGAGGAGCGAAGGAGAGATGAGTGGCTTTGTGAGGTGTTGGGAAAAGTGTGTCTGAGAGCAGGGGGGAAAAGAGGACAAGTAGAAGGAAGTGGAAGGGGAAAAAGAGGGGAACGGCGTAAGGGAACGAAAAGAACGAGAGAGAGGAGGAGTAGGCTTGAGAGTGAAAAATTGGAGTATTGTCGTAAAACCTGCGACAAGACAAGACAAAGGGAGATCCATGCAGAAAACTCCCCGGCAAAACGAAAGGCGTAGAGAGAGAGAGAGAGAGAGAGAGAGAGAGAGAGAGAGAGAGAGAGAGAGAGAGAGAGAGAGAGAGAGAGAGAGAGAGAGAGAGTACATGCAACGAGACAGGAAACGAAACGAGACGAGACAAGACGAGACACGAACATGACAAATCTGAATAGACACGAAGAAGAAAAAAAACCGAACGAAACAAACAAAAAAAAAAAAGGACGAGGAAGAAAAATTTTTAATAATAGTACAAGAGACGTGTTTTAAACGTATGATCAATATAAGACTTATGTTTAAAGACCTAATATATATCATTCACAAATAAATGAGTTAGAGATAAATATAACGCACTGCAAGCATCCACCAGACAGTTAATGAGGAAAGTGTGTGATGGGAAGGCAATAGATAAACTGGGATTAGGGAGATGTGATGGGAGGTTATGAGGGTTTGTGAGGATGAGTGAGGGAAAGGGGAGAGTCATATATTAGGGAGGGATGGAAGGGAAGGAGGAAGGAAACAAGATGGAAGGCTATGATGGAGGAGGAAGAGGAGGAGGAGGATGGAGGAGGAGGAGGTAGTGATAGTAAGGAAAGGGAGACAAGACCGTGTGAGAGAGAGAGAGAGAGAGAGAGAGAGAGAGAGAGAGAGAGAGAGAGAGAGAGAGAGAGAGAGAGAGAGAGAGAGAGAGAGAGAGAGAGACGCGACAAATCATGAAGGAGAGGAACAGTCAAGTCGAACTGGAGGAAGAAATAGAAAAATAATATTGGACAAAATTTAGATTTGCAGGAGTGAGAATAAAAAAAATATAAAGAAAATGAGTGAAATATTTCATAAGTGCTTGAGTGATGTGTGGGAGAGGGAGAGAGAGAGAGAGAGAGAGAGAGAGAGAGAGAGAGAGAGAGAGAGAGAGAGAGAGAGAGAGAGAGAGAGAGAGAGAGAGAGTAGAAGGGGAGGGTAGAAGGATCAAGAGATTACGAGGTGAGGGAGGGACGTAAAGAGAGAGAGAGAGAGAGAGAGAGAGAGAGAGAGAGAGAGAGAGAGAGAGAGAGAGAGAGAGAGAGAGAGAGAGAGAGAGAGAGAGAGAGATAAATAGAGAAAGAGAGAGAAAGAGAAAAGAGAGAGAAAAAAAAGAGAGAGAAAGAGGGGGGGGAGAGGAAACTCAATAAATCCTTACAGAAGATGAATTTATGAAAACACAATATCAAATAAAAATTAACTGGAGAGAGAGAGAGAGAGAGAGAGAGAGAGAGAGAGAGAGAGAGAGAGAGAGAGAGAGAGAGAGAGAGAGAGAGAGAGAGAGAGAGAGAGAGAGTCAGTCCGATAGGAAGAGGCTGAGAAAAAGTTGTGTCAGAAAACGCTGACAGAGGTGTTAAACGAGGAGGCGACGGGATTAAGAGAGAAGAGTGAGAGGAGGGGAAGAAATAATGTACAGCCTTCGAAACGTGAAACAATGAGGAAAGGGAGAGTGTGGGGCAGACAGGAGGGAAGGGAGAAGGAAGAGGAGCAAGAGAGACCAAAAGAAGGGAAGGTAGAGGGGGGGAAGGAAGAGTTAGGAAGAGGAGGAAGGAAGGGCACGCGAAATTGGTTCCGTGAATTATAATATAAATAGGGAGGAGAAGGTGAATGTGAAGCCTTGGGAGCATATTGAAGTGGAGTAATGAATGGTTGGGTTACTACAGCACAAGGGAAAAAAAATGGTAGAGTCTGAAAATTAAAAAAAAAATAGAATAAAAATGCTGTGGCTGTGAAAGTTGGGGACTATTTTCCTCTTTTCCTTCTTTCCTTTTTGTATTGTTACGGGTTTTTTCCCCCCCAGAAATTGTCAGCTGCCACGTCATTGTCTTCTTTTTTTGGGGGGGTGTGTTGGGTGGGGTGGAGGAGGGAGGGAGGGAGGGAGGGAGGGAAGGAGGGAGGGAGGGGTGAGTAGTGCGGCAGACTTAACCGGGGATAATGCACTTAATTAAATGATTTACATATATCATGTGTTCGTTACGATTTTGCAGTTGTACTCTAATCCTGCAAATATTGTTCTTCATTGTTATTATTACTATTATTACTATTTATATTGTTAGTATTATTATTGTTATTATTATCATTACTGTTACTTCGTGTGTGTGTGTGTGTGTGTGTGTGTGTGTGTGTGTGTGTGTGTGTGTGTGTGTGTGTGTGTCTCCTGTACATCCGTCCCCCCTGGTGGCGAACGAGGGTCTTAATTAAGGCATGAAGGTACTCCAACACCTGGGAAGAGAGAGCGAAAGAGAGAGAGAGAGAAAAAATAAATAGAGCACACATACACATACTCACACACTATAAAAACTCACAGTATGTATCATCACCACCATCATCATTACCATTATCTCCCTTGTTATTCATCTCCATCCCTCATCCTCCCTCCCACTCACCCTCCAGCTCGCCTCCCCCTCGTCACCCCCTCCAGCACGTCACTTCAGGGGACCACACACTCCCCCGTTATCACAGACGCCAAAGTTATGTTCTCTAGGGATCAGAAGTCTGGATATCTCCCCTTATCCCCTCCCACATGATTTCCACATGAAGAGAAATAATCCATAGCTGTTGAAAGAGAACCTTTTTCCTCTTTTTTTTGCGATATGGAAGATTATATTCGGTTTATCTCTATCTCTTTGTACCTTTTTGTTATGGGGATGTTATATTTTTTGCTGGGTTTGGGTGTTATAGTGTAAGGTGTCGTGAGGTTATGATGGGTCGTGGTTTATAGAATGTAAGGGTGCGTTGGTCTCCTTCCCAGAGGTCAAAGCGCACTCAGGCAGGTTGTTCGGGGTAATAATTGTTCGGTTTATGGAGTGGGAAAGTGTCTCTCTTCGACGTAGTGGTGGTGATTATGATGGTGATGGTGGTGGTGAAGGGTGGTGATGATCCAACTTTTATATCGTGTTAGTGTGTGTTAGTGTGTGTTAGTGTGTGTGCTCTCTCTCTCTCTCTCTCTCTCTCTCTCTCTCTCTCTCTCTCTCTCTCTCTCTCTCTCTCTCTCTCTCTCTCTCTCTCTCTCTCAACCCGGGAAAGAAAGTAAAGTCAAGTCTAAAAAAAATTCAAGAACTTCACAGAGAATCCTCATGACTTCCAAATAGGTGAAATGTGAGCCTCGTAGCCTGGCTGGTTCCGGACACACCTTCCATCACTCGCTATTTATTGGAAGGTAGACCCGCCAACTTTGGGGAGTCCGGGACCCAGCACCGTCGAGCACCAGGGGGACAAAAGTTAGTTGACGTGCCACCAGTTTTGTGTGTATTTATTTGACCGGGGGAAGGCTGGGTTATTTGCGGGGAGGTCACCATCAGGAGTCCCCTCGTTCCCTTCCCCTTTCCCTCCCTCTCCCACCATCACCACCACCACCACTACCACCACCATCACTATCCCTGTATTCTGTTGTGTGTGTGTGTGTGTGTGTGTGTGTGTGTGTGTGTGTGTGTGTGTGTGTGTGTGTGTGTGTGTGTGGGTATACGATTCTTTATTCATATACCTCAAAATTCATGTCCCTACCGTGTTCTCTTTCTAAAATATATATAAAACAAAAAAAAATAAATGTTTATATGAAAAAAAACTGATTAATCAAAATGCCAATGATGGTTTTATGTTGAGCACTAAATTGAAGCAGCATAATATCGCGTTCATTTACATATTAGTGTGTTTATTTGTCGCCTGCAATTTAATACGAAGTTAATGAGGTAAACGTTCTTATATTACATATAGAGAGAGAAACAGTGACAGACAGATAGATAGATAGAGAGATAGATAGATAGATAGAGAGAAAGAGAAAGAGAAAGAGAGATAGAGGATTAAATATTCTGACACGAGAGCGAAACACATGCAACGCGTCAAGACTTAATGACATACACAGGCGCCACAAGCCGTCTATTCTTCCACTAACTTTCGTATCCACCTTGTATTCCTTGTATCTCACGTGACGGCTTGGCTTTATTTGATGTTTATACAAGGAATCTCAACATTACATTTACCTGCGTTGGCAATATCCCCGCGTCAGTAATAACAGAAAAGATTCCGCATAACATAACCAGAGACACATGAGTGAGGACAAGGAGGAGCAGAGACGAACCTGTCTGTTGTGTTGTGATGCCTTTCCTACCTACAAGGATGTGCTTCTCTGCTTCTCAAGGGTCCACTAAACGTTCCTCAAGGGTGTGTGTGTGTGTGTGTGTGTGTGTGTGTGTGTGTGTGTGTGTGTGTGTGTGTGTGTGTGTGTGTGTGTGTTCTAACATCTTACTTACATACATTATTGCATCCACGTCAGACAAAAAACAACACAACATTTCCTACTTCCCTTCTTCCTTGTCTTCCTCTTCCTGATTTTCCACCTGTTCTTCTCCCCTCCTCCTCCTCCTCCTCCTCCTCCTCCTCCTCCTCCTCCTCCTCCTCCTCCTCCTCCTCCCCCCCGTGCTCCTCCTACTCGATATTTCATCAACGACACAAACTTGAGCATCGTCTTGGCTTCAGGTGACCACAAAGGTTCTTAAAGCGAGTATTGTGACCGCCGTCGTGGCCCACAGCCTAATTGAGGGTGTCCTGTTTGCAAACTTAGGAGACCCATAGGCCTACCTCACTAGGTCCCTTTAAAAAGAGTTACTATGGGTTTAGGCCTATCTGATGCGTGGGTACGAGTTTGAGAGAAGGGAGAGCTGGAGGAGTGAGAAGAGGAGGAGGAGGAGGAGAAGGAGGAGGAGGAGGAAGAGGGGAGAATAAAGGAGGATTTGGATCTCCGTTTGAAGGGAGAAGGATAAGAGGTAAAAGAGAGGGAGGGAACAAGAAAAGGGAGGGAGGGTGAGGGGGTTTGTGAGTCGTGGGTATTGGAGGAGGTGTGAGAAAGAGGGATGTAAGACTGCAGGAGGGTGGGATGTAGGGGAAGGGAGAGAGGGAAAGGGAATGGTCAAGATGGTGCTAAGCTTTTGGAGGAGAGGGAAGGTTGAGAGTGAGAGACTGTTGCCGGGGCGAGAGAGAGAGAGAGAGAGAGAGAGAGAGAGAGAGAGAGAGAGAGAGAGAGAGAGAGAGAGAGAGAGAGAGAGAGAGAGAGAGAGAGAGAAAGAGAGGAAGCAAAAAAAATCACATTAATAAATTTGGCCAGTACATATTTTGACAACCACACATAAATTCGAGCAGGAAAAGCAAATAGTCAATAAAAAAAAATAAAAAGCACATCGTTGAATTGAATAAAATAGAAAATCATGGAAAAACGTCACATAAAAAAAACAAAAATAAAACAGAAAAAAATACACAGACAGAGCAGAGAGCAAGAAACAAAACAAAGAAAGACAGGAGAAAGGTTGTTGGAAGGACGTGTGTGTGTGTGTGTTGCAAGGGACGTGAGACACCGTGGGCATTCACAAGTGTTGCATAAAGACAGGGAACCAACTGGGGCGACAGGGAGACCAATCATGTGTGTGTGGGGGGGAGGAGGGAAGGTGGGAGAGGTGACATGAAGCAAGGTAGGAAGCGATACAGTCATACAGTCACAGGTAGAGAGAGAGAGAGAGAGAGAGAGAGAGAGAGAGAGAGAGAGAGAGAGAGAGAGAGAGAGAGAGAGAGAGAGAGAGAGAGAGAGAGAGAGAGAGAGAGAGAGAGAGAGAGAGAGAGAGAATGAAGGCAGATCATGATAACAAGAAAGCAAACAGGAGTGACTGGAAAACCGATAAATCCATGGATAGGAGCAAACAGAAGGATACTATTTATCAAAGCAACATTAAGCAGTGTCAGGCAGAGAGCGGAAGCAATACCAACGAGAGCGAGAGAGAGAGAGAGAGAGAGAGAGAGAGAGAGAGAGAGAGAGAGAGAGAGAGAGAGAGAGAGAGAGAGAGAGAGAGAGAGAGAGAGACGCATAAAGAACATCAGATTCATTAGAAACAAGGATCTGGGAGCAAGGGAAAGTCATTTTGAATAGAAGAGCAAGGCTTGGCGGAAGAGCATTTACTCGAGAGAGAGAGAGAGAGAGAGAGAGAGAGAGAGAGAGAGAGAGAGAGAGAGAGAGAGAGAGAGAGAGAGAGAGAGAGAGAGAGTAGTAATGAGGGATTAATTTCCAAGGATGGCGAGGTGGATGTAGTTAATGAAGGACACACTGAGTAGTTATGTTGTTAATTAACTATCTACTCAACTTTTGCACGACACAAACCTAATAAGAAGAAGACGAGTGAATAAGAAAAAGTTCAGATTACCATATAGGAATCACACACAATCTCTCTCTTCTTTTTTTTTGTTTCTCTCTCTCTCTCTCGATAAGATTCAAAATACATACACAAACAAGCATTTAAACTACTAGCAAAGACTCCTACACATAAAGAGGCGTATAGGTGAAGGTGCAGTAGACGGATGGACAGACATACAGACAGGAGAGCCAGCCTGAGAAACTCTTGGCCAGATGCTATGTAGCCCCGACGAGCGATCTATTAAAGGGGAGCGAGGTGGGGGGCGAGGCGGGTCACTCACTGACCACGGCAGGAAATTTAGAAGAGGTGTACACAGATGGAGGAAGGGAAAGAGGGAGGGAGAAAGGGGAAAGAGAGTGGAGTGACCTGGGCGATGATAATGTCTAGGGGGGGAAACAGATAGCGAGGGAAAAAAAGGAGGGGAAAGGAAAGAGGGGTAAAGAAAAAAAGGGAAAAGACAGGAGGCAAGTAATGGGTGAGAGAGAAAGAGAGAAAGGAGGGGGGGAGGGTGGTGTTTCTTCCATAAAGGGGCTTTGGGCTGGAATGAGGCGAGTGTATGTTATTAAAAGACATGGGGAGGCAAGGTAGTCTGTTGTGTTTTTGAGACCCATAGGTAAGATGAAGGGCTTAGGGTGGAGCGAGGGAAGGGGTGGAAGGAGGAGGTATGGAGGGCGAGGGTGGATTGTGCCCGGGAAAGATGGAAGGTAAGTTATAGGTAGGATTAAGGTCTAGGTAAGTGGGATGTAAAGGGATATTTGGTGAGGTTGTGTGTGTGTGTTAGGTAAGAAGGCGAGGCAGTGTACAGTGCAAGGGAAGGAAGAAAAAAGATGAACTCTGGACGCAGGAAACAAGGAAAGAAGACATGCTGGGAGGGGAAGGAGGGAGTTTATATGATAAAGTTTTATGTCATTCAAGGATTCGCAGAAGTTAGTGAGGTGGCTTGTCTTTCATATTTTTATTCATATTTCTTTTTACGTCTGAACCTTTTTTTTTACCACATTAACTTTACTATGCATTTGTACTTATATTTCTTGGTAGTGAGAAAAAAAAAAAGATAGAAGAGTTAGAAGCAAAAATATGTAGTTGATATTTTAGCTACGTATATAAGTTCCATTTATAATAACAAAAAAAAAAAAATGTATGGCTACGAGAGAAATACATAAAACTTGTAACTGTTAACTATACAGTGTTGCAACAGTGACACAGTAGTGGAGAATTGGTGTATGATCATGATTATTTACACACACACACACACACACACACACACACACACACACACACACACACACACACACACACACACACACACACACACATGCTCAGGATACTCACCACAAGGTAGATCAGCCTCGTCACCATAACCTTGCCCACCACATACCTGCAAAGGATAACAATGCACGTTGTGACACCTGCTTATACAAAAATAGCAACACCACACACACACACACACACACACACTACACACTACACACTACTCTCTCTCTCTCTCTCTCTCTCTCTCTCTCTCTCTCTCTCTCTCTCTCTCTCTCTCTCTCTCTCTCTCTCTCTCTCTCTCTCTCTCTCTCTCTCTCTCTCTCTCTCCATGATTTCCACTGAAGCAGACGCGTCCATTCTCCTCCTTCTTGGTTGCCGGTGTTGGGATCCCGGAAGGCAACTCCTGCACTACACACGCTGCTCTTGCCTTCACCTTCCTTGCCTTCACCTCCACAGTGCACTCTTTCTTGAATTTTATCACTCACCCGAAAGCATACATACCCCTTGCCTTTCACTTTCGTCTCCTTGTACTTTTTTCTGGACTTCAATATTTTTTTTCTTTTTTTGTCGTCGTCGTCCTCTTCGTCGTTGTAAGCAGTATTATTTTTTTTTATGATTGAGTACCTTTTTTGCGTGAATCTTATTAGCTCCTGACCTCTTCCTATGCCTGTCTACTTTAATTTTCTTTTTACTATTTTTATTACCAGTAGTAATAGTGGCAGCAGCAGCAGCAGCAGCAGCAGCAGTAGCAACAGCGGCAGTAATAACAGCAATTACAGAAATATCTTGTTTTAAAATGATGGATTAATGACTAGAAAAATGGAAGAAATTAAATTGGGATGAAAAAAAAAAAAATTGGAAGCGAAGATAAACATTGGTTGAAGGTAATGAAGGGTGCATGAGCCACTTCAGTGCAGGCAGGCAGATGGTCGGCTGTGATAGCGATGCACATTTCTACCGAGCAAACGAGGATATTGCATCAATTACATACATATGAGTTTTTTAATATCTTTCATCCCGTCACCTAGTAACAACGATGCATCACACACACACACACACACACACACACACACACACACACACACACACACACACACACACACACACACACACACACCACTACCACCTCTCTCTGTACTACCCCAACGAAAGACAGCGACTAAGTTCACCAAATTGCTCATGCATTAATCAAGACAAATACCATTATTGAGAGAACCAGCAAACTCGTGCCTGAGGCTGTTTAAGTGACGCCAAGCAGAACGCAGCCCTGTCGCAGAAGGAAGAACAAGTGGAAGAGGTGCAGCAAGAAAAGGAAGAGGAAGGATAAGGGGAAGAAGAGGAGGAGAAGAAACAGAAGGGACATGAGAAAGAGAAAACCAGTTGGATGTGAGTAGAAGGGCAAAAGGAGATAGAGGGAGAGAGAGACCAAGGAAGTAAAGTCTGGGACTCGCTAAGCTGACTAGGGAAAGGAAGGGAAGCAGCGAAATATTAAAGTAAAAATAAATGGTTTGAGCACGAAAGGGAGAGGAAAGGGTGATGCAAGTTTGAGTACATGTACGAGAGAGAGAGAGAGAGAGAGAGAGAGAGAGAGAGAGAGAGAGAGAGAGAGAGAGAGAGAGAGAGAGAGAGAGAGAGAGAGAGAGAGAGAGAGAGAGAGAGATCAGTATGGGAAGGGGCAAGGAGAGGAGGAAAGAAGTACTTGAAAATGGCTTTGGTAAATAGTGAGACGAATTTGATAAATAAAACATGAAACACGAAGTAGATTTAAGAGATGGAGAAAGAGAGGAAACAAACAACAAAAAAAAAGAAAGCGAGTGAGGGAGGGAGGTCTTTAAGGGTGATAATGAGAAGCAGATCGCATTAATTACAAAGAGAGCGAAAAGTGGCGTAAGTGAAGGAAGGGGAGAGTAAAACTAGAGAAAGAATAACAGTAACGAGAGAGAGAGAGAGAGAGAGAGAGAGAGAGAGAGAGAGAGAGAGAGAGAGAGAGAGAGAGAGAGAGAGAGAGAGAGAGAGAGAGAGAGAGAGAGAGAGATACACACACACAGGCACTAGATACGCTGCTGGGAATTATAAATAACCAGCTAGTGACGATATTGAAGAAGAAGAAGAAAGAAGAGACAAAGGAGGAGGAGGAGAAGGAGGAGGAGGAGGAGGAGGAGGAGGAGGAGGAGGAGGAGGAGGAGGAGGAGGAGGAGGAGGAGGAAAAACAAGTTGAAATAATCTGCAGACGATAATAGACTAAAATAACATAGAAACTGCGAAGGAGAAAGAAAGAAGAAGTTCCATCGTGGTCATGTGAGTTGTATACAGAGTGACGCACCACGTGACCCACAGCCCTCGTGCCCAAGTGCCGGGATGACTCACCACACCATCATCAACAGTCACACGCTTGCCTGCTGGCTGGACGTGACGATCTGAACATGGGTGTCTCCAAAATGTTTTCTCCCCTTCCCTGTCTCCAGCCTCCTTCTCCCTTGCCTCCCACCGCCTGTACACATCACAAGACCAAACAACAATAACACTGCATTGGCACGATCGCCATGACGTCACCCTGTCTCCGCTCCCCTTACAGTCCCTCCTTCCCTCCTTCCATCCTTCCCTCCTTTCCCCCTCCCTTCCTCCCTATGTGTCACTCGTCGTCCCACCCCGCTCCGTCAGCACACAAGGGGAGCAGTGAGGCCCTCCTCGGGGTGCTGCAGGTGCTGACTCACCAAATCTCTGCTTGCGACCCACCGACCTTCTGCTTAGCTTCTTGGTATTTCCTCGCCATATTTGGGCACGAGTGACTCAGAGCGATCATGTGCATGGCGTCGCGGAGACCAACACGGTTTCTGATTGGTTCATTCAGCAGATGTGTGCCTAGATGCTCTCTTACGCCAGCGGTGATTGGCTGTGCGCGTCAAAACAGGTTGCGGGATTGGTTGGGTAAGGAAGAGGCTTGCCTCCTCATGCCTTGTTTGCTGCTCATGTGCAGTGTTGATGATATAATTTAAAGATATAATATTAAACAATTCTGACACTCCCCAGAATGTGAATGTGAATATGGGTCCTTTGCTTTCACCCTTATGAAGCTTTACTCACTGGATCAAGTTTCACAAGTCAGTAGTAGGAAAAAAATAAACGTATTTCCCTTTCACACTCCCTCACTCCACTCCTCACTCACTCCCTCCTTCCTTCCCTCCGGCATTGTGTGATCATTTGGTTAATTTATATATCCTATGTGTCTATATCCTTCCTTTCTGCATTACTTTGTTTTGTTTAGTGTTTGTATGTAAGTATTGAGAGACAAAAAAAAGGGGGATATAGTACACTAGTTATGATAAAACAACGGTAGCAATAGATATTTTCATTCAAATACATCCTTGAAAATAGTTATATACCCAGGATGTAAAAAGACGGTATATATAAAACACACACACACACACACACACACACACACACACACACACACACACACACACACAGAGAGAGAGTTTAACCATCACTCTTTCACTTCATACTTATCACAGACAGGGGAGAGAAAAAAAAAAGTTTGGAGAAAAAAAGTTAACCTCTCCATTAGTTCTGCCTTTCGTAACCCAGCCTATGTTTGTCTGCCGGTGACTGCCAACACTTTTTTTTTTCTTTCTAATGTTCTAATTTCACGCCGTATCTATGTAACAGCCCATAAAACCTTAATGAAAGATCACCGTAGCGTGGGAGGAAGACTTAATAGGCTAAGAACACGTAGTTTCCTTCTATCCATAACCTAGAGTGCCTAAGTGGGTCTTTTTGATGTCTCCAGGGAGGAAAAATAATATATGGGGTTCAGTCAATGAGAGTTACGTGTAAATTTTCCTTTGGAGTGAGGGAATAAAATAAAAAAAAATAGTTCGGATGGATAGTGAGGGATAGTGAGTATGTGTGTCTTGTGTTATTTTCATTTTCATTGTGATATTTCCAATATCCCTAATAGCTTTCGAGAAAATGAGGAGGAATGTCATGTTTATATATAAATATATAGTTTCATTTTACTGCGTAATTATTAGTCATAGAACAAATATTCATAATGTCAGTTTTACAGTTTAATTAGGTCTATCAGATGCTGCAGTGAT
>JAPQNM010000043.1:2325837-2431974 GCA_029783475.1 Metacarcinus magister | reverse complement strand
TTCATTTTACTGCATAATTATTAGTCATAGAACAAATATTCATAATGAGAGTTGTACAGTTTAATTAGGTGTATCAGATGCTGCAATGATATTTCCAATACCTCTAATAGCTTTCGAGGAAATGAGGAGAAAAGTTATGTTTATATAGAAATATTAAGTTTCATTTTACTGAGTAATTATTAGTCATAGAACAAATATTCATAATGACAGTTGTACAGTTTAATTACTTGTATAAGATGCTGTAATGATATTTCCAATATCTCTAATAGCTTTCGAGAAAATTAGGAGGAAAGTCATGTTTTTATATAAATATAAAGTTTAATTTTACTGCGTAATTATTAGTCATAGAACAAATATTCATAATTTCAGTTTTACAGTTTAATTAGGTTTATCAGATGCTGCAGCGATATTGCCAATATCTCTAATAGCTTTCGAGAAAATTAGGAGGAAATTCATGTTTTTATATAAATATTAAGTTTCATTTTACTGCGTAATTATTAGTCATAGAACAAATATTCATAATGACAGTTGTACAGTTTAATTAGGTCTATCAGATGCTGCAATTATATTTCCAATATCTCTAATAGCTTTCGAGAAAATGACGAGGAAAATCATGTTTTTATATAAAAATATGGTTTTATTTTACTGCGTAATTATTAGTCATAGAACAAATATTCATAATATCAGTTGTACAGTTGAATTAGGGTTATCAGATGATGCAATGATATATCCAATATCTCTAATAGCTTTCGAGAAAACGAGGAAGAAAGTAATTTAAAAAAAAGTAAAATTCAGTATTTATTAGTACTAGTGAAAATATTCATAATGACAGTAGTAGATTTTAATCAGGTCTATCAGATGCTGCAATGATATTTCCAATATCCCTAATAGCTTTCGAGAAAATGAGGAGGAATGTCATTTTTTTATATAAATATATAGTTTCATTTTACTGCGTAATTATTAGTCATAGAACAAATATTCATAATTTCAGTTTTATAGTTTAATTAGGTCTATCAGATGCTGCAGTGATATTTCCAATATCTCTCGAGAAAATGAGGAGGAAAATCATGTTTTTATATAAATATTAAGTTTCATTTTACTGCGTAATTATTAGTCATAGAACAAATATTCATAATGAGAGTTGTACAGTTTAATTAGGTGTATCAGATGCTGCAATGATATTTCCAATATCTCTAATAGCTTTCGAGGAAATGAGGAGAAAAGTTATGTTTATATAGAAATATTAAGTTTAATTTTACTGAGTAATTATTAGTCATAGAACAAATATTCTTAATGACAGTTGTACAGTTTAATTACTTGTATAAGATGTTGTAATGATATTTCCAATATCTCTAATAGCTTTCGAGAAAATTAGGAGGAAAGTCATGTTTTTATATAAATATAAAGTTTAATTTTACTGCGTAATTATTAGTCATAGAAAAAATATTCATAATATCAGTTGTACAGTTTAATTAGGTCTATCAGATGCTGCAATTATATTTCCAATATCTCTAATAGCTTTCGAGAAAATGACGAGGAAATTCATGTTTTTATATAAAAATACGGTTTTATTTTATTGCGTAATTATTAGTCATAGAACAAATATTCATAATATCAGTTGGACAGTTGAATTAGGGTTATCAGATGATGCAATGATATTTCCAATATCTCTAATAGCTTTCGAGAAAACGAGGAAGAAAGTAATTTAAAAAAAAGTAAAATTCAGTATTTATTAGTACTAGTGAAAATATTCATAATGACAGTAGTAGATTTTAATCAGGTCTATCAGATGCTGCAATGATATTTCCAATATCTCTAATAGCTTTCGAGAAAATGAGGAGGAAAATCATGTTTTTATATAAATATTAAGTTTCATTTTACTGCATAATTATTAGTCATAGAACAAATATTCATAATGAGAGTTGTATAGTTTAATTAGGTGTATCAGATGCTGCAATGATATTTCCAATATCTCTAATAGCTTTCGAGGAAATGAGGAGAAAAGTTATGTTTATATAGAAATATTAAGTTTCATTTTACTGAGTAATTATTAGTCATAGAACAAATATTCTTAATGACAGTTGTACAGTTTAATTACTTGTATAAGATGTTGTAATGATATTTCCAATATCTCTAATAGCTTTCGAGAAAATTAGGAGGAAAGTCATGTTTTTATATAAATATAAAGTTTAATTTTACTGCGTAATTATTAGTCATAGAAAAAATATTCATAATATCAGTTGTACAGTTTAATTAGGTCTATCAGATGCTGCAATTATATTTCCAATATCTCTAATAGCTTTCGAGAAAATGACGAGGAAATTCATGTTTTTATATAAAAATACGGTTTTATTTTATTGCGTAATTATTAGTCATAGAACAAATATTCATAATATCAGTTGGACAGTTGAATTAGGGTTATCAGATGATGCAATGATATTTCCAATATCTCTAATAGCTTTCGAGAAAACGAGGAAGAAAGTAATTTAAAAAAAAGTAAAATTCAGTATTTATTAGTACTAGTGAAAATATTCATAATGACAGTAGTAGATTTTAATCAGGTCTATCAGATGCTGCAATGATATTTCCAATATCTCTAATAGCTTTCGAGAAAATGAGGAGGAAAATCATGTTTTTATATAAATATTAAGTTTCATTTTACTGCATAATTATTAGTCATAGAACAAATATTCATAATGAGAGTTGTACAGTTTAATTAGGTGTATCAGATGCTGCAATGATATTTCCAATACCTCTAATAGCTTTCGAGGAAATGAGGAGAAAAGTTATGTTTATATAGAAATATTAAGTTTCATTTTACTGAGTAATTATTAGTCATAGAACAAATATTCATAATGACAGTTGTACAGTTTAATTACTTGTATAAGATGCTGTAATGATATTTCCAATATCTCTAATAGCTTTCGAGAAAATTAGGAGGAGAGTCATGTTTTTATATAAATATAAAGTTTAATTTTACTGCGTAATTATTAGTCATAGAACAAATATTCATAATTTCAGTTTTACAGTTTAATTAGGTCTATCAGATGCTGCAGCGATATTGCCAATATCTCTAATAGCTTTCGAGAAAATTAGGAGGAAATTCATGTTTTTATATAAATATTAAGTTTCATTTTACTGCGTAATTATTAGTCATAGAACAAATATTCATAATGACAGTTGTACAGTTTAATTAGGTCTATCAGATGCTGCAATTATATTTCCAATATCTCTAATAGCTTTCGAGAAAATGACGAGGAAAATCATGTTTTTATATAAAAATATGGTTTTATTTTACTGCGTAATTATTAGTCATAGAACAAATATTCATAATATCAGTTGTACAGTTGAATTAGGGTTATCAGATGATGCAATGATATATCCAATATCTCTAATAGCTTTCGAGAAAACGAGGAAGAAAGTAATTTTAAAAAAAGTAAAATTCAGTATTTATTAGTACTAGTGAAAATATTCATAATGACAGTAGTAGATTTTAATCAGGTCTATCAGATGCTGCAATGATATTTCCAATATCCCTAATAGCTTTCGAGAAAATGAGGAGGAATGTCATTTTTTTATATAAATATATAGTTTCATTTTACTGCGTAATTATTAGTCATAGAACAAATATTCATAATTTCAGTTTTATAGTTTAATTAGGTCTATCAGATGCTGCAGTGATATTTCCAATATCTCTCGAGAAAATGAGGAGGAAAATCATGTTTTTATATAAATATTAAGTTTCATTTTACTGCGTAATTATTAGTCATAGAACAAATATTCATAATGAGAGTTGTACAGTTTAATTAGGTGTATCAGATGCTGCAATGATATTTCCAATATCTCTAATAGCTTTCGAGGAAATGAGGAGAAAAGTTATGTTTATATAGAAATATTAAGTTTAATTTTACTGAGTAATTATTAGTCATAGAACAAATATTCTTAATGACAGTTGTACAGTTTAATTACTTGTATAAGATGTTGTAATGATATTTCCAATATCTCTAATAGCTTTCGAGAAAATTAGGAGGAAAGTCATGTTTTTATATAAATATAAAGTTTAATTTTACTGCGTAATTATTAGTCATAGAAAAAATATTCATAATATCAGTTGTACAGTTTAATTAGGTCTATCAGATGCTGCAATTATATTTCCAATATCTCTAATAGCTTTCGAGAAAATGACGAGGAAATTCATGTTTTTATATAAAAATACGGTTTTATTTTATTGCGTAATTATTAGTCATAGAACAAATATTCATAATATCAGTTGGACAGTTGAATTAGGGTTATCAGATGATGCAATGATATTTCCAATATCTCTAATAGCTTTCGAGAAAACGAGGAAGAAAGTAATTTAAAAAAAAGTAAAATTCAGTATTTATTAGTACTAGTGAAAATATTCATAATGACAGTAGTAGATTTTAATCAGGTCTATCAGATGCTGCAATGATATTTCCAATATCTCTAATAGCTTTCGAGAAAATGAGGAGGAAAATCATGTTTTTATATAAATATTAAGTTTCATTTTACTGCATAATTATTAGCCATAGAACAAATATTCATAATGAGAGTTGTAGAGTTTAATTAGGTGTATCAGATGCTGCAATGATATTTCCAATACCTCTAATAGCTTTCGAGGAAATGAGGAGAAAAGTTATGTTTATATAGAAATATTAAGTTTCATTTTACTGAGTAATTATTAGTCATAGAACAAATATTCATAATGACAGTTGTACAGTTTAATTACTTGTATAAGATGCTGTAATGATATTTCCAATATCTCTAATAGCTTTCGAGAAAATTAGGAGGAGAGTCATGTTTTTATATAAATATAAAGTTTAATTTTACTGCGTAATTATTAGTCATAGAACAAATATTCATAATTTCAGTTTTACAGTTTAATTAGGTCTATCAGATGCTGCAGCGATATTGCCAATATCTCTAATAGCTTTCGAGAAAATTAGGAGGAAATTCATGTTTTTATATAAATATTAAGTTTCATTTTACTGCGTAATTATTAGTCATAGAACAAATATTCATAATGACAGTTGTACAGTTTAATTAGGTCTATCAGATGCTGCAATTATATTTCCAATATCTCTAATAGCTTTCGAGAAAATGACGAGGAAAATCATGTTTTTATATAAAAATATGGTTTTATTTTACTGCGTAATTATTAGTCATAGAACAAATATTCATAATATCAGTTGTACAGTTGAATTAGGGTTATCAGATGATGCAATGATATATCCAATATCTCTAATAGCTTTCGAGAAAACGAGGAAGAAAGTAATTTTAAAAAAAGTAAAATTCAGTATTTATTAGTACTAGTGAAAATATTCATAATGACAGTAGTAGATTTTAATCAGGTCTATCAGATGCTGCAATGATATTTCCAATATCCCTAATAGCTTTCGAGAAAATGAGGAGGAATGTCATTTTTTTATATAAATATATAGTTTCATTTTACTGCGTAATTATTAGTCATAGAACAAATATTCATAATTTCAGTTTTATAGTTTAATTAGGTCTATCAGATGCTGCAGTGATATTTCCAATATCTCTCGAGAAAATGAGGAGGAAAATCATGTTTTTATATAAATATTAAGTTTCATTTTACTGCGTAATTATTAGTCATAGAACAAATATTCATAATGAGAGTTGTACAGTTTAATTAGGTGTATCAGATGCTGCAATGATATTTCCAATATCTCTAATAGCTTTCGAGGAAATGAGGAGAAAAGTTATGTTTATATAGAAATATTAAGTTTAATTTTACTGAGTAATTATTAGTCATAGAACAAATATTCTTAATGACAGTTGTACAGTTTAATTACTTGTATAAGATGTTGTAATGATATTTCCAATATCTCTAATAGCTTTCGAGAAAATTAGGAGGAAAGTCATGTTTTTATATAAATATAAAGTTTAATTTTACTGCGTAATTATTAGTCATAGAAAAAATATTCATAATATCAGTTGTACAGTTTAATTAGGTCTATCAGATGCTGCAATTATATTTCCAATATCTCTAATAGCTTTCGAGAAAATGACGAGGAAATTCATGTTTTTATATAAAAATACGGTTTTATTTTATTGCGTAATTATTAGTCATAGAACAAATATTCATAATATCAGTTGGACAGTTGAATTAGGGTTATCAGATGATGCAATGATATTTCCAATATCTCTAATAGCTTTCGAGAAAACGAGGAAGAAAGTAATTTAAAAAAAAGTAAAATTCAGTATTTATTAGTACTAGTGAAAATATTCATAATGACAGTAGTAGATTTTAATCAGGTCTATCAGATGCTGCAATGATATTTCCAATATCTCTAATAGCTTTCGAGAAAATGAGGAGGAAAATCATGTTTTTATATAAATATTAAGTTTCATTTTACTGCATAATTATTAGTCATAGAACAAATATTCATAATGAGAGTTGTATAGTTTAATTAGGTGTATCAGATGCTGCAATGATATTTCCAATATCTCTAATAGCTTTCGAGGAAATGAGGAGAAAAGTTATGTTTATATAGAAATATTAAGTTTCATTTTACTGAGTAATTATTAGTCATAGAACAAATATTCTTAATGACAGTTGTACAGTTTAATTACTTGTATAAGATGTTGTAATGATATTTCCAATATCTCTAATAGCTTTCGAGAAAATTAGGAGGAAAGTCATGTTTTTATATAAATATAAAGTTTAATTTTACTGCGTAATTATTAGTCATAGATAAAATATTCATAATATCAGTTGTACAGTTTAATTAGGTCTATCAGATGCTGCAATTATATTTCCAATATCTCTAATAGCTTTCGAGAAAATGACGAGGAAATTCATGTTTTTATATAAAAATACGGTTTTATTTTATTGCGTAATTATTAGTCATAGAACAAATATTCATAATATCAGTTGGACAGTTGAATTAGGGTTATCAGATGATGCAATGATATTTCCAATATCTCTAATAGCTTTCGAGAAAACGAGGAAGAAAGTAATTTAAAAAAAAGTAAAATTCAGTATTTATTAGTACTAGTGAAAATATTCATAATGACAGTAGTAGATTTTAATCAGGTCTATCAGATGCTGCAATGATATTTCCAATATCTCTAATAGCTTTCGAGAAAATGAGGAGGAAAATCATGTTTTTATATAAATATTAAGTTTCATTTTACTGCATAATTATTAGTCATAGAACAAATATTCATAATGAGAGTTGTACAGTTTAATTAGGTGTATCAGATGCTGCAATGATATTTCCAATACCTCTAATAGCTTTCGAGGAAATGAGGAGAAAAGTTATGTTTATATAGAAATATTAAGTTTCATTTTACTGAGTAATTATTAGTCATAGAACAAATATTCATAATGACAGTTGTACAGTTTAATTACTTGTATAAGATGCTGTAATGATATTTCCAATATCTCTAATAGCTTTCGAGAAAATTAGGAGGAAAGTCATGTTTTTATATAAATATAAAGTTTAATTTTACTGCGTAATTATTAGTCATAGAACAAATATTCATAATTTCAGTTTTACAGTTTAATTAGGTCTATCAGATGCTGCAGCGATATTGCCAATATCTCTAATAGCTTTCGAGAAAATTAGGAGGAAATTCATGTTTTTATATAAATATTAAGTTTCATTTTACTGCGTAATTATTAGTCATAGAACAAATATTCATAATGACAGTTGTACAGTTTAATTAGGTCTATCAGATGCTGCAATTATATTTCCAATATCTCTAATAGCTTTCGAGAAAATGACGAGGAAAATCATGTTTTTATATAAAAATATGGTTTTATTTTACTGCGTAATTATTAGTCATAGAACAAATATTCATAATATCAGTTGTACAGTTGAATTAGGGTTATCAGATGATGCAATGATATATCCAATATCTCTAATAGCTTTCGAGAAAACGAGGAAGAAAGTAATTTAAAAAAAGTAAAATTCAGTATTTATTAGTACTAGTGAAAATATTCATAATGACAGTAGTAGATTTTAATCAGGTCTATCAGATGCTGCAATGATATTTCCAATATCCCTAATAGCTTTCGAGAAAATGAGGAGGAATGTCATTTTTTTATATAAATATATAGTTTCATTTTACTGCGTAATTATTAGTCATAGAACAAATATTCATAATTTCAGTTTTATAGTTTAATTAGGTCTATCAGATGCTGCAGTGATATTTCCAATATCTCTCGAGAAAATGAGGAGGAAAATCATGTTTTTATATAAATATTAAGTTTCATTTTACTGCGTAATTATTAGTCATAGAACAAATATTCATAATGAGAGTTGTACAGTTTAATTAGGTGTATCAGATGCTGCAATGATATTTCCAATATCTCTAATAGCTTTCGAGGAAATGAGGAGAAAAGTTATGTTTATATAGAAATATTAAGTTTAATTTTACTGAGTAATTATTAGTCATAGAACAAATATTCTTAATGACAGTTGTACAGTTTAATTACTTGTATAAGATGTTGTAATGATATTTCCAATATCTCTAATAGCTTTCGAGAAAATTAGGAGGAAAGTCATGTTTTTATATAAATATAAAGTTTAATTTTACTGCGTAATTATTAGTCATAGAAAAAATATTCATAATATCAGTTGTACAGTTTAATTAGGTCTATCAGATGCTGCAATTATATTTCCAATATCTCTAATAGCTTTCGAGAAAATGACGAGGAAATTCATGTTTTTATATAAAAATACGGTTTTATTTTATTGCGTAATTATTAGTCATAGAACAAATATTCATAATATCAGTTGGACAGTTGAATTAGGGTTATCAGATGATGCAATGATATTTCCAATATCTCTAATAGCTTTCGAGAAAACGAGGAAGAAAGTAATTTAAAAAAAAGTAAAATTCAGTATTTATTAGTACTAGTGAAAATATTCATAATGACAGTAGTAGATTTTAATCAGGTCTATCAGATGCTGCAATGATATTTCCAATATCTCTAATAGCTTTCGAGAAAATGAGGAGGAAAATCATGTTTTTATATAAATATTAAGTTTCATTTTACTGCATAATTATTAGCCATAGAACAAATATTCATAATGAGAGTTGTAGAGTTTAATTAGGTGTATCAGATGCTGCAATGATATTTCCAATACCTCTAATAGCTTTCGAGGAAATGAGGAGAAAAGTTATGTTTATATAGAAATATTAAGTTTCATTTTACTGAGTAATTATTAGTCATAGAACAAATATTCATAATGACAGTTGTACAGTTTAATTACTTGTATAAGATGCTGTAATGATATTTCCAATATCTCTAATAGCTTTCGAGAAAATTAGGAGGAGAGTCATGTTTTTATATAAATATAAAGTTTAATTTTACTGCGTAATTATTAGTCATAGAACAAATATTCATAATTTCAGTTTTACAGTTTAATTAGGTCTATCAGATGCTGCAGCGATATTGCCAATATCTCTAATAGCTTTCGAGAAAATTAGGAGGAAATTCATGTTTTTATATAAATATTAAGTTTCATTTTACTGCGTAATTATTAGTCATAGAACAAATATTCATAATGACAGTTGTACAGTTTAATTAGGTCTATCAGATGCTGCAATTATATTTCCAATATCTCTAATAGCTTTCGAGAAAATGACGAGGAAAATCATGTTTTTATATAAAAATATGGTTTTATTTTACTGCGTAATTATTAGTCATAGAACAAATATTCATAATATCAGTTGTACAGTTGAATTAGGGTTATCAGATGATGCAATGATATATCCAATATCTCTAATAGCTTTCGAGAAAACGAGGAAGAAAGTAATTTTAAAAAAAGTAAAATTCAGTATTTATTAGTACTAGTGAAAATATTCATAATGACAGTAGTAGATTTTAATCAGGTCTATCAGATGCTGCAATGATATTTCCAATATCCCTAATAGCTTTCGAGAAAATGAGGAGGAATGTCATTTTTTTATATAAATATATAGTTTCATTTTACTGCGTAATTATTAGTCATAGAACAAATATTCATAATTTCAGTTTTATAGTTTAATTAGGTCTATCAGATGCTGCAGTGATATTTCCAATATCTCTCGAGAAAATGAGGAGGAAAATCATGTTTTTATATAAATATTAAGTTTCATTTTACTGCGTAATTATTAGTCATAGAACAAATATTCATAAATGAGAGTTGTACAGTTTAATTAGGTGTATCAGATGCTGCAATGATATTTCCAATATCTCTAATAGCTTTCGAGGAAATGAGGAGAAAAGTTATGTTTATATAGAAATATTAAGTTTAATTTTACTGAGTAATTATTAGTCATAGAACAAATATTCTTAATGACAGTTGTACAGTTTAATTACTTGTATAAGATGTTGTAATGATATTTCCAATATCTCTAATAGCTTTCGAGAAAATTAGGAGGAAAGTCATGTTTTTATATAAATATAAAGTTTAATTTTACTGCGTAATTATTAGTCATAGAAAAAATATTCATAATATCAGTTGTACAGTTTAATTAGGTCTATCAGATGCTGCAATTATATTTCCAATATCTCTAATAGCTTTCGAGAAAATGACGAGGAAATTCATGTTTTTATATAAAAATACGGTTTTATTTTATTGCGTAATTATTAGTCATAGAACAAATATTCATAATATCAGTTGGACAGTTGAATTAGGGTTATCAGATGATGCAATGATATTTCCAATATCTCTAATAGCTTTCGAGAAAACGAGGAAGAAAGTAATTTAAAAAAAAGTAAAATTCAGTATTTATTAGTACTAGTGAAAATATTCATAATGACAGTAGTAGATTTTAATCAGGTCTATCAGATGCTGCAATGATATTTCCAATATCTCTAATAGCTTTCGAGAAAATGAGGAGGAAAATCATGTTTTTATATAAATATTAAGTTTCATTTTACTGCATAATTATTAGCCATAGAACAAATATTCATAATGAGAGTTGTAGAGTTTAATTAGGTGTATCAGATGCTGCAATGATATTTCCAATACCTCTAATAGCTTTCGAGGAAATGAGGAGAAAAGTTATGTTTATATAGAAATATTAAGTTTCATTTTACTGAGTAATTATTAGTCATAGAACAAATATTCATAATGACAGTTGTACAGTTTAATTACTTGTATAAGATGCTGTAATGATATTTCCAATATCTCTAATAGCTTTCGAGAAAATTAGGAGGAGAGTCATGTTTTTATATAAATATAAAGTTTAATTTTACTGCGTAATTATTAGTCATAGAACAAATATTCATAATTTCAGTTTTACAGTTTAATTAGGTCTATCAGATGCTGCAGCGATATTGCCAATATCTCTAATAGCTTTCGAGAAAATTAGGAGGAAATTCATGTCTTTATATAAATATTAAGTTTCATTTTACTGCGTAATTATTAGTCATAGAACAAATATTCATAATGACAGTTGTACAGTTTAATTAGGTCTATCAGATGCTGCAATTATATTTCCAATATCTCTAATAGCTTTCGAGAAAATGACGAGGAAAATCATGTTTTTATATAAAAATATGGTTTTATTTTACTGCGTAATTATTAGTCATAGAACAAATATTCATAATATCAGTTGTACAGTTGAATTAGGGTTATCAGATGATGCAATGATATATCCAATATCTCTAATAGCTTTCGAGAAAACGAGGAAGAAAGTAATTTTAAAAAAAAGTAAAATTCAGTATTTATTAGTACTAGTGAAAATATTCATAATGACAGTAGTAGATTTTAATCAGGTCTATCAGATGCTGCAATGATATTTCCAATATCCCTAATAGCTTTCGAGAAAATGAGGAGGAATGTCATTTTTTTATATAAATATATAGTTTCATTTTACTGCGTAATTATTAGTCATAGAACAAATATTCATAATTTCAGTTTTATAGTTTAATTAGGTCTATCAGATGCTGCATTGATATTTCCAATATCTCTCGAGAAAATGAGGAGGAAAATCATGTTTTTATATAAATATTAAGTTTCATTTTACTGCGTAATTATTAGTCATAGAACAAATATTCATAATGAGAGTTGTACAGTTTAATTAGGTGTATCAGATGCTGCAATGATATTTCCAATATCTCTAATAGCTTTCGAGGAAATGAGGAGAAAAGTTATGTTTATATAGAAATATTAAGTTTAATTTTACTGAGTAATTATTAGTCATAGAACAAATATTCTTAATGACAGTTGTACAGTTTAATTACTTGTATAAGATGTTGTAATGATATTTCCAATATCTCTAATAGCTTTCGAGAAAATTAGGAGGAAAATCATGTTTTTATATAGATATAAAGTTTAATTTTACTGCGTAATTATTAGTCATAGAAAAAATATTCATAATATCAGTTGTACAGTTTAATTAGGTCTATCAGATGCTGCAATTATATTTCCAATACCTCTAATAGCTTTCGAGGAAATGAGGAGAAAAGTTATGTTTATATAGAAATATTAAGTTTCATTTTACTGAGTAATTATTAGTCATAGAACAAATATTCATAATGACAGTTGTACAGTTTAATTACTTGTATAAGATGCTGTAATGATATTTCCAATATCTCTCGAGAAAATGAGGAGGAAAATCATGTTTTTATATAAATATTAAGTTTCATTTTACTGCGTAATTATTAGTCATAGAACAAATATTCCTAATGACAGTTGTACAGTTTAATTAGGTCTATCAGATGCTGCAATTATATTTCCAATATCTCTAATAGCTTTCGAGAAAATGACGAGGAAAATCATGTTTTTATATAAAAATACGGTTTTATTTTACTGCGTAATTATTAGTCATAGAACAAATATTCCTAATATCAGTTGTACAGTTGAATTAGGGTTATCAGATGATGCAATGATATTTCCAATATCTCTAATAGCTTTCGAGAAAACGAGGAAGAAAGTAATTTAAAAAAAAATAAAATTCAGTATTTATTAGTACTAGTGAAAATATTCATAATGACAGTAGTAGATTTTAATCAGCTCTATCAGATGCTGCAATGATATTTCCAATATCTCTAATAGCTTTCGAGAAAATGAGGAGGAAAATCATGTTTTATATAAATATTAAGTTTCATTTTACTGCATAATTATTAGTCATAGAACAAATATTCATAATTTCAGTTTTACAGTTTAATTAGGTCTATCAGATGCTGCAGCGATATTGCCAATATCTCTAATAGCTTTCGAGAAAATTAGGAGGAAATTCATGTTTTTATATAAATATTAAGTTTCATTTTACTGCGTAATTATTAGTCATAGAACAAATATTCATAATGACAGTTGTACAGTTTAATTAGGTCTATCAGATGCTGCAATTATATTTCCAATATCTCTAATAGCTTTCGAGAAAATGACGAGGAAAATCATGTTTTTATATAAAAATATGGTTTTATTTTACTGCGTAATTATTAGTCATAGAACAAATATTCATAATATCAGTTGTACAGTTGAATTAGGGTTATCAGATGATGCAATGATATATCCAATATCTCTAATAGCTTTCGAGAAAACGAGGAAGAAAGTAATTTTAAAAAAAGTAAAATTCAGTATTTATTAGTACTAGTGAAAATATTCATAATGACAGTAGTAGATTTTAATCAGGTCTATCAGATGCTGCAATGATATTTCCAATATCCCTAATAGCTTTCGAGAAAATGAGGAGGAATGTCATTTTTTTATATAAATATATAGTTTCATTTTACTGCGTAATTATTAGTCATAGAACAAATATTCATAATTTCAGTTTTATAGTTTAATTAGGTCTATCAGATGCTGCAGTGATATTTCCAATATCTCTCGAGAAAATGAGGAGGAAAATAGTGTTTTTATATAAATATTAAGTTTCATTTTACTGCATAATTATTAGTCATAGAACAAATATTCATAATGAGATTTTGTATAGTTTAATTAGGTGTATCAGATGCTGCAATGATATTTCCAATATCTCTAATAGCTTTCGAGGAAATGAGGAGAAAAGTTATGTTTATATAGAAATATTAAGTTTCATTTTACTGAGTAATTATTAGTCATAGAACAAATATTCTTAATGACAGTTGTACAGTTTAATTACTTGTATAAGATGTTGTAATGATATTTCCAATATCTCTAATAGCTTTCGAGAAAATTAGGAGGAAATTCATGTTTTTATATAAATATAAAGTTTAATTTTACTGCGTAATTATTAGTCATAGATAAAATATTCATAATATAAGTTGTACAGTTTAATTAGGTCTATCAGATGCTGCAATTATATTTCCAATATCTCTAATAGCTTTCGAGAAAATGACGAGGAAAATCATGTTTTTATATAAAAATACGGTGTTATTTTATTGCGTAATTATTAGTCATAGAACAAATATTCATAATATCAGTTGGACAGTTGAATTAGGTGTATCAGATGATGCAATGATATTTCCAATATCTCTAATAGCTTTCGAGAAAACGAGGAAGAAAGTAATTTTAAAAAAAGTAAAATTCAGTATTTATTAGTACTAGTGAAAATATTCATAATGACAGTAGTAGATTTTAATCAGGTCTATCAGATGCTGTAATGATATTACCAATATCTCTAATAGCTTTCGAGAAAATGAGGAGTAAAATCATGTTTTTATATAAATATTAAGTTTCATTTTACTGCATAATTATTAGTCATAGAACAAATATTCATAATGAGAGTTGTACAGTTTAATTAGGTGTATCAGATGCTGCAATGATATTTCCAATATCTCTAATAGCTTTCGAGGAAATGAGGAGAAAAGTTATGTTTATATAGAAATATTAAGTTTCATTTTACTGAGTAATTATTAGTCATAGAACAAATATTCATAATGACAGTTGTACAGTTTAATTACTTGTATAAGATGCTGTAATGATATTTCCAATATCTCTCGAGAAAATGAGGAGGAAAATCATGTTTTTATATAAATATTAAGTTTCATTTTACTGCGTAATTATTAGTCATAGAACAAATATTCATAATGACAGTTGTACAGTTTAATTAGGTCTATCAGATGCTGCAATTATATTTCCAATATCTCTAATAGCTTTCGAGAAAATGACGAGGAAAATCATGTTTTTATATAAAAATACGGTTTTATTTTACTGCGTAATTATTAGTCATAGAACAAATATTCATAATATCAGTTGTACAGTTGAATTAGGGTTATCAGATGATGCAATGATATTTCCAATATCTCTAATAGCTTTCGAGAAAACGAGGAAGAAAGTAATTTAAAAAAAATAAAATTCAGTATTTATTAGTACTAGTGAAAATATTCATAATGACAGTAGTAGATTTTAATCAGGTCTATCAGATGCTGCAATGATATTTCCAATATCTCTAATAGCTTTCGAGAAAATGAGGAGGAAAATCATGTTTTTATATAAATATTAAGTTTCATTTTACTGCATAATTATTAGTCATAGAACAAATATTCATAATGAGAGTTGTACAGTTTAATTAGGTGTATCAGATGCTGCAATGATATTTCCAATATCTCTAATAGCTTTCGAGGAAATGAGGAGAAAAGTTATGTTTATATAGAAATATTAAGTTTCATTTTACTGAGTAATTATTAGTCATAGAACAAATATTCTTAATGACAGTTGTACAGTTTAATTACTTGTATAAGATGTTGTAATGATATTTCCAATATCTCTAATAGCTTTCGAGAAAATTAGGAGGAAATTCATGTTTTTATATAAATATAAAGTTTAATTTTACTGCGTAATTATTAGTCATAGATAAAATATTCATAATATCAGTTGTACAGTTTAATTAGGTCTATCAGATGCTGCAATTATATTTCCAATATCTCTAATAGCTTTCGAGAAAATGACGAGGAAATTCATGTTTTTATATAAAAATACGGTTTTATTTTATTGCGTAATTATTAGTCATAGAACAAATATTCATAATATCAGTTGGACAGTTGAATTAGGGTTATCAGATGATGCAATGATATTTCCAATATCTCTAATAGCTTTCGAGAAAACGAGGAAGAAAGTAATTTTAAAAAAAAGTAAAATTCAGTATTTATTAGTACTAGTGAAAATATTCATAATGACAGTAGTAGATTTTAATCAGGTCTATCAGATGCTGCAATGATATTTCCAATATCTCTAATAGCTTTCGAGAAAATGACGAGGAAAATCATGTTTTTATATAAATATTAAGTTTCATTTTACTGCATAATTATTAGCCATAGAACAAATATTCATAATGAGAGTTGTAGAGTTTAATTAGGTGTATCAGATGCTGCAATGATATTTCCAATACCTCTAATAGCTTTCGAGGAAATGAGGAGAAAAGTTATGTTTATATAGAAATATTAAGTTTCATTTTACTGAGTAATTATTAGTCATAAAACAAATATTCATAATGACAGTTGTACAGTTTAATTACTTGTATAAGATGCTGTAATGATAATTCCAATATCTCTAATAGCTTTCGAGAAAATTAGGAGGAAAGTCATGTTTTTATATAAATATAAAGTTTAATTTTACTGCGTAATTATTAGTCATAGAACAAATATTCATAATTTCAGTTTTACAGTTTAATTAGGTCTATCAGATGCTGCAGCGATATTGCCAATATCTCTAATAGCTTTCGAGAAAATTAGGAGGAAATTCATGTTTTTATATAAATATTAAGTTTCATTTTACTGCGTAATTATTAGTCATAGAACAAATATTCATAATGACAGTTGTACAGTTTAATTAGGTCTATCAGATGCTGCAATTATATTTCCAATATCTCTAATAGCTTTCGAGAAAATGACGAGGAAAATCATGTTTTTATATAAAAATATGGTTTTATTTTACTGCGTAATTATTAGTCATAGAACAAACATTCATAATATCAGTTGTACAGTTGAATTAGGGTTATCAGATGATGCAATGATATATCCAATATCTCTAATAGCTTTCGAGAAAACGAGGAAGAAAGTAATTTTAAAAAAAGTAAAATTCAGTATTTATTAGTACTAGTGAAAATATTCATAATGACAGTAGTAGATTTTAATCAGGTCTATCAGATGCTGCAATGATATTTCCAATATCCCTAATAGCTTTCGAGAAAATGAGGAGGAATGTCATTTTTTTATATAAATATATAGTTTCATTTTACTGCGTAATTATTAGTCATAGAACAAATATTCATAATTTCAGTTTTATAGTTTAATTAGGTCTATCAGATGCTGCAGTGATATTTCCAATATCTCTCGAGAAAATGAGGAGGAAAATCATGTTTTTATATAAATATTAAGTTTCATTTTACTGCGTAATTATTAGTCATAGAACAAATATTCATAATGAGAGTTGTACAGTTTAATTAGGTGTATCAGATGCTGCAATGATATTTCCAATATCTCTAATAGCTTTCGAGGAAATGAGGAGAAAAGTTATGTTTATATAGAAATATTAAGTTTAATTTTACTGAGTAATTATTAGTCATAGAACAAATATTCTTAATGACAGTTGTACAGTTTAATTACTTGTATAAGATGTTGTAATGATATTTCCAATATCTCTAATAGCTTTCGAGAAAATTAGGAGGAAAGTCATGTTTTTATATAAATATAAAGTTTAATTTTACTGCGTAATTATTAGTCATAGAAAAAATATTCATAATATCAGTTGTACAGTTTAATTAGGTCTATCAGATGCTGCAATTATATTTCCAATATCTCTAATAGCTTTCGAGAAAATGACGAGGAAATTCATGTTTTTATATAAAAATACGGTTTTATTTTATTGCGTAATTATTAGTCATAGAACAAATATTCATAATATCAGTTGGACAGTTGAATTAGGGTTATCAGATGATGCAATGATATTTCCAATATCTCTAATAGCTTTCGAGAAAACGAGGAAGAAAGTAATTTAAAAAAAATTAAAATTCAGTATTTATTAGTACTAGTGAAAATATTCATAATGACAGTAGTAGATTTTAATCAGGTCTATCAGATGCTGCAATGATATTTCCAATATCTCTAATAGCTTTCGAGAAAATGAGGAGGAAAATCATGTTTTTATATAAATATTAAGTTTCATTTTACTGCATAATTATTAGCCATAGAACAAATATTCATAATGAGAGTTGTAGAGTTTAATTAGGTGTATCAGATGCTGCAATGATATTTCCAATACCTCTAATAGCTTTCGAGGAAATGAGGAGAAAAGTTATGTTTATATAGAAATATTAAGTTTCATTTTACTGAGTAATTATTAGTCATAGAACAAATATTCATAATGACAGTTGTACAGTTTAATTACTTGTATAAGATGCTGTAATGATATTTCCAATATCTCTAATAGCTTTCGAGAAAATTAGGAGGAAAGTATTGTTTTTATATAAATATAAAGTTTAATTTTACTGCGTAATTATTAGTCATAGAACAAATATTCATAATTTCAGTTTTACAGTTTAATTAGGTCTATCAGATGCTGCAGCGATATTGCCAATATCTCTAATAGCTTTCGAGAAAATTAGGAGGAAATTCATGTTTTTATATAAATATTAAGTTTCATTTTACTGCGTAATTATTAGTCATAGAACAAATATTCATAACGACAGTTGTACAGTTTAATTAGGTCTATCAGATGCTGCAATTATATTTCCAATATCTCTAATAGCTTTCGAGAAAATGACGAGGAAAATCATGTTTTTATATAAAAATATGGTTTTATTTTACTGCGTAATTATTAGTCATAGAACAAATATTCATAATATCAGTTGTACAGTTGAATTAGGGTTATCAGATGATGCAATGATATATCCAATATCTCTAATAGCTTTCGAGAAAACGAGGAAGAAAGTAATTTTAAAAAAAGTAAAATTCAGTATTTATTAGTACTAGTGAAAATATTCATAATGACAGTAGTAGATTTTAATCAGGTCTATCAGATGCTGCAATGATATTTCCAATATCCCTAATAGCTTTCGAGAAAATGAGGAGGAATGTCATTTTTTTATATAAATATATAGTTTCATTTTACTGCGTAATTATTAGTCATAGAACAAATATTTATAATTTCAGTTTTATAGTTTAATTAGGTCTATCAGATGCTGCAGTGATATTTCCAATATCTCTCGAGAAAATGAGGAGGAAAATCATGTTTTTATATAAATATTAAGTTTCATTTTACTGCGTAATTATTAGTCATAGAACAAATATTCATAATGAGAGTTGTACAGTTTAATTAGGTGTATCAGATGCTGCAATGATATTTCCAATATCTCTAATAGCTTTCGAGGAAATGAGGAGAAAAGTTATGTTTATATAGAAATATTAAGTTTCATTTTACTGAGTAATTATTAGTCATAGAACAAATATTCTTAATGACAGTTGTACAGTTTAATTACTTGTATAAGATGTTGTAATGATATTTCCAATATCTCTAATAGCTTTCGAGAAAATTAGGAGGAAAGTCATGTTTTTATATAAATATAAAGTTTAATTTTACTGCGTAATTATTAGTCATAGAAAAAATATTCATAATATCAGTTGTACAGTTTAATTAGGTCTATCAGATGCTGCAATTATATTTCCAATATCTCTAATAGCTTTCGAGAAAATGACGAGGAAATTCATGTTTTTATATAAAAATACGGTTTTATTTTATTGCGTAATTATTAGTCATAGAACAAATATTCATAATATCAGTTGGACAGTTGAATTAGGGTTATCAGATGATGCAATGATATTTCCAATATCTCTAATAGCTTTCGAGAAAACGAGGAAGAAAGTAATTTAAAAAAAAGTAAAATTCAGTATTTATTAGTACTAGTGAAAATATTCATAATGACAGTAGTAGATTTTAATCAGGTCTATCAGATGCTGCAATGATATTTCCAATATCTCTAATAGCTTTCGAGAAAATGAGGAGGAAAATCATGTTTTTATATAAATATTAAGTTTCATTTTACTGCATAATTATTAGTCATAGAACAAATATTCATAATGAGAGTTGTACAGTTTAATTAGGTGTATCAGATGCTGCAATGATATTTCCAATACCTCTAATAGCTTTCGAGGAAATGAGGAGAAAAGTTATGTTTATATAGAAATATTAAGTTTCATTTTACTGAGTAATTATTAGTCATAGAACAAATATTCATAATGACAGTTGTACAGTTTAATCACTTGTATAAGATGCTGTAATGATATTTCCAATATCTCTAATAGCTTTCGAGAAAATTAGGAGGAAAGTCATGTTTTTATATAAATATTAAGTTTCATTTTACTGCGTAATTATTAGTCATAGAACAAATATTCATAATGACAGTTGTACAGTTTAATTAGGTCTATCAGATGCTGCAATTATATTTCCAATATCTCTAATAGCTTTCGAGAAAATGAGGAGGAAAATCATGTTTTTATATAAATATTAAGTTTCATTTTACTGCATAATTATTAGTCATAGAACAAATATTCATAATGAGAGTTGTACAGTTTAATTAGGTGTATCAGATGCTGCAATGATATTTCCAATACCTCTAATAGCTTTCGAGGAAATGAGGAGAAAAGTTATGTTTATATAGAAATATTAAGTTTCATTTTACTGAGTAATTATTAGTCATAGAACAAATATTCATAATGACAGTTGTACAGTTTAATTACTTGTATAAGATGCTGTAATGATATTTCCAATATCTCTAATAGCTTTCGAGAAAATTAGGAGGAAAGTCATGTTTTTATATAAATATAAAGTTTAATTTTACTGCGTAATTATTAGTCATAGAACAAATATTCATAATTTCAGTTTTACAGTTTAATTAGGTCTATCAGATGCTGCAGCGATATTGCCAATATCTCTAATAGCTTTCGAGAAAATTAGGAGGAAATTCATGTTTTTATATAAATATTAAGTTTCATTTTACTGCGTAATTATTAGTCATAGAACAAATATTCATAACGACAGTTGTACAGTTTAATTAGGTCTATCAGATGCTGCAATTATATTTCCAATATCTCTAATAGCTTTCGAGAAAATGACGAGGAAAATCATGTTTTTATATAAAAATATGGTTTTATTTTACTGCGTAATTATTAGTCATAAAACAAATATTCATAATATCAGTTGTACAGTTGAATAAGGGTTATCAGATGATGCAATGATATATCCAATATCTCTAATAGCTTTCGAGAAAACGAGGAAGAAAGTAATTTTAAAAAAAGTAAAATTCAGTATTTATTAGTACTAGTGAAAATATTCATAATGACAGTAGTAGATTTTAATCAGGTCTATCAGATGCTGCAATGATATTTCCAATATCCCTAATAGCTTTCGAGAAAATGAGGAGGAATGTCCTTTTTTTATATAAATATATAGTTTCATTTTACTGCGTAATTATTAGTCATAGAACAAATATTCATAATTTCAGTTTTATAGTTTAATTAGGTCTATCAGATGCTGCAGTGATATTTCCAATATCTCTCGAGAAAATGAGGAGGAAAATCATGTTTTTATATAAATATTAAGTTTCATTTTACTGCGTAATTATTAGTCATAGAACAAATATTCATAATGAGAGTTGTACAGTTTAATTAGGTGTATCAGATGCTGCAATGATATTTCCATTATCTCTAATAGCTTTCGAGGAAATGAGGAGACAAGTTATGTTTATATAGAAATATTAAGTTTCATTTTACTGAGTAATTATTAGTCATAGAACCAATATTCTTAATGACAGTTGTACAGTTTAATTACTTGTATAAGATGCTGTAATGATATTTCCAATATCTCTAATAGCTTTCAAGAAAATTAGGAGGAAAGTCATGTTTTTATATAAATATAAAGTTTAATTTTACTGCGTAATTACTAGTCATAGAAAAAATATTCATAATATCAGTTGTACAGTTTAATTAGGTCTATCAGATGCTGCAATTATATTTCCAATATCTCTAATAGCTTTCGAGAAAATGACGAGGAAAATCATGTTTTTATATAAAAATACGGTGTTATTTTATTGCGTAATTATTAGTCATAGAACAAATATTCATAATATCAGTTGGACAGTTGAATTAGGTGTATCAGATGATGCAATGATATTTCCAATATCTCTAATAGCTTTCGAGAAAACGAGGAAGAAAGTAATTTTTAAAAAAGTAAAATTCAGTATTTATTAGTACTAGTGAAAATATTCATAATGACAGTAGTAGATTTTAATCAGGTCTATCAGATGCTGTAATGATATTTCCAATATCTCTAATAGCTTTCGAGATAATGAGGAGTAAAATCATGTTTTTATATAAATATTAAGTTTCATTTTACTGCGTAATTATTAGTCATAGAACAAATATTCATAATGAGAGTTGTACAGTTTAATTAGGTGTATCAGATGCTGCAATGATATTTCCAATATCTCTAATAGCTTTCGAGGAAATGAGGAGAAAAGTTATGTTTATATAGAAATATTAAGTTTCATTTTACTGAGTAATTATTAGTCATAGAACAAATATTCATAATGACAGTTGTACAGTTTAATTACTTGTATAAGATGCTGTAATGATATTTCCAATATCTCTCGAGAAAATGAGGAGGAAATCATGTTTTTATATAAATATTAAGTTTCATTTTACTGCGTAATTATTAGTCATAGAACAAATATTCATAATGACAGTTGTACAGTTTAATTAGGTCTATCAGATGCTGCAATTATATTTCCAATATCTCTAATAGCTTTCGAGAAAATGACGAGGAAAATCATGTTTTTATATAAAAATACGGTTTTATTTTACTGCGTAATTATTAGTCATAGAACAAATATTCATAATATCAGTTGTACAGTTGAATTAGGGTTATCAGATGATGCAATGATATTTCCAATATCTCTAATAGCTTTCGAGAAAACGAGGAAGAAAGTAATTTTAAAAAATGTAAAATTCAGTATATATTAGTACTAGTGAAAATATTCATAATGACAGTAGTAGATTTAAATCAGGTCTATCAGATGCTGCAATGATATTTCCAATATCTCTAATAGCTTTCGAGAAAATGAGGAGGAAAATCATGTTTTTATATAAATATTAAGTTTCATTTTACTGCATAATTATTAGTCATAGAACAAATATTCATAATGAGAGTTGTATAGTTTAATTAGGTGTATCAGATGCTGCAATGATATTTCCAATATCTCTAATAGCTTTCGAGGAAATGAGGAGAAAAGTTATGTTTATATAGAAATATTAAGTTTCATTTTACTGAGTAATGATTAGTCATAGAACAAATATTCTTAATGACAGTTGTACAGTTTAATTACTTGTATAAGATGTTGTAATGATATTTCCAATATCTCTAATAGCTTTCGAGAAAATTAGGAGGAAAGTCATGTTTTTATATAAATATAAAGTTTAATTTTACTGCGTAATTATTAGTCATAGATAAAATATTCATAATATCAGTTGTACAGTTTAATTAGGTCTATCAGATGCTGCAATTATATTTCCAATATCTCTAATAGCTTTCGAGAAAATGACGAGGAAATTCATGTTTTTATATAAAAATACGGTTTTATTTTATTGCGTAATTATTAGTCATAGAACAAATATTTATAATATCAGTTGGACAGTTGAATTAGGGTTATCAGATGATGCAATGATATTTCCAATATCTCTAATAGCTTTCGAGAAAACGAGGAAGAAAAGTAATTTAAAAAAAAGTAAAATTCAGTATTTATTAGTACTAGTGAAAATATTCATAATGACAGTAGTAGATTTTAATCAGGTCTATCAGATGCTGCAATGATATTTCCAATATCTCTAATAGCTTTCGAGAAAATGACGAGGAAAATCATGTTTTTATATAAATATTAAGTTTCATTTTACTGCATAATTATTAGTCATAGAACAAATATTCATAATGAGAGTTGTAGAGTTTAATTAGGTGTATCAGATGCTGCAATGATATTTCCAATATCTCTAATAGCTTTCGAGGAAATGAGGAGAAAAGTTATGTTTATATAGAAATATTAAGTTTCATTTTACTGAGTAATTATTAGTCATAGAACAAATATTCATAATGACAGTTGTACAGTTTAATTACTTGTATAAGATGCTGTAATGATAATTCCAATATCTCTAATAGCTTTCGAGAAAATTAGGAGGAAAGTCATGTTTTTATATAAATATAAAGTTTAATTTTACTGCGTAATTATTAGTCATAGAACAAATATTCATAATTTCAGTTTTACAGTTTAATTAGGTCTATCAGATGCTGCAGCGATATTGCCAATATCTCTAATAGCTTTCGAGAAAATTAGGAGGAAATTCATGTTTTTATATAAATATTAAGTTTCATTTTACTGCGTAATTATTAGTCATAGAACAAATATTCATAATGACAGTTGTACAGTTTAATTAGGTGTATCAGATGCTGCAATGATATTTCCAATATCTCTAATAGCTTTCGAGGAAATGAGGAGAAAAGTTATGTTTATATAGAAATATTAAGTTTCATTTTACTGAGTAATTATTAGTCATAGAACAAATATTCATAATGACAGTTGTACAGTTTAATTACTTGTATAAGATGCTGTAATGATATTTCCAATATCTCTCGAGAAAATGAGGAGGAAAATCATGTTTTATATAAATATTAAGTTTCATTTTACTGCGTAATTATTAGTCATAGAACAAATATTCATAATGACAGTTGTACAGTTTAATTAGGTCTATCAGATGCTGCAATTATATTTCCAATATCTCTAATAGCTTTCGAGAAAATGACGAGGAAAATCATGTTTTTATATAAAAATACGGTTTTATTTTACTGCGTAATTATTAGTCATAGAACAAATATTCATAATATCAGTTGTACAGTTGAATTAGGGTTATCAGATGATGCAATGATATTTCCAATATCTCTAATAGCTTTCGAGAAAACGAGGAAGAAAGTAATTTTTAAAAAAGTAAAATTCAGTATTTATTAGTACTAGTGAAAATATTCATAATGACAGTAGTAGATTTTAATCAGGTCTATCAGATGCTGTAATGATATTTCCAATATCTCTAATAGCTTTCGAGAAAATGAGGAGTAAAATCATGTTTTTATATAAATATTAAGTTTCATTTTACTGCGTAATTATTAGTCATAGAACAAATATTCATAATGAGAGTTGTACAGTTTAATTAGGTGTATCAGATGCTGCAATGATATTTCCAATATCTCTAATAGCTTTCGAGGAAATGAGGAGAAAAGTTATGTTTATATAGAAATATTAAGTTTCATTTTACTGAGTAATTATTAGTCATAGAACAAAT
This sequence comes from Metacarcinus magister, assembly GCA_029783475.1. Taxonomy (NCBI): domain Eukaryota; kingdom Metazoa; phylum Arthropoda; class Malacostraca; order Decapoda; family Cancridae; genus Metacarcinus; species Metacarcinus magister. Next base: position 2,406,683 of record JAPQNM010000043.1, on the reverse strand, counting down.
ATTCATAATGACAGTTGTACAGTTTAATTACTTGTATAAGATGCTGTAATGATATTTCCAATATCTCTCGAGAAAATGAGGAGGAAAATCATGTTTTTATATAAATATAAGTTTCATTTTACTGCGTAATTATTAGTCATAGAACAAATATTCATAATGACAGTTGTACAGTTTAATTAGGTCTATCAGATGCTGCAATTATATTTCCAATATCTCTAATAGCTTTCGAGAAAATGACGAGGAAAATCATGTTTTTATATAAAAATACGGTTTTATTTTACTGCGTAATTATTAGTCATAGAACAAATATTCATAATATCAGTTGTACAGTTGAATTAGGGTTATCAGATGATGCAATGATATTTCCAATATCTCTAATAGCTTTCGAGAAAACGAGGAAGAAAGTAATTTTAAAAAAAGTAAAATTCAGTATTTATTAGTACTAGTGAAAATATTCATAATGACAGTAGTAGATTTTAATCAGGTCTATCAGATGCTGCAATGATATTTCCAATATCTCTAATAGCTTTCGAGAAAATGAGGAGGAAAATCATGTTTTTATATAAATATTAAGTTTCATTTTACTGCATAATTATTAGTCATAGAACAAATATTCATAATGAGAGTTGTATAGTTTAATTAGGTGTATCAGATGCTGCAATGATATTTCCAATATCTCTAATAGCTTTCGAGGAAATGAGGAGAAAAGTTATGTTTATATAGAAATATTAAGTTTCATTTTACTGAGTAATTATTAGTCATAGAACAAATATTCTTAATGACAGTTGTACAGTTTAATTACTTGTATAAGATGTTGTAATGATATTTCCAATATCTCTAATAGCTTTCGAGAAAATTAGGAGGAAAGTCATGTTTTTATATAAATATAAAGTTTAATTTTACTGCGTAATTATTAGTCATAGAAAAAATATTCATAATATCAGTTGTACAGTTTAATTAGGTCTATCAGATGCTGCAATTATATTTCCAATATCTCTAATAGCTTTCGAGAAAATGACGAGGAAATTCATATTTTTATATAAAAATACGGTTTTATTTTATTGCGTAATTATTAGTCATAGAACAAATATTCATAATATCAGTTGGACAGTTGAATTAGGGTTATCAGATGATGCAATGATATTTCCAATATCTCTAATAGCTTTCGAGAAAACGAGGAAGAAAGTAATTTTAAAAAAAGTAAAATTCAGTATTTATTAGTACTAGTGAAAATATTCATAATGATAGTAGTAGATTTTAATCAGGTCTATCAGATGCTGCAATGATATTTCCAATATCTCTAATAGCTTTCGAGAAAATGAAGAGGAAAATCATGTTTTTATATAAATATTAAGTTTCATTTTACTGCATAATTATTAGCCATAGAACAAATATTCATAATGAGAGTTGTAGAGTTTAATTAGGTGTATCAGATGCTGCAATGATATTTCCAATACCTCTAATAGCTTTCGAGGAAATGAGGAGAAAAGTTATGTTTATATAGAAATATTAAGTTTCATTTTACTGAGTAATTATTAGTCATAGAACAAATATTCATAATGACAGTTGTACAGTTTAATTACTTGTATAAGATGCTGTAATGATATTTCCAATATCTCTAATAGCTTTCGAGAAAATTAGGAGGAAAGTCATGTTTTTATATAAATATAAAGTTTAATTTTACTGCGTAATTATTAGTCATAGAACAAATATTCATAATTTCAGTTTTACAGTTTAATTAGGTCTATCAGATGCTGCAGCGATATTGCCAATATCTCTAATAGCTTTCGAGAAAATTAGGAGGAAATTCATGTTTTTATATAAATATTAAGTTTCATTTTACTGCGTAATTATTAGTCATAGAACAAATATTCATAATGACAGTTGTACAGTTTAATTAGGTCTATCAGATGCTGCAATTATATTTCCAATATCTCTAATAGCTTTCGAGAAAATGACGAGGAAAATCATGTTTTTATATAAAAATATGGTTTTATTTTACTGCGTAATTATTAGTCATAGAACAAATATTCATAATATCAGTTGTACAGTTGAATTAGGGTTATCAGATGATGCAATGATATATCCAATATCTCTAATAGCTTTCGAGAAAACGAGGAAGAAAGTAATTTTAAAAAAAGTAAAATTCAGTATTTATTAGTACTAGTGAAAATATTCATAATGACAGTAGTAGATTTTAATCAGGTCTATCAGATGCTGCAATGATATTTCCAATATCCCTAATAGCTTTCGAGAAAATGAGGAGGAATGTCATTTTTTTATATAAATATATAGTTTCATTTTACTGCGTAATTATTAGTCATAGAACAAATATTCATAATTTCAGTTTTATAGTTTAATTAGGTCTATCAGATGCTGCAGTGGTATTTCCAATATCTCTCGAGAAAATGAGGAGGAAAATCATGTTTTTATATAAATATTAAGTTTCATTTTACTGCATAATTATTAGTCATAGAACAAATATTCATAATGAGAGTTGTACAGTTTAATTAGGTGTATCAGATGCTGCAATGATATTTCCAATATCTCTAATAGCTTTCGAGGAAATGAGGAGAAAAGTTATGTTTATATAGAAATATTAAGTTTCATTTTACTGAGTAATTATTAGTCATAGAACAAATATTCTTAATGACAGTTGTACAGTTTAATTACTTGTATAAGATGTTGTAATGATATTTCCAATATCTCTAATAGCTTTCGCGAAAATTAGGAGGAAAGTCATGTTTTTATATAAATATAAAGTTTAATTTTACTGCGTAATTATTAGTCATAGATAAAATATTCATAATATCAGTTGTACAGTTTAATTAGGTCTATCAGATGCTGCAATTATATTTCCAATATCTCTAATAGCTTTCGAGAAAATGACGAGGAAATAATGTTTTTATATAAAAATACGGTTTTATTTTATTGCGTAATTATTAGTCATAGAACAAATATTCATAATATCAGTTGGACAGTTGAATTAGGGTTATCAGATGATGCAATGATATTTCCAATATCTCTAATAGCTTTCGAGAAAACGAGGAAGAAAGTAATTTAAAAAAAAGTAAAATTCAGTATTTATTAGTACTAGTGAAAATATTCATAATGACAGTAGTAGATTTTAATCAGGTCTATCAGATGCTGCAATGATATTTCCAATATCTCTAATAGCTTTCGAGAAAATGAGGAGGAAAATCATGTTTTTATATAAATATTAAGTTTCATTTTACTGCATAATTATTAGTCATAGAACAAATATTCATAATGAGAGTTGTACAGTTTAATTAGGTGTATCAGATGCTGCAATGATATTTCCAATATCTCTAATAGCTTTCGAGGAAATGAGGAGAAAAGTTATGTTTATATAGAAATATTAAGTTTCATTTTACTGAGTAATTATTAGTCATAGAACAAATATTCTTAATGACAGTTGTACAGTTTAATTACTTGTATAAGATGTTGTAATGATATTTCCAATATCTCTAATAGCTTTCGAGAAAATTAGGAGGAAAGTCATGTTTTTATATAAATATAAAGTTTAATTTTACTGCGTAATTATTAGTCATAGAAAAAATATTCATAATATCAGTTGTACAGTTTAATTAGGTCTATCAGATGCTGCAATTATATTTCCAATATCTCTAATAGCTTTCGAGAAAATGACGAGGAAATTCATGTTTTTATATAAAAATACGGTTTTATTTTATTGCGTAATTATTAGTCATAGAACAAATATTCATAATATCAGTTGGACAGTTGAATTAGGGTTATCAGATGATGCAATGATATTTCCAATATCTCTAATAGCTTTCGAGAAAACGAGGAAGAAAGTAATTTAAAAAAAAGTAAAATTCAGTATTTATTAGTACTAGTGAAAATATTCATAATGACAGTAGTAGATTTTAATCAGGTCTATCAGATGCTGCAATGATATTTCCAATATCTCTAATAGCTTTCGAGAAAATGAGGAGGAAAATCATGTTTTTATATAAATATTAAGTTTCATTTTACTGCATAATTATTAGTCATAGAACAAATATTCATAATGAGAGTTGTACAGTTTAATTAGGTGTATCAGATGCTGCAATGATATTTCCAATACCTCTAATAGCTTTCGAGGAAATGAGGAGAAAAGTTATGTTTATATAGAAATATTAAGTTTCATTTTACTGAGTAATTATTAGTCATAGAACAAATATTCATAATGACAGTTGTACAGTTTAATTACTTGTATAAGATGCTGTAATGATAATTCCAATATCTCTAATAGCTTTCGAGAAAATTAGGAGGAAAGTATTGTTTTTATATAAATATAAAGTTTAATTTTACTGCGTAATTATTAGTCATAGAACAAATATTCATAATTTCAGTTTTACAGTTTAATTAGGTCTATCAGATGCTGCAGCGATATTGCCAATATCTCTAATAGCTTTCGAGAAAATTAGGAGGAAATTCATGTTTTTATATAAATATTAAGTTTCATTTTACTGCGTAATTATTAGTCATAGAACAAATATTCATAATGACAGTTGTACAGTTTAATTAGGTCTATCAGATGCTGCAATTATATTTCCAATATCTCTAATAGCTTTCGAGAAAATGACGAGGAAAATCATGTTTTTATATAAAAATATGGTTTTATTTTACTGCGTAATTATTAGTCATAGAACAAATATTCATAATATCAGTTGTACAGTTGAATTAGGGTTATCAGATGATGCAATGATATATCCAATATCTCTAATAGCTTTCGAGAAAACGAGGAAGAAAGTAATTTTAAAAAAAGTAAAATTCAGTATTTATTAGTACTAGTGAAAATATTCATAATGACAGTAGTAGATTTTAATCAGGTCTATCAGATGCTGCAATGATATTTCCAATATCCCTAATAGCTTTCGAGAAAATGAGGAGGAATGTCATTTTTTTATATAAATATATAGTTTCATTTTACTGCGTAATTATTAGTCATAGAACAAATATTCATAATTTCAGTTTTATAGTTTAATTAGGTCTATCAGATGCTGCAGTGATATTTCCAATATCTCTCGAGAAAATGAGGAGGAAAATCATGTTTTTATATAAATATTAAGTTTCATTTTACTGCGTAATTATTAGTCATAGAACAAATATTCATAATGAGAGTTGTACAGTTTAATTAGGTGTATCAGATGCTGCAATGATATTTCCAATATCTCTAATAGCTTTCGAGGAAATGAGGAGAAAAGTTATGTTTATATAGAAATATTAAGTTTAATTTTACTGAGTAATTATTAGTCATAGAACAAATATTCTTAATGACAGTTGTACAGTTTAATTACTTGTATAAGATGTTGTAATGATATTTCCAATATCTCTAATAGCTTTCGAGAAAATTAGGAGGAAAGTCATGTTTTTATATAAATATAAAGTTTAATTTTACTGCGTAATTATTAGTCATAGAAAAAATATTCATAATATCAGTTGTACAGTTTAATTAGGTCTATCAGATGCTGCAATTATATTTCCAATATCTCTAATAGCTTTCGAGAAAATGACGAGGAAATTCATGTTTTTATATAAAAATACGGTTTTATTTTATTGCGTAATTATTAGTCATAGAACAAATATTCATAATATCAGTTGGACAGTTGAATTAGGGTTATCAGATGATGCAATGATATTTCCAATATCTCTAATAGCTTTCGAGAAAACGAGGAAGAAAGTAATTTAAAAAAAAGTAAAATTCAGTATTTATTAGTACTAGTGAAAATATTCATAATGACAGTAGTAGATTTTAATCAGGTCTATCAGATGCTGCAATGATATTTCCAATATCTCTAATAGCTTTCGAGAAAATGAGGAGGAAAATCATGTTTTTATATAAATATTAAGTTTCATTTTACTGCATAATTATTAGTCATAGAACAAATATTCATAATGAGAGTTGTACAGTTTAATTAGGTGTATCAGATGCTGCAATGATATTTCCAATACCTCTAATAGCTTTCGAGGAAATGAGGAGAAAAGTTATGTTTATATAGAAATATTAAGTTTCATTTTACTGAGTAATTATTAGTCATAGAACAAATATTCATAATGACAGTTGTACAGTTTAATTACTTGTATAAGATGCTGTAATGATATTTCCAATATCTCTAATAGCTTTCGAGAAAATTAGGAGGAGAGTCATGTTTTTATATAAATATAAAGTTTAATTTTACTGCGTAATTATTAGTCATAGAACAAATATTCATAATTTCAGTTTTACAGTTTAATTAGGTCTATCAGATGCTGCAGCGATATTGCCAATATCTCTAATAGCTTTCGAGAAAATTAGGAGGAAATTCATGTTTTTATATAAATATTAAGTTTCATTTTACTGCGTAATTATTAGTCATAGAACAAATATTCATAACGACAGTTGTACAGTTTAATTAGGTCTATCAGATGCTGCAATTATATTTCCAATATCTCTAATAGCTTTCGAGAAAATGACGAGGAAAATCATGTTTTTATATAAAAATATGGTTTTATTTTACTGCGTAATTATTAGTCATAGAACAAATATTCATAATATCAGTTGTACAGTTGAATTAGGGTTATCAGATGATGCAATGATATATCCAATATCTCTAATAGCTTTCGAGAAAACGAGGAAGAAAGTAATTTTAAAAAAAGTAAAATTCAGTATTTATTAGTACGAGTGAAAATATTCATAATGACAGTAGTAGATTTTAATCAGGTCTATCAGATGCTGCAATGATATTTCCAATATCCCTAATAGCTTTCGAGAAAATGAGGAGGAATGTCATTTTTTTATATAAATATATAGTTTCATTTTACTGCGTAATTATTAGTCATAGAACAAATATTCATAATTTCAGTTTTATAGTTTAATTAGGTCTATCAGATGCTGCAGTGATATTTCCAATATCTCTCGAGAAAATGAGGAGGAAAATCATGTTTTTATATAAATATTAAGTTTCATTTTACTGCGTAATTATTAGTCATAGAACAAATATTCATAATGAGAGTTGTACAGTTTAATTAGTGTATCAGATGCTGCAATGATATTTCCAATATCTCTAATAGCTTTCGAGGAAATGAGGAGAAAAGTTATGTTTATATAGAAATATTAAGTTTAATTTTACTGAGTAATTATTAGTCATAGAACAAATATTCTTAATGACAGTTGTACAGTTTAATTACTTGTATAAGATGTTGTAATGATATTTCCAATATCTCTAATAGCTTTCGAGAAAATTAGGAGGAAAGTCATGTTTTTATATAAATATAAAGTTTAATTTTACTGCGTAATTATTAGTCATAGAAAAAATATTCATAATATCAGTTGTACAGTTTAATTAGGTCTATCAGATGCTGCAATTATATTTCCAATATCTCTAATAGCTTTCGAGAAAATGACGAGGAAATTCATGTTTTTATATAAAAATACGGTTTTATTTTATTGCGTAATTATTAGTCATAGAACAAATATTCATAATATCAGTTGGACAGTTGAATTAGGGTTATCAGATGATGCAATGATATTTCCAATATCTCTAATAGCTTTCGAGAAAACGAGGAAGAAAGTAATTTAAAAAAAAGTAAAATTCAGTATTTATTAGTACTAGTGAAAATATTCATAATGACAGTAGTAGATTTTAATCAGGTCTATCAGATGCTGCAATGATATTTCCAATATCTCTAATAGCTTTCGAGAAAATGAGGAGGAAAATCATGTTTTTATATAAATATTAAGTTTCATTTTACTGCATAATTATTAGTCATAGAACAAATATTCATAATGAGAGTTGTACAGTTTAATTAGGTGTATCAGATGCTGCAATGATATTTCCAATACCTCTAATAGCTTTCGAGGAAATGAGGAGAAAAGTTATGTTTATATAGAAATATTAAGTTTCATTTTACTGAGTAATTATTAGTCATAGAACAAATATTCATAATGACAGTTGTACAGTTTAATTACTTGTATAAGATGCTGTAATGATATTTCCAATATCTCTAATAGCTTTCGAGAAAATTAGGAGGAAAGTCATGTTTTTATATAAATATAAGTTTAATTTTACTGCGTAATTATTAGTCATAGAACAAATATTCATAATTTCAGTTTTACAGTTTAATTAGGTCTATCAGATGCTGCAGCGATATTGCCAATATCTCTAATAGCTTTCGAGAAAATTAGGAGGAAAGTCATGTTTTTATATAAATATTAAGTTTCATTTTACTGCGTAATTATTAGTCATAGAAACAAATATTCATAACGACAGTTGTACAGTTTAATTAGGTCTATCAGATGCTGCAATTATATTTCCAATATCTCTAATAGCTTTCGAGAAAATGACGAGGAAAATCATGTTTTTATATAAAAATATGGTTTTATTTTACTGCGTAATTATTAGTCATAGAACAAATATTCATAATATCAGTTGTACAGTTGAATTAGGGTTATCAGATGATGCAATGATATATCCAATATCTCTAATAGCTTTCGAGAAAACGAGGAAGAAAGTAATTTTAAAAAAAAGTAAAATTCAGTATTTATTAGTACTAGTGAAAATATTCATAATGACAGTAGTAGATTTTAATCAGGTCTATCAGATGCTGCAATGATATTTCCAATATCCCTAATAGCTTTCGAGAAAATGAGGAGGAATGTCCTTTTTTTATATAAATATATATTTTCATTTTACTGCGTAATTATTAGTCATAGAACAAATATTCATAATTTCAGTTTTATAGTTTAATTAGGTCTATCAGATGCTGCAGTGATATTTCCAATATCTCTCGAGAAAATGAGGAGGAAAATCATGTTTTTATATAAATATTAAGTTTCATTTTACTGCGTAATTATTAGTCATAGAACAAATATTCATAATGAGAGTTGTACAGTTTAATTAGGTGTATCAGATGCTGCAATGATATTTCCATTATCTCTAATAGCTTTCGAGGAAATGAGGAGACAAGTTATGTTTATATAGAAATATTAAGTTTCATTTTACTGAGTAATTATTAGTCATAGAACCAATATTCTTAATGACAGTTGTACAGTTTAATTACTTGTATAAGATGCTGTAATGATATTTCCAATATCTCTAATAGCTTTCGAGAAAATTAGGAGGAAAGTCATGTTTTTATATAAATATAAAGTTTAATTTTACTGCGTAATTATTAGTCATAGAAAAAATATTCATAATACAGTTGTACAGTTTAATTAGGTCTATCAGATGCTGCAATTATATTTCCAATATCTCTAATAGCTTTCGAGAAAATGACGAGGAAAATCATGTTTTTATATAAAAATACGGTTTTATTTTATTGCGTAATTATTAGTCATAGAACAAATATTCATAATATCAGTTGGACAGTTGAATTAGGTGTATCAGATGATGCAATGATATTTCCAATATCTCTAATAGCTTTCGAGAAAACGAGGAAGAAAGTAATTTTAAAAAAAGTAAAATTCAGTATTTATTAGTACTAGTGAAAATATTCATAATGACAGTAGTAGATTTTAATCAGGTCTATCAGATGCTGTAATGATATTTCCAATATCTCTAATAGCTTTCGAGAAAATGAGGAGTAAAATCATGTTTTTATATAAATATTAAGTTTCATTTTACTGCATAATTATTAGTCATAGAACAAATATTCATAATGAGAGTTGTACAGTTTAATTAGGTGTATCAGATGCTGCAATGATATTTCCAATATCTCTAATAGCTTTCGAGGAAATGAGGAGAAAAGTTATGTTTATATAGAAATATTAAGTTTCATTTTACTGAGTAATTATTAGTCATAGAACAAATATTCATAATGACAGTTGTACAGTTTAATTACTTGTATAAGATGCTGTAATGATATTTCCAATATCTCTCGAGAAAATGAGGAGGAAAATCATGTTTTTATATAAATATTAAGTTTCATTTTACTGCGTAATTATTAGTCATAGAACAAATATTCATAATGACAGTTGTACAGTTTAATTAGGTCTATCAGATGCTGCAATGATATTTCCAATATCTCTAATAGCTTTCGAGAAAATGACGAGGAAAATCATGTTTTTATATAAAAATACGGTTTTCATTTTACTGCGTAATTATTAGTCATAGAACAAATATTCATAATATCAGTTGTACAGTTTAATTAGGTGTATCAGATGCTGCAATGATATTTCAAATATTTCTAATAGCTTTCGAGAAAATGAGGAGGAAATTCATGTTTTTAAATAAATATTAAGTTTAATTTTACTGCGTAATTATTAGTCATAGAACAAATATTCATAATATCAGTTTTACAGTTTAATTAGGTGTATCAGATGCTGCAATGATATTTCCAATATCTCTAATAGCTTTCGGGAAAATGAGGAGGAAAGTCATGTTTATATATATATATATATATATATATATATATATATATATATATATATATATATATATTAAGTTTCATTTTACTTCGTAATTATTAGTCATAGAACAAATATTCATAATGATAGTTGTACAGTTTAATTAGGTCTATCAGATGCTGCAATGATATTTCCAATATCTCTAATAGCTTTCGGGAAAATGAGGAGGAAAGTCATGTTTTTATATAAATATTAAGTTTCATTTTACTGCGTAATTATTAGTCATAAAACAAATATTCATAATGACAATTTTACAGTTTAATTAGGTGTATCAGATGCTGCAATGATATTTCCAATATTTCCAATATTTTCAATATCCAATATCTAATGCTAGCTAGAAGAGCCCGTCGCTGACGGCCGATGGAGCGACGGTTATATATTGCTGCCGGCGGTGTTGCCAAACCGCAGTTATCGTACCGTAAAATTATCTATTGAATATCACATAAATACTCATAAGAACGGTAATTCTTATACATAAGACAATAGAAATTTGTAAATAATGATAAAAGTTGTTACACTGGCCTATACATCATATGTATATGCATGGGAATGATATAAAGATCTTGTCACAGACGTCGTGCCGCAAACACAGGAGTGGGAGACGCTGCTGGCACATATGGTGTGCCGCAAGAACTGAATGGGTTAAAATGAAGGTGACGGTGATGGTAGTGGTGGTGGAGTGGTCGTTGCGGTTTGTCGTTGTTGCTTTTATTGCTATTTTTACCGTTTCTAGTTTTTGTCTCTTGCCGGTTGTCGAGTCAGTAAGAATGAGGTAGAGTGCGTGGCTTTACATCGCATTACATTAGTTTACCGTAATAAAAAAGTTAGTGGCGGGCGTCTTGCTGAATGTAACTGGATTTAAAGACAACACTTCACCGAGTACATGTGTAAGTTGCTAGCCACTGTCCTAAGTCTTGTAACACATTCGCCGCTTCCCGCTCCTAACGATACCGCTGCCACTAATTTCACTCCAGCAGCCAACTCCTCACCACCACCCATCACTTCTACTCCTTCATCTCTCACCACCACTTCTTACAACCGTTCCTCATTATCTTCACCACCACCATCACCATCATCATCATCATCATCATCATCATCATCATGCTCACCCACGCACATCGACAGGATATTCCATAAAACCATCTTCACAAAATTTAACAATGTATACATAAATCATGGACATACGTTATATTGTTCTCCATTGCAATAAGAGTTTGTTATATAAACGACGAATGATAACAAAATAAGAAAGAATGAATATACGTGACATTTCTAGAATTTTAGACGAAACCACAACATAAGATAAGTAGGATTTTGTTCATAATATGATTCTTCTATCGGTGTGTTGTGTTAAGAATTCGTCAGGTATAAGAAGGATATTCAAACAAGGAAAAAAATCATCTTTAGGAAATATTTGTCTGTTTTTATGTTGAGCTGCACGTGGCTTTGGGGTTGTTGGTCTTGTGTTTGTCTGTGTAGTTTGCGTTGAGTCTGTAGGCCGACGCTACTCTCTAACTTGATGCAGTAATTGCCCCCAAATCCGACCTAACTGGTGCTGCCCGTGGGTTACAGGTTGTTGGATGAATGAAATAAAAAAAAAAGTTTGGAATTCTATCCCTTTACGCCAACATCTATCATTTTTCCATTTACAAAACCGGACCGATTTTTTTTGCGGGGGGAGAAACTGGTGTGTGTGTACGTGTGTATGTGTACGTGTGTACGTGTGTGTGTGTGTGTGTGTGTGTGTGTGTGTGTGTGTGTGTGTGTGTGTGTGTGTGTGTGTGTGTGTGGAAGACAGGAAGAGATAGAGATAGATAGATAGAACGAGAGAGAGAGAGAGAGAGAGAGAGAGAGAGAGAGAGAGAGAGAGAGAGAGAGAGAGAGAGAGAGAGAGAGAGATAACGTGTATATGTGTGTGGATGTGCATGCGTGTCTCCTGAAAGCTGCAATAAAGGCATGTATGTGGCCACGGATATGTGGTCGTGCAGCAGACGAGTCAAATGTTGCGCAGGCTGCTATGTTGTCGCCTCGTGCATACACCCTCCTGCACTCCCCCTCACCACAGACCACACAGACCACACACCACACACCACAACGCCTCAGGGCTTCAAGTAATGTATGTACCTGAACTCTATTGACTCTCCCCCTTCCGTCCTTAATAAATCCCCACCGTACCTCTACATCGTCCTTACCACTTGCTTTCAACGCATCCGGTTCAACACCTATAATTAAACTAAGGAAGTCACCGCCTATTCAGCTCACCACAAGATGTAAATATTGTCTGAAAGCCTCTTACCCCTCACGTCTCTCTCTCTCTCTTAGGTCAGCATTTTCTCCCCTCATCGTTTCTTTGAACTAGCTTGCTTCTCTCACAATAGTCGGCTCCCCTGATACTAGCCTGTTCCCTTGCCGCTATCCCTGACCTGCTAGGACATAGAGAGCCACGTCCTGCGAGTGGAATGGAGATGTTGAAAAATTAATTGCTAGGGGGAGAAAGTGATGCAGTCTAGTTGCAGGTGTGTGTGTGTGTGTGTGTGTGTGTGTGTGTGTGTGTGTGTGTGTGTGTGTGTGTGTGTGTGTGTGTGTGTGTGTGGTTGGGTGAGTCTATGTGCGTGTGAATGGAGAGAGAACTGTACCCGCATCAGAAGGGCAAGTTCAGGGGGTCTGTGGGGAGGAAGGAGGCAGTGAATAGAGTGAGTCGTGTATCAGGGCGAGGGTGTGGGAGAGTGAGAACCGAGGGACGCAGAGAGAGTACAAAGGAGTACATAGGAAGAACAGACAGCAACAGTCCTGCTAGACCTAACGAGGCTGTCCGTGTGACTTCTGTACTTGATGAAACCGACTAGTTTATTAGCTGTCTTACAAACGTCTGAACAAATAGTTACAAATAGTTACCCCTAAGTCTATTTCATGGCTAATCTTGGAAAGTTCGTAGCCATTCATTGTATATTTTGTGTAATTATTATTGTTTCTGATATGCAATACTTTACATTGATCAATATTAAATTTCATTTGCCACTTTTCTGACTAAGATGCACAGCGGTTGGTAGTTCGATAATAGTTTTTTTTTATATATATATATGTTCCCTTCATACAAAACAATGTCGTACGTAAAATGCTTTAGATAATATACCAATGATTTTTTTGTTATAATTTCCACCACAAAAAAACAACTCCACTTTTCGCTATTTCCTGACTCCTCATCCACACATCGTCCAGCGGAACATATAAAACACCAAGTTAAAAAAAAAAAGAATCATGAAAAAAACCTCACACCGGAACTCCTTCTCAGACCCTTAAGAGAGAAAGTATTGGACCGACATTTTCCCTGATTACGTTTCCCGAACTCTGGAAGTGAAAAGTAAGCATTATCAACCTTCCAGGGACGCACTTTATGGGTATTGAACAAGGTGCTGGGAGGAGGGAGCTCACCTGGCGTCTGCTATATTCTCTCTCTCTCTCTCTCTCTCTCTCTCTCTCTCTCTCTCTCTCTCTCTCTCTCTCTCTCTATCTCTCTCTCTCTCTCTCTCTCTCTCTCTCTCGCCGTCATGTCTTGGTTCACCTTTGAGCCGCCACGTTCTCGACCTAGAATGCGTGTTTATTACGTAATTAAAACATCAAACGTGCTTTCTGAGAGGCTGTCTCGAAATCCTTCACCCACAATACAATCAGCCTGCACTTAACCTTCTGATCCCACATTTTCTACCTCGGTTTTCCTTCTCTCCTATTTTCTCTCTCCTCGCCTCTATAACAATTGTCTATGTTACTTCATGATACTTTCCATCATAGCGTATTTTAAAAGTCGATTCTCCTCATCATTCCAACTTTATTATTACTTCCTACCACACTTTTTTGTTACGTCTATGAAATAAAAAGAAATTAATTGCATTGTCTTCGCAACACAACAAAGAATGTGTTGCCTACGTGACGGTCGCCGGAAAACACGAACAGTAACATAAAAAGGAAGAGAAAGCTATTACGTGTCAGGCCTCCCTTCATTTTTTTCTCTCTCTCACACCCTCATGATTTCTCTTCCCCTTAACCCATCCCTGCCTGCTTACCAACCTTCACCACTGCTCCTCCCCAAGCCTCTGTCAGTCACCTTTGCAGTAACCCTTCCTCCCTTTCTGCTACCACATGCACTCTTTCACGTTGAGGCTTAATAATAAAGCAAATTATCCCGCACTAGTTTACCTCGGGAAAGTTTTGCAGCTCCGTGTCGTTTATCTGATGAGAAGCAAACATTCACTCAGTGTTTCCTGCTGCCGAGGCTTGCTTACACTCTCCTATTTTGTCAAATCTCTCGTTTCACTCTCTCTTCTTTCCCTCCTATCTCCTCCTCCTTTCTGTCCTTCTTCCCTTCCTTCTTTTTATCGTCCCCCATCTGCTTCCCCTTCCTTCTCCTACTCTTCCTCTTCCTGCTCCTCCTCCTCTTTATACTTACAACACCCAGTCATACACCATCCACTCTCAAATTAAGAGGCGATGCCAAACGAGACAGAAAATGAACCTCTTCCTCCCTCTTCTCTATTATCTACTCTTGCAAGGTGTATTCCATTAATATCCAACATGTCATTTTTAAAGCTGGTGAAGAGGGAAGGGGTGGCCGCATTAGACGAGGGAAAGGAAAGGCATGTGAGGAGGTGAACCTTTCTTGTTAGTGTGATATGGACTGTTGAGAGTGAGGTAGTAAGAACGGTGAGGTGGATGACCAATTAAGCCATGTGATTGTTAATGAATGTAAAAGTATATAAGGGGACAAAGGAGGGAGAGAGTGAGAGATTATTTAAATGAAAGGTTGTGATGGATATGAACATTTACTGGGAAAGTTTAATTCATGTTGATACTAAGAATAATATCTAACTAAACGGTTATAATAAGTCTTGTATTAAAAGTAAACAATAAACGTATGTAAGGTTTTGTGCTGTAATTATAGGGAAAAAGTAATGTAGGAAAATAATTCTTACTTTGCTTACTATACTCCAAATGCAACAGGTGGTATCAGGACGTGACACATTCATCCACACACACATACCGCGTTTAGAGAAATTCGCACGATATAAATATACAGTATGAACAATAAATCCTAAATTAAATTATATACAAACATTTTTACCTTTTTTTTTTCCCCCGCCAAATCAACAACTCCCACAACTGCAGAGCGACCGTCCCTCCCCCTCTCCCCACCCTCCCAACCCTCCCTTCACGCCAGCCACACCACTTCTTTCACCACCACCACACACACACACACACACACACACACCTGATAAATATATTTGCAAAAAGATAGGGTATATAGAAAGCGCGGTTCCAGCTCCCCTTCCTACCATCAGTAACCCCTTTAAGCTAACTCTGGTAATTCACTCTAATCACATGAACCTCCCGACTAACACAGTTTCAGTCGACCCCGCTGGCTTAACTAATTTACTTGGCCCCTTAACTTTTAAAACTGCCTCACTTATTACGGTGCAGGAAGTTGGGTAACCCCCTCTCATTCCGTTAAGTTAAAATGAAGTTTGAGGGAAGACTGCCCGGTCCCAAAAATGAGTTTCCAATGAGCGTCCAGGATCAGGTTTGTTCGGGTGCTTCGTGGCTTCGTTGGGGCCGAGGAGGCTTCCCGAGGCGGCTGGGTGTTGGGGCTCCAGCTTGACTTTATGGTGTGGGTGAGTTCAAGAAAGATAGATTGAGAGAGAGAGAGAGAGAGAGAGAGAGAGAGAGAGAGAGAGAGAGAGAGAGAGAGAGAGAGAGCGAGAGAGCGAGAGCGAGAGAGAATATCAGTATAGCGAAGTACAATTCACTCACTGTTTCTGTGTGTGTGTGTGTGTGTGTGTGTGTGTGTGTGTGTGTGTGTGTGTGTGTGTGTGTGTGTATGTATGTGCTTTTAGTCTCTGCATGCCAGGAAATTTGCTGGCTCATCTGCATGGAATATGTTAAATAGTGAATTTAATACTGCTTCATTATAAAACGCATCCGCAGAAAAATGCCAGGTTTTATATTATGTTTGTAATAAATTATGATAATCTTAGTGTGGCTGAGCGTATACATTGCAAACTATTAATATTCAAACCCCATTATTCATGTAAAGCTTGAGGGGTCATCTAGAGAATTTTTTTTGGGGGAGGGGATTATAGTCAATATTAATTACATTTTACTTCCCTCTTTACACTATTACTACCGCACTTTTTTTTAACACCTGTATATGACACGTGATTATGAGTTATACAAAGCAATAAATGGCAGCGTGAGATGGAGACATTAAACGCAGATTTGGGAAGGTTAGGTAAAAACGAAAAGGAGTGAGGAAATAGCGTAAGGCAGGAGTGAGGTGGGTGGGGGGCGGGAGGGGTTACAAGCTGGGAACGGCAGGGGCTGAAGACAGAGGAAATGAGTGGGCATTGGCACGGTTAGTGGGAGGAAATGGCTGCGTTAGTTCCTTATCAGACATCATTATCCCCGACAGTCACTCCCGTTGTCATTACCTGTCCCCCCATGCGTCCCCTTCCTCCCCTGCTGTTCTCCTTCTACCTTTTCTGGCACTCTCCCTCCCTCCCTCCCTCCCGTCTGCTGCCTCCTTCATTACTATCATTACCACCTCTCCTGAATATTTCTCGCCTTCCATCGTACATAATCCCCTTTCCTTCCTCCTCTGGCACCTTGCACGGATTTTTTTTCTTCTTCTTCCTAGCCGTATACACTCTCCCGTCACTGCCCTTACCCCTTCCTCGCTGTCACTGTCTGATACTTTCTTTACCCTTCTCCCTCTCTCTCTCCTTTTTCTTCAAATTTTTTTTCCCCTATCCCATAAGACAGTCAATCTTTCCTCGTTACCCACTTTTTTTTCTTCTCTCTTTTCGTGTTCAGGTCTTGCGAGTTATTTTCAGAAGAAAGTATTTATCCTTGACACGATCCTTGGCAGTCCTCGCAGGTCTTATTTGTCCCTCTCTTTCACGTCCTGTACTCGGTCCCTTGACATACATCTATCTGTCCCTCCCTCCCCTCCTGCTATAGCTTTCCCCTCACCCTCGTATCATTCCGCTAATCTACCTTAACAGCAGACAAAGACCGAAATAAATGAATGCTTGTGAACTATATTTTAAGATGATAAAGCTGGAAGTAATATTTTTTTAATGCTTTTTATGGTTTTATTCTAGCACCAATTTTTTTTTATATATAAGGTTAATTCCATGAAAATGCTTGAGTTTGATGTGTTTTCATGACAGTGTATTTGATCGCAATGAGTAACGATTAAAGAAAATAGAAGAAACAGGACAGAAATATGGCCCGTGCAGAGTTGTAATTTGCGTGTTGAGGTATAAATATTAAGATTTTTTTCATGAATATATTTTTTTTTTTGTCGTTTTATTAGATATTAGTGAAGCAGACGTTCGTTGTGAGTCGCGTGTGTGGACTTTGATGACTGATAGCAGGAGATAATGTGCCGTAAATATCCCCGGTACAGCCTTTGCCTCGAGCCGTGATAACACAGGCGAGTCTGTTTATCCTTCCCGTCGTATTTTACTCCAAATGTGTACGAGAAATCAATGGCTTTTACTCTGTGCTGCTGCAGTCGTGGAAAAAATGGTGCTGCACTTATTTGTTTCCCTAATAACTTACTTTTCACCTCTCCTTTCTTCCCTCCATCCCTCCTTCATGTCTTTCTAAACTTTTAATTTCTCTCTCCTTCCTCTTTTACTTGCTTCCTTCACAGTAGTATTCCATTTTAATCTCTCCTCGTGTCTAATAGATTATGTCTCTACTGTTTGTCTGTTTTTGTCTTTTTTTTTAGCATACCCATCTCTCTCTCTCTCTCTCTCTCTCTCTCTCTCTCTCTCTCTCTCTCTCTCTCTCTCTCTCTCTCTCTCTCTCTCTCTCATTAAGGTCGAGTACACCTCAGCCATGTACACCAAGTCCTTTGTCTCCGTTACACCTACATCGCACCACCACCACCACCACCACCACCACCACCTTCCTTCCCCGTACGCGCCACTCTTCCTCGCGTGGCCGCCCTCCCCCAGTACTACCCCGGCACTGCTGACCCGCTCGTCGCCTGAGATGAATGGCGTAGAGGCACTCCTCCTACGGCCAGGTGGCTGCCTCAGACCTGCCTGTAATGACTCACCGGAGAGAAATAAAAAGACCAGGTTTCGACCCTTATTGAAGGAAGAAAAAAAAACGAAGGGGGAGAAAAAATATAGCGAGAGGGAGTTCAATTCAAAGCGTTTGTCAGAATCACACATCTACTTTTTTCAGCAGTTCTTAGATGTGGTTTATTGATAGTATGGGAATGTGGTCCTTAAAGCCAGGTGGATATAAGGTCTATAACCGTGAGTAGTGGTTTCCAGTTACAAACGTATCAACCTCGCTCCTTTAACAGGTTTCACTCCGTCTACTACCCCTTGGCCAGGCGAATCCCTCCCTTGCGGACAGGCGAGGGGAGGGCAAGAGCCAAGGTGCCGTCGTGGGAGGCGTTGCTTCATTCCTTCTCGTTGGTAAACCTCACAGAAAGGGGGGATATTGACCCCTTCAACGCCTCCCCTCGCAATTCTACCACTCCACAGGCCCTTCAGAGCAGTTTCCCCTTAACGATTTCAAGGGATAATTCATGGCTTCGAGGAATTTTTACGTATTCGTGAAGGTCTTGTATAGCAGCAGATATTAGAACATTTCCAAAGGCCATCGATGCTTCCTTTATTGAAACCATTGGAAAGTAACGTCTGGCAGTGCTACAGGTGCTGCCCAAGATGGATGGTCAGATGTTTTTTTTGTTTTTTTTTAGTTCACCAGGACAGACAGGTATATAAATGAATAGATAAATCAGAAGCAGGTGAATTAATGGGTATATAGTATGGCACTCTTCATTTTCTATTTTGTCATTCCTTTTGATATATTGCAGCCAATGTTTTTTTTGTTTTTTTCCATCAAAGAGAGAAGTTAGACGTTTTGTGTTAAAAGATTCCATTCATTCAAAAATCAAACAATTCTGCAAAAAAAATAAAAACAATAATAATAATAAAAAAAAACCAGTTGGACAAGACGTCTCCCATGGCCTTTTCTCTTCCTTGAGGTCAGTGTTTATAATTGATGCAGGTGTGTGTGTCCCCCCCGACCAACCACCTGAGAAAAGAACACCTAAAAATACCTGTTTCCAAGATATCCAATCAGCCGACACCTTATAGACACACACACACACCCACACACACACAGACACACCCCCCCCCAACACACATTTTCAAAACACAAATATAAAAAACCAAATCATATCCTCCAACAATATAATATAAATGAAACTTATGGTTCAACTCGAGGCTTCACTCTCGTTCGAACTGCTCTCGAGGCAAACGACAGGTAACCAACACGACAGGTACTTAGAAAGGGAACGATCCACAGTGTTCAAACGAGCGTGCACAGAAGGAAGAGGACTGGAGATCAAAGGAAAAGGTGAAGTGTGAGGAAAAAGAGTGAGGTGGTTAATGGGTCCTGGTGGAAGATAAAGGCATGAAGGAGGAGGAGGAGGAGGAGGAGGAGGAGATAGGGAGTGGAAGGAATGAGAGCAAGAAAGGCAGAACAATGAGGAAGAACAGAAGGAGAAGGAGAAGGAGGAGGAGAAAAATAGACAACAGAAACGCTAGTAACAACATAAAAAATAAGGAGTTTATAGCAACGTGGACTGAATGACAGACCCCGAAAGAGAGACAGGACGTAAGGGGTGTCACGGAGTATGTTCGACACGCGTATCAAGATAATGATGATGGCGGTAATAAGACATGTGGAGGAGGAGGAGGCGGAGGAGGAGGAGGAGGAGGAGGAGGAGGAGGAGGAGGAGGAGGAGGAGAGGGAGGAGGAAGAGGAAGAGGATGTGAAGGTGTCTCAAATGTTGAAATGAATTAAGTGTTGAATTTAACGATACTCCTTTCATTGTATTGTTGTTGTTTTGATGGTATACTAATATGAACACCAGTAGTAGTAGTAGTAGTAGTAGTAGTAGTAGTAGTAGTAGTAGTAGTAGTAGTAGTAGTAGTAGTAGTAGTAAGAGCGCCGTAACATCCTCAAGGTGACGCCAGACAACACCTTTTCCTGCGTCCTTCGTGGTAGTGATTCCTCGAAGGATTATAAATTTTACTGTGAGGAAACATGAGCCGCCGCCAGTCAGCCTCCATTAGCGAGGGTCTGGCGGGAAATAAATCTCTTTTTCGCTCTAATTTCCTCACGATTTTTCCTCTGCTTCCCTTCACCCTCCTCGTCTTCTTCCTCGTTCATAATTTCAACCCAGACGCATCTATAGGGGGGTGAAAGCACCTCTTGAGGGCACCTATAGTATTATGTCGTCTGGAGCGATTACTGTTGGTTCGAAGGGCGCGCAACACCATGACGGCGCAAATCTTCGGCAAACGGGCCATGCGCCATAACAGGATTTCACGGCTATTTTCCCTTAGCTGGTGTTATGTTAGGTTAGTTTTCGAGTCAATTCATATTTCCGTTTAGCGTGAGGGTGGTGTAACTGAGAGAGAGAGAGAGAGAGAGAGAGAGAGAGAGAGAGAGAGAGAGAGAGAGAGAGAGAGAGAGAGAGAGAGAGAGAGAGAGAGAGTGAGTGTACTTGGGTTGCGTGGAAGTGCCGGGATGAGTGAGTGAAGGTGACAGCTACATGGTTTGAACACTCACTCTCTCTCTGTTCACCACAATGCAGCCTCAGAACTCTCTTTAATCCCTCCCTTCCTCTCTCCGCTCACTCCCATCATCCTTTCCTGCTCCTCCTCCTCCTCCTCCTCCTCCTCTTCCTCCTCCTCCTCCTCGCGCTAACCTTTTCCCCTCCGGATCCCTGGCGCCAAGTGACTCATCCCAGCGTCACTTCCGTCGGCCATATTGAAACCTTAACGGAGATGCCGCTTTACTAATGAGTCACCCACTAGTTCTTCCTCCTCCAAGGCTGCCGCTAGGATGCCACCGCGACCTAATGCCTTTCTCTCCTTTAATAAGCGTCAAAAATGAGCTCTATGTACATTTGTTTGTAGAAGGTTCAGTACTTTACAAGCAGAGTCGGTAATGCTTCCCTCCCTCCGTCTACATCATGAGTAAACAACCAATTACAAGTGATTCGCCTCTGACGTCACGCACACAGATCCGATCACAATGGTTTCATCTCTCAACTCATCGCTGGGTGAAGGAAGAAGGGCTGTTATAGATCTTCTCTTCCTTCCTATGCCATGACATCACGTAACATGAAAGAGAAAACGTCCAATCAATCGATACCATGTGTTCTATTTCACGACATCACAGACGCACCATCATTATGCGTCCGTCTGTTCATTATTGCAGAAAATACTCGTGTCGTTAGATTGTCTCCGTTACTGTCCTCGATTGGTAAGGGAGACCAAGACACACTACACAACACCTTCTTGTGGACATTTTTTCTCTCTTCCTAACACATACATACATTATTGACAACTTAGAATTCAATGCTTAAACTTCAAAATAAAACACGTAGGCATTTATAGAGATTGGAATGTGCGCCCTTCACTGTAAAAGATTGAAGAGGAGGAGGAGGAGGAGGAGGAGGAGGAGGAGGAGGAGGAGGAGGAGGAGGAGGAGGAGGAGGAGGAGGAGGTGGTGGTGGTGGTGGTGGTAGAAAGAATAAGAGGAAGGAGGAAAAAAAGAATAAAAGACAAGGGGAGTTGGAGAAGCAGGAGAGAAGGTAATTGAGAATGAAAGGAAGTAAGAGAAGGAGACGGAGGAGAGAATATGGAGTTGGAATTCACTCGAGCGACTGATGAAAGATAAACATGTAAGAGGGACCCACGTCCAGTCCATCACCCCGAAGCGGAGATTAGAGGCACACACACACACACACACACACACACACACACACACACACACACACACACACACACACACACACACACACACACATAGTTCTTCATGATGTATGCAAAAAAATAAGTTAGTATAAGCTAAGGTTCCTTGCCACTCACACATGTTCCTTACATCACCCACCTACGCACACAGGGGCACCAACTTCATAACAAAAACAGCCTTGTGTGTACGGACGTGTTAGTGCCCCTCTGATCCTATCCTTACACACACACACACACACACACACACACACACACACACACACACACACACACACACACATACACACACACACACACACAGCAGCAGCAGACGAAGGTAAATATTCAACTCCACATGGGACAAACAGACGCAAACACATTTCCCTTACAAGCACCACCACTCACTCCATTCTAATTACCGTACCCAGGCCCTCCTTCAGCCCTCCCTCTCTCTTTGCCTGCTCAATCCCTTACCACCCCGTCCTCCCTGCTACTCCCTCCCAACTCACCCCAACCCCTGTACTACCACCACCACCCTACACTCTCTATCCCTCCCAGCCCTTCCTCACTTCCTCCTTACCATCGCCGATTTCTCCCGTCGGAAGAATCACTTGGGACAGCCAGTAAGTAACCCAGCTAGACCGAGGCCTGCGTGATGGAGGGAGGGAGAGGGAATCATAAATCATGGAAGACAATGGAGGATGTTGGGCAAGGCATTACGAAGGCTGTAGTGGGGTAGGCGCGGCTCATTCACGATCAGGGAGAGTAAACGCGGAGAAAATAAAAGAGAGTAAGGGAGAAAGGAAGAGGGTAGGGTAGTAAGTGTATTTGTGTCCAAGGAAACGAGTGGCTGAGATTGTCTTGTCTTGTCTTCTTGTCTTGTTTTGTTTTGTTGTTCATTTTAATCATGCTCGTTTTTTTTTTCCGGTGTTTTCGTCTTCCTTTCCTGCTGTTTTTGTGTGCTTGTGTTTGTGCAGTGGAGTGGTGTGTGTGTGTGTGTGTGTGTGTGATTGTGTTTCGGTTTCCTATACGAGATAATCATGATAATAATGACGGCAGTAAAAACGATGCACATTATATAGTACTGTGATCTCCAAGTGTTCGGTGCCTGACTTTTCCCCAGTCACTGTTATTGCAGACATGACACACCACCAAGAAAGAGTAAATCCTGTCCCTTGGTGGCCTTGTCTGGGCGGGGTGAAGGCAGCATCATCGCACAAGCCACGTCTCTACCCTCTCCTACAGCGGGAACTCGTTGATTAATAGTCTTTCCTAGCGCAGTTCCTCGCTCCTTCCATCCCCTTCCTCCCCCTCCCCTGGTAACATCTGCAGTAGGAGACGTGACCTGTAAGCTCCCCATGACACCCCTCTCCTTGCTCCAGCCACAACACCTGGGCCAGCAGCTGAGGCTCACCCGGCTGGCGGCTCAGTCTGGAGAGCGCTGTACCATTATCATTAATGAGGCCACTATGGATGATTCCTATTAATATATTCGTGTGTATGTGTGTGTGTGTGTGTGTGTGTGTGTGTGTGTGTGTGTGTGTGTGTGTGTGTGTGTACGTTACTGAAATGAAATTGCGCCGGCAGCTTTAATGCACTCCCATAAATGTTGGTCTAAATGTTGATCGCCCGAGACACAGGGACGGTATAAGATGATTAACAAATATAAGCCGGGGAGGGACGGACAAATGTGTATCCGGATTTCCAGTCGAGTTCGTTAAATCACGTACGGATATTAGACCAGCTTCATGACGGGTCCCAGAATGGAGCGGGAGGAGGAGATCACAAGGAGACACTGCTGCGGATATGTGCGTGGTTTCCCGAGATCAAGAGCGGATGTACGAGTGGATTAGCATGCAGAATCAGAATCGGATACCTGGATGAACACACAGATCGACCATATGATCAGAAGTGCATTGGAGGTCTGTCAAGATCGCCTTTATCTCACTCGCGAACCACAATAAACCGCTGATACACTGCACTGTTTCAACCTTCAACCTCCAATACACTACCTTTTATATTAGCAACGTCTCCTCTACTTAGTCTTCCTTCCTAGCCCTATACACTACTCTCAGCCACCTTCATCCTGCAGTGCTTTCCTTCACCCTTTTTCGTGTGTTTTCTTCGTTACTCTCGCCAAGTCCTCCCTCCGCTCACTACTTCAGACTCTTCCCTTCAGTTCCAGCTTTTATCTGTCCCCCTCTCCCTCTCTTCTGTCACATCCTGTCCTTGCACATTTCAACAGCACAGATGTACCCACTCAGTCATGCACACACACACACACACACACATACACACACACACACACACACACACACACACACACACACACACACACACACACACACACACACACACACACACACATTGCACCCTGTTGTTATTTGCGAATACATTCTCTAATTGCTTACTAATCACTATACACGTTTACACAGACATACAAATAGACATGCAGCCAGAATGACTAGTAGTACACACGTATACTGTACTACACATTTACGAGTCTTTCCATGGAACACCCTTGCTTAATAGATGCGATCCTAAGGCACTGCTGAGGGAGAAAAAAAACAAGCCTCGAATGACCGATAAGATATGACTTTGTTTTGGAAAGTTTGCGCAACTATCATATAAATGAATCCTTTATGCATTACAATTGGTCATGAACAAAGAAACAACGTCCCTCCGTACACACACACACACACACACACACACACACACACACACACACACACACACACACACACACACACACACACACACACAACCACATGCTTCTCTCAAGGACATATCCCCTCCTGCAAGCACTCCAAGCCATCCCACCACTCCACTCATTCCTTCCTCCCCTTCCTCCTTCCCTCCACCTGACTCCTACCCCTCCCCCCTCCCACCTCCCCCCTTCCCTCCACCGTACGCCAGCCATGTATTCCACAAACCTTTCAGCTACACATCAAGCCTAAAGTTGTTTGTGGTCTCCCTTCCCTCCCCCTCTCTACCATCTGTTTTTTTTTATTTCTCCCTCTTCTTTTTATCAAACCTTCTTCTCCTCCTCCTCCTCCTCTTCCTCCTCCAAGCACGTTCAGCACTCTTTGGTTACAGCACCGATGCACCTCTATACTTATTCTTGATTATCTCTATATTTATTTACTGTTTTTTTCTTCAATGTAACTCTTCCCTTATGGTTAGTTAATGTCTTTATTTATTTATTTATGTTTTTTTTTCGTGTGTGTGTGTGGCGGGGAATTATTGTTTGTTTAAATATCTTACGGTCTTCTTTTTTTTTTTTTTTTACGCACTAAGAAGCAGATTTACTTTCTGCACACGCGCGCGCATACACACGCGTGCGCATACACACGCGCGCGCATACACACACACACACACACACACACACACACACATGCATGGCTGACTCATGGCATTTCCAGTCGTTACATCCCTGTGCTTCTTTTTTCTTGGTTATTACACAGTCTATCTGCATGTACCCAGCCAGCCAGCCTTCCAAGAACCCATCACCACATACATACATCCTTCAAGGGAAGGTTATTTTCGTCTTGCCTTCATGCCTCCTTTTTTTTCTTTTTTTCTTCATCTGCTTTCATTTTTATTATAGACAAGATTTACGTTTTCTCGTTTTAATTCTTACTTTATTATTACACTCTTGTCGTCTGTTCCTTTACACGTAAGATAAGTTTTAAAAGTTTATGTAATATTAGATTATTTTCAACGTTTTCCTTGTGTTTATTGCGTGATAGAATTAAGTGTTGGCTTATCAACTGATTACTTGCAGTATTATTATCGTATACTCATTGTGAAAAAATCCATAATATATTTTACTAACTCTCTCTCTCTCTCTCTCTCTCTCTCTCTCTCTCTCTCTCTCTCTCTCTCTCTCTCTCTCTCTCTCTCTCTCTCTCTCTCTCTCTCGCTCTCTCCCTTACTGCGCCGTAATACACTCAGTCCCCAATTCTCCTCCTCCTCCTCCTCCTCCTCCTCCTCCTCCTCCTCCTCCTCCTCCTCCTCCTCCTCCTCCTCCTCCTCCTCCTCCTCCTCTGCCAACCCCACATGCCGATCATTCCCTACCACTTCTCCCCTTTCCGTCCTCTTAATCACCTTCACCTTCGCCTCTTCGTCCTCCTCCTTCTTCCCTTCCTACTTCCCCTGCTGCCTGCCTGAAACTGAGGGGCTACGTTGGGGTTAGTCCTTCATTCGGTGTTACTAAGGACAGTAGTTTTTGGCTTTGGTCACTGTTTTTGTACTTCCCTCTCACTTTCCTGCTACTTTCTTCCATTTATCCTACACCTCCATGCTTTTTTAGTCTTATGTTATTGTTTTATCCTTATTTTCTTCTTTATTTTGTTCTCTCGTCCTGTGGTTTGAGTTTGTTTTTAGTTATGAAATGTTTGAGTGGTTGGTGTTTGGTCTGTCATCTGTTCAGTCTAAAGCTATTTATCTGTTGACTTTTTATTTCTTTTTTTTTTCTCATGTTTTTTTTCGCTTTTTTTTTCTTCAAGATGTGTGACAGTTATCCGCAACATCAGCTTTTCTTTTTTCCTTTACAGCCGCGTCTTGGAGCGAGCAGGACACCACCAGCACGTTTGCCTCAAGGTGATGGATGGACAGGCTTTTGAAAGGTGAGGGAACACGCAGGGAAGAGGAAGAGCTCTAGTTAGCGGCTTTTGAGAACCAGAATCGGCTGTTCGTAAACTTTTTTTTTTGCAGGAGATTGCATGTTCTGGGGGAAGTTTCATAGGTGGGTGGGGAGGAAGGGAATGAGGGAGTAGAGGAAGGGGATTGTAACAGCAGTAAACACGGCTTTTGGAAGGAATAAATGGCTGTAGCGGAGAGCGTTTGTGTTTCGAGAGGCTTGTAGGAGCGAGAGTTAGTGGGGAGAGAGATGGAACGTCTGCGGGGGAGGAAATTTTGGGAGCGAGGGGACCGTTGTGCGAGGGGCGGTTTTTAGGGACTACTGAGGGCGGGAGGAAGGCACACCGTATGGAAGGCAGGGATATAGAAGGAAGGGATCATGGCGGGTGGGTTCAAGGGGCCCCAAGTGACAAAGACTCGTATATTACAAAGTTCGTGCACAGGGATAAAGTGGGGATTACCTCGCCCAGGTCTTCTGCCTCTTTTTTTTTCCCTTTCTCACTCTCTCTCTCTCTCCCTCTCCTTCAAAGCGGAAAGAGCGAATACTCCATCTTTTTCTCTCTTAATTTTCCGCGGTAACGAAGATCATAATTAAGTTGGCGTGACGCGTGAGGTCAGGAAAACAACTTGTGAGCAAACCATAAAATAAACTGTCCATTTTTTTTCTTCTTCTTCTTCTTCGGAGGCGGAAAGAGGGACTAGTTTATGTTAGTCTGACAAAAGTCTGAAGGGGGAAGCAGCACGTAAATAAACTTCCATCTCCGTCTCTTTTATGTAAACCCAACTAAGGACAGACACCATTTTCTCGACATCAGCTTAAGATAACACCTCAAATGGTCATGTCGTGTGTTATTCCAAGGAAGCTGTGAATACTCTCTCTCTCTCTCTCTCTCTCCCTCAGAAGCCTCGAATAATTACCAGAACCGTGTAGTATTGCCGCCTTGCAGATACCAAGATGTTTGTTAGTACCACACTGCCAACCTCTCGTGGGGCCCAGACGGCTTGAGTCATGATGGGATGTCACTACGATACTCCTGAGCACCATCTGTCTGTCTTCAGCGGTGTGGCGCGGCCCAGGTTATCACTAGGCTGGCATGCAAACACCTCGTGACAAAGGGAAGCTCGGAGATGCAGAGAAGCTCCAACTCTTCAAGGAGGGAGGGAGGCAGGGAGGATGGAGTTCAATTCTACATTCATAGGCTTACTCACAAACCTCATCTACATAGACCTGGTGTTCTTTTCTTCATACGTTTGAATAAGTGTAGGAAAAGTAGGTTCTTGAGAGACAGGTGGCTTAAGAATGCTAAGTGGCGGCCGGGGAGGAGTACTGGGTGGCAGCCTTCGCGAGGATGCTGGTTTGAGAGCAACACAGACTGGGAGAGACGGGTGACGAGGGCCTCCAAGTCACCAACAAAGCAGGAGTAAGGGTGAGGAGATGAAGGCAGCTTACGAAATGGGGGTCGTTTGGCCTCATCTCCTCCTGCCTTCCCTTCTCGCCCTCCCTGTCTCCCTCCCTTACGTAATCTAGTTCCTCTCGTCCCTCTCTCGTTCCTCTCCCTTCCCCGCTACACCAGAGGTACGGCCACTATTTTGGTGTTCCGCGGCCACTAATTCTGTCATCATGAATGTTGTCCTCGTTAAGGCTAGATATTTGTGCGATCTCTCTCTCTCTCTCTCTCTCTCTCTCTCTCTCTCTCTCTCTCTCTCTCTCTCTCTCTCTCTCTCTCTCTCTCTCTCTCTCTCTCTCTCTCTTTTGTATTGTTAGTACGTATATTTTGGTTTCGCTGTTTTCCCCTCTTCCTCTCTGACCTTAGTGTTGCCCACACCACTTATCAGGCTTCACCCACAACGGCTTCAGGACGAATATATATACTCCAATCACACACACGCATACACACACATACACACACACACACACACACACACACACACACACACACACAAGGCATGTTCGTTATCTTCTGCTCTTAGCTATGTATCAAAGTTATATGAAATGGAAAAAAGTATAGAATTTTTTTGTTTTTAACAGAAAGGAAATGTGGTCGCACGAATGACCTTAAGAAAGAGAAAGAAAATTCAGAATGTCTTGCAAGTCTGGCTGGGGCCGTCGGGAAAATTACCTCCAGAGACTCGTAATTGACGGAGGTCCTCTGCTGGCGGCCTGTTTTGAGAAATGTAATGTGTGTCTCTCACGGGAAGGAACTCTCATCCCTTCGCTGCCACCACCATGGCCCTGGCGATGCCACTTCTCAACCCTACCACCGCCACCACCACCACCAACCACCATAAATACCCACAAATATAACCAGAAAACAACAGGGATGATAATAATGATAATAATAATAATAATCATAATTGTAATAATACTAACAACAACACCAACAGTAGCAGCAGCAGCAAAGTCTCCCTCCTTCCCCACGGTTTGCATTTTGCTGAGACTTGTGACATCTTAGAGAAAGGAAGACGCACATTGGAATTCAAAACAGGAAGCAGGTGTTAAGAAAGGAAACATAAAAACATAAGAATAAAAAAAGTAATAAACGCACGGCCGCCCAGACAGAGTAGCAGAGGCGGAGACGGAAAGTGTGAACGAAAAAAACTCTCTCCCCTTCCACATTAGTTCGCCGCTGCAGGACTCGCCCACAGGAGGCCACATTTCTCTGAAGTGGCCAGATTTGTGGGTCTACGCGGCCCTGAAAACCTGGTCAAAGAAGCCATATTTTACGCCGTCTGGGAGGTTACCGTTCCCTTAGCCTCCGTTGGGTGGTACGCGGCGCCTTGGTCTGCTCGGAAGGGAACGCCGCAACGCATCACCAAAACCAGCTTCAGAACACCAGGAATGAACGTCTTGTTTTGGACATATTTATTGTTATTTTTTTTTACCATATTTCTCGTACAATTTATTATTATATTGTATCAGAATGGTGTGTTTTTTGGTCCTCTGCTGCCACTAGAAACAGTTTACTATCTTGGAAGTTAATATACGTTCCATAAAGACAGTATTTTATTATCAGCCATAGTCATTATTTATTTTGAAACGTTATGAAGGCGAATGAAGTTTCTTACGTAAAGTGAAGATAACTTGATAGACCTCAAGTTCTGGAAGACAGACACACACACTCAAAAAATGAAGGCAGACTGAAATATTATAAATTTCTATGAAATATTCACATGCCAGAAAAAGCTGATTTATGTAACTGAGAAAAGCTTGGATAATAGCACCTAAGGAAAAAAAGTGAGAAGCCTTTGTTGTCATGATTGATGGAGGACGGCACCAAGGGGAGCGGGAGGACCTTCTTGGGCTGTACATGAATGTGAATTGCGACTTTATGAACCTATAATTTGCGTGAAGAAAGTGATAGAAAGTAATGGAAGTCTACCGATCCTACCCTAAAAATAATAGATTGACAAATAGAGAAACCAAGAAGAAAATCCTGATGGGTTTGATGTATGGATTACGATCAATGGTTTTCCAAAGAGATGAAGAGAAAAAATATTGTACGAAAATTGTATACAAGGCATTGAAAGGCGTCTCCCTTCACGAAAAACACCAACTCCATCGTCAACTACATCATGAAAAAAGAAAATACAAGAGATATACTACTAGAAAACTTCACATATGTTTTACGGAACTAGAAAGATTAAATTAAAAATAGAATAAGAAAAAGAAAGCAAGTCTAAGGGTTGAATAAGAACGTGCTTGTATGTGCAGCCAAGAACAGACCAAGACTAGAAAACACTGAATATTATCATTAGTAGACCAGCAGACGAAGACACCAGGTTATGCATCGGCAAAAACTCGATACTGGAGGAGGAAGTATAGTAGAAGTAGTAGTAGAAGTAGTAAGTAGTAGTAGTAGTAGTAGTAGTAGTAGTAGTAGTAGTAATAGCAGCTTTTGTAACAGCAGTATCACGGGAAATTTCGTGAAGCGGATTTACAGATATACACGTTAACGGATAAACGACTACATATACATCAACACACACCACCATAATCCGCATGTTATCCCAGTGACGAACAAACAAAATAACAACAGAGAGCATCAGGAGCGCGATGCCTTTATTCACAGGTGACCGCAAAGTTAATGGGCCTTAAAAACACATCTCCTAAATGTTAGTGCATAAAATCGAGGGGAAATTGCGTTCAGCCCTTAATTATATATAGGGTTCAACGGCACGCCATTTTTGTTCTATCATAAAAAAAAAATGGTATGCTTTGTGTTACTGAATGAATGGAAAGTATAATATTTCTATGCAAGTTTTATAATGAACCCAAATGTTTGTAATGGATGTCTTTGGGAAACAGTAATAATTGTTCTTCATTCTCTCTCTCTCTCTCTCTCTCTCTCTCTCTCTCTCTCTCTCTCTCTCTCTCTCTCTCTCTCTCTCTCTCTCTCTCTCTCTCTCTCTCTCTCTCTCTCAACATACACACACTTAAGTGGTACTTGTTTAAGTCATGTTCTTAAGTTAGATCTATCTGTATCTATTTTTCTTGTGTCTGTGATGTAAGCCGCAATATCTAACAGCATTTATCAAGGTTTATTTCTTACCTCAGTTAACGCCAATTTTTATTACATCAGAGTAATTTATTTAACGCCCAGTGGTGGTACATAATAACTTTCATTTCAAGTGGTGGTTATAATACAAAGCTCATTATCATCACCATCATTATCTTACATTGTACAATTGTTCACTCGGTTTAAGGCCAGTAGGAGGAACAAGAGAAAACATCAGACATCAGACAAACGATTAACCTTCGCTTTAAACGCTTGACAATTTTCTTCGCTCATGGTGCCATTACGGAGAGTGTTTCACAAGTTCGTCATTGGGGGAATCAAGCACCTGGAAGATCGTGATTTATTAGGTCATCATCGACTTTACTGGGGCGGTTCACGGGGCATGGATGGATGAATCAACTTTGTAGTATTCTTTGAGGGAGACACAGAAAGAGAAGGACACACACACAGAGACAGAGAGAGAGAGAGAGAGAGAGAGAGAGAGAGAGAGAGAGAGAGAGAGAGAGAGAGAGAGAGAGAGTGAGAGAGTGAGTCCACCCCGCCCGCCTTGTTACCAGCTGAGAGGTCGAGAGAGGCCCGCCAACCCCTCCCTCAACACCTCCCAGAAGTCTCGTACATTATCAGGAATTACCCCAGCAGGCAATTAAGGGTTGGGAGGGAGGCAGGGGTGGCAACACTGCGTAGGTGAGCGTCGAGAAAGGGAGAGAGAGAGAGAGAGAGAGAGAGAGAGAGAGAGAGAGAGAGAGAGAGAGAGAGAGAGAGAGAGAGAGAGAGAGAGAGAGAGAGAGAGAGAGGAGAGAGGAGAGAAAGAGGCGAAAAGTAAGAAAAATATTAACATTTGCACAAAAGACGATGTAGGCCGCCACTTTTTGAAATTGTCTATGTGTGTGTGTGTGTGTGTGTGTGTGTGTGTGTGTGTGTGTGTGTGTGTGTGTGTGTGTGTCCCTGCCGACAAACCGCACACTCGTGAAAGCACCGCAAGATTCTGTGGGTGTCGATTTCCTGTCGGGTACGAGCACACGCCGCTGACTGCATTACTTCTGCGTTGATCTGCTTTTTATGCCCTGTGTGTGTGTGTGTGTGTGTGTGTGTGTGTGTGTGTGTGTGTGTGTGTGTGTGTGTGTGTGTGTGTTATTCGCTCCCTCTCTCTCTCTCTTTATATTGCATTCTACCTTCACTTTTCCAATTTCTTAACGTCTGTCTCCTCTTCTTCTCTCCTTCATCTTCCTTCTTCCAAGTCGTCTTGCCTTTCCTCCTCCTCTTCCTTCTCTTGCTTCTCTTTTTATTCCTCTTCCTCCTGCTTCTCCATCTCACAATAATCTTCTTTTTCATCTTCTTTTTCTTCTTCCTCCTCCACTTCTTCTCTCCTCCCAATCTTCCACCTCCTTTTCCGTCTCCTATTTCTTCTTCTTCATGATCTTCTCCACCATCGTTTTCACCTCTGTATCTTCTCTCCTCTTACTGGCATTCTCTCCCTCCCCTCTTTTCATCCATCCCTTTCTTTCCTTTTTTCTTTCTCCTCCTCATCCACCTTCATTGCGTCTGGGGGTGACCGGAGGGGAGTGGAGACAAGCATGAGTGAAGGTTCGGCTTCTTGTGAAAGTGAATTTTCTCTCACTGCAGGACGTGCTGAAGGTTAAAGTTGTCTTACTCCGATTTTTTACCATTATTTGACGTTAGGTGTTTATTGAAGAGTGTTAAGGACTCGGAAAGTTCAGTGGAGGAGGTTTCTTTCTTTAAGGGAAACATTTTATCTGGCTTGGCTTGGCTTGGCGCGGCGTGAGTTTTGAAGGTTGTGGCGGAAAATAAAAGTGGTTTTGTACTCTTTTATTTTGTTTTTTTTGTTGCCATGTCGATGCTATTTCAATACTATTATGGTCGCTGTTCTTTTCATATATTTTGAACACACTAGTCGCTTTTTTTTTACTGTTTTCATCTCATTTACTTCTCTATCCTTTCCTTTCCTAGCCTTTAGTGCGCAGGAAGTGATTGCGCATCGATCCCTACCACTCTCAGGCTGTTCTCGGCATCGGTGTCCTTAACCTTTAATTCACCTGCACTCCACACGCGTCCAGTGGCTCCAGTGCTCCTTGCCAGAACCCTCAGTGCCTCGCCTCCCTCTACCTCCAAAGTAAATTCAATTCCACACCATATCCAGCATCCTACAACCTCCACACTCCTCCACACACAATGCTGGCTAGACAAACGCTGCACTTCCGTTTGTCCACGACCCCACATGTCCACAAATGCACTCTCTGTTTCACTCGATCCCCACGATAGACACCCACATTGTTTGTCTCTCGCGCCTCACAACTTACACTTTCCCAGAGCAACCCTCATACAATTCCACTTCCATCGCGTTAACTAAATACAAATCGTTTGCACTCCTTCACTAGATATCTGTTTTGGGTCCCACTCAAAGGTACTGTTTTCGTTTAGTTTCTATCACATTTTCCTTTTGTTGTTTGACGTTGATGCGTTGATTATATTATTCCCGTCCATTGTGAATTTCGAAACTAAATAGGAAGCATAAAGACAGAATCATCATCATCAGCAACAGCAGCAGCAACAGCAGCAGTAAGGTGGCATGCCGTCAGCAGTAGTCTACACCCTCCCCATCAGCGTGGTGTTATGGGTGTGCCTTGCCTTTGTAATCCTGGCCTGGACTCTGGTACTACTCTCACCCTTTATGACCACAGCGTTGCCCTTTTTGTTCCCTCCGTCGGTGTGGCAGTGTTGTTCCCCCAGTCACAGCCTCCAACGCTGGTGGGTAATAGGCAAAAACTCTGCCGTAGTGCTGCGGCTCAATTGTATATTCATGGTAATGCGGTAGACAATGTGCTGTGCTGTGCTGCAACACTAGCACCAGCGACTGTAATAAGTGTCGGTGCAGCGTCTTCTAGGAAAATAATGCCGATTCAGCCGGTGTATATGTACATTAATATTCCCAAAACGAGAGGGTAATGTGACGTGCAGTCTTGATGCTGTGCTTTCAATGCCTTCGTAGACATTTGGTGTACAGTTAATTCGTGGTATTTGTCTTGCTGCTTCTCTAGAAAGGCGACCAGTGGCGTGAGCACTTCTAAGTTTTCTTTTGAGGCTAATCACTGTAATATTAACTAGTTGTATATGAATGTTAGTCATCAAGTGGTTGGTAGTCACGAACGGAGGCTGAAAACAAGAAAGGAGAAAGAGTGAAAGAGAGTGTGATACTATATTTTATCTGTTATCGAGTTTTTTGGTTGGTTTTTGCTTCTCTCTCTCTCTCTCTCTCTCTCTCTCTCTCTCTCTCTCTCTCTCTCTCTCTCTCTCTCTCTCTCTCTCTCTCTCTCTCTCTCTCTCTCTCTCTCTCTCTCTCTCTCTCTCGCTCAATTCCAACTTTCTAGCTTACCAGACTTTTTCAACTCTACAGGATTTTAGGGACCAATTTTCTTCCCTTCTGTGAGGTTACATAAACTCACACTAAGATACAGAAGGCACCCCTTAATACACACACACACACACACACACACACACACACACACACACACACACACACACACACACACACACACACACACACACACACACACACGCATTACGTATAGATCAGAGTGCTATGTTAATCTGTGTGACTCTCGCCCTTGATTCAGTGTCTCCTTTAGCTAATATTCAAGAAATGTCGCCTTACCCGGAGCGAGAGAGAGAGAGAGAGAGAGAGAGAGAGAGAGAGAGAGAGAGAGAGAGAGAGAGAGAGAGAGAGAGAGAGAGAGAGAGAGAGAGAGAGAGATGGCAATGTTGGCGGCACTCTGTAGTGTTAATTATATGAAAAATTTATGGCCGACAAATGGTGCCTTCCTGGGGACACTGTTCATCATTTTGTTAATTTACAGATGATGGATTCCGAACTGTTTCTCCTCACGATGGTGGTGGTGGTGGTGGTGGTGGGTGATTCTGGACACCTGGTACTGATGTTGTTGTTGTTGTTGTTGTTGTTGTTGTTGACGATAGATGGAGCTGATTGTGGTGGTAACGGTGTTGTATTTGATTTGTCACTGCCTCATTTCTTTAGTTTTTTTCTTTCCCTTTATTTCACTTCATTATTTCGTTTTCTTATTTGTTTATGAATCATTGTATGTTATTTCGAAACACTTTTTTTTTTTCGTTTCACCCCTTAGCTTTTTTTTTGTTTTCATTCTCCATAATTCATTTCTTGGTATAAATATTTTGCGCCTCATATTGACATGTGCACTTCAGGAATGTCAGGAAGTTCATAATGCAGAGTAAAAAAAAATAAAGTTATATATATCTGAATATTTTAGTCTTCTTTGTGCGTAGCCACTAAGAAAAGAAGAAGAAGAAGAAGAAGAAGAAGAAGAAGAAGAAGAAGAAGAAGACATAGAAGAAGAAAGAGGAGGATGTGAAGGAAGAAAAACAAAATCAGGATAGGAAACACCAGACATAATCTATCCCATCCCAACCAACACACACACAACACACACACACACACACACACACACACACACACACACACACACACACACACACACACATACAAATAAATAACTTTGAATCTCCTTTGTTAAATTCTCGCTTACGCTCGTCGTGTTGGCTTCGCGAGAGGTGAGTAATGTCCGTCTCTGCTCCTCCTTCCTCCAGTGTTAATTAGGAAGGTTGTGTCGGCGTCCGTCTGAGTAATGAAATAATTTGTTTCAGCTTATGGCTCGCGTAACTCCTCTCTGTATCGAGCCTTGAGGAAGCACAAGGAGGGAGGAAGGAGGGAGGGAAGGTGTGAGGCTGAGAAATGTGTGAGGGTGAATATGTGCACTACAACAATAATGAAAGAGAGAGAGAGAGAGAGAGAGAGAGAGAGAGAGAGAGAGAGAGAGAGAGAGAGAGAGAGAGAGAGAGAGAGAGAGAGAGAGATAGGCAGACAGGCAGGCAGGCAGGCAGTCTCTACCTCCCAACAGGTGGGCGTGGCGTAGCACTGTTTACTCAGCTAATTGTGTTGCCTTGTGTTTTGGTTCGCGGTGTGTGTGTCTAGGAGGAGGGAGGGAGGAGGGGGCAGGAGGAGCAAAGTGTTTCCTAATGGCCAGAAACACACCACCGCCACCACCTCCCTCGTTTTGCTGTGGTAAGACTTTTCCTCTCTCTCTCTCTCTCTCTCTCTCTCTCTCTCTCTCTCTCTCTCTCTCTCTCTCTCTCTCTCTCTCTCTCTCACAGTGTCTGGCCTGAACTTTAAGCTATAAAAACCCTTGCGTTGAGTTAATTGCAGTCAACATGTGCATTGTGCTGTTGTTGTGTGCTTTAGAAGATCATTTACACTTGGTTGCCAGACACGAACTTGTTGTCTTTCCTCCTTTTATTCCCATACAGTGATTGAAGATGAGAGAGAGAGAGAGAGAGAGAGAGAGAGAGAGAGAGAGAGAGAGAGAGAGAGAGAGAGAGAGAGAGAGAGAGAGAGAGACGACATATATAGCCTGGTTACATTTCTTAAAGGCGAAAGAATTCATATAAATTAATTCTCTTCATTTAACGATGTTCATAGGTTACTTAGCGTCCATGTGACTCTCAGCCTTATGATGCGAGTCCCTAGAGATGGAAACCCCTTGCCCCGAGACTTGCATGTAGGCTTCTTGGGGGGCGGGGGAGGGGCAGGGCGGGTTATGAAGAACACGCCAAGGCCACACACACACACACACACACACACACACACACACACACACACACACACACACACACACACACACACAGACACACACATTATTCACCATTACACGCTAGTCATGTACACACCATTAGCCTTTCCCTTACTCCTCTGATCCTTCGTTACTCGCACCATTAACACCCACCATTGCCTTGCCCATTCATGCCCTTTTTTCTTGCTATTAATGCATCTTAATTTCATGTGCAGTATCACATTTCATCTACTGTGCGTGAGTGTCTTTATTTTGATCGTGTTTCTGAGTTTATTTATGTTGTGTCTATTTATTTATTTATTTGTTTATGGTTTATTATCCATGTGGTTGTTAGATACTTCATGTTTTTCTTTTCATTCGTCATGGCGTTAAGTTGCATCTCTCTTTAGCTTGGTTCATTCCTAGCATTACTAAACAGCCACGTCACATGTACCCAATTCATGACATTAGTTTTAATTATTATCCATCACGGCGCCAGACGTCACCACAACTACCACCACTACTACTACTACTACTACTACTACTGCTACTATTACCACCACTATGGCGCCACCTCCCTCCCTCGAAGACCTCCACTAACACTGAAAACCCTTGTTCCCCTGAAGGAGCTCACGTCTCTGCCTTGGTAAAGAAAAAAATAGTTCAAGTACGGCATATAAAGATTCCACAGCACTATTACCAACTCGCTGCACCGCTAAAGAGGAAAGGAGTGGAGGCAGAGAGGGACGGAGTGAGGGGGCGAGGGAGAGATTGGAGACACGAAAGAATGAGGGAAAGGAAGGGAAGAAGAGAGGGTAAGAAACCGGCACTGAGAAGGAAAATATCTTAATTATGATTTATGAGGATGATATTGGCAGTTTGCGTGTGTGTGTGTGTGTGTGTGTGTGTGTGTGTGTGTGTGTGTGTGTGTGTGTGTGTGTGTGTGTGTGTGTGTGTGTGTGTGTGGTTGTGGGTGTAAATGTGTTTTATATCACTGCTTCTGGGAGCATTTCTATTACAAAGAATATTTTTTCACACACACACACACACACACATACACACACACACATATATAATCACCCCCAATGCTTCACCCTCCCTCCCTTCCTCCCCTTGACATGCACAATACAACCACATACATACTTTACACTCCCCTTTCAGCCTCCCTCCCGCCCTCCCTTTCCCCTGCAGTCAGAACAATAACGGCAACCACAACGATAATAATCCAGCAAAATCCATTTCTGCATCGGACTGTACAAGCGAAGCGGACCAAGCGGATCAGTTCTGTCCGCCGAAGGAAAATACGTTAGATTGAATGCCGGTTTATTTACTGATTCATTTTTTTTTTCAAGAAAGTATACGAGTCATTAACATAGTTTTTTATTATTATTATTATTCTTATTCTATTCAGTATCATTATAACATCAGTGAATATTTTTTTTCTTCTCTCCCTCTCTCTCTCTCTCTCTATTATGATTAGATAAAAGTAATACACAAACATACAATACAAAGCTATACATGTAAGCAATGATTTAGTCTGTACCACCCACTGTATTTTTTTTCCCCTCTCCTTCATACATTGATTTTATTCCTTTCCTCTCTTTGGTGTGATGGACGATGACGCAAGGAACTTTTTTTCCATTTCAAGTTTAGTTTTTTCCTTTTTTTATTTAAGAGAGTGTAATTCCAACGCGATGATATAATACCAAAAAAAAATCATTCTCTCTCTCTCTCTCTCTCTCTCTCTCTCTCTCTCTCTCTCTCTCTTTCACTCTCTTTATACTGGTGTGGAGACCCGAAAGGTAAGGAGAAAGGCAGGCAGACAGGGAGGCGGAGACAGAGGCCGGATCAGGAGATGGAGGAGTAAGAGGAAGAGGAGGACGAAGAGGAAGGGAAGAGAGAGAGTGGAGAGGGTTGGAAGGGGCGTGAGGAGGAGAGGATAGAGGGGAAGGAAGGGAAGGGGTAGGGAGGGTCGAGTGGAATTTCAACCATTGCTATTCTTTTCAGTTCCTCCTCCAATATTCAACCTATTTAGACTTAATAAACTGGAATTATATAATGAGACCAGGAAAACGGCCACCGGGGGAAGGGACTTTGACCTTTCCTGCAGGAGGTCACAAGCCCCTGGGTCCTTGGCAGGTCTTGGGCGACTTTCGGGGCACTGGAGCTGAATGGGTCTTTTTGAGAATTTTAGGTTATGGTGTACGAGAAAATAAAGGCGGAAGATGACAAGTAAGGAACTCTTTCTCCCCCTCTTCTCTCTCTCTCTCTCTCTCTCTCTCTCTCTCTCTCTCTCTCTCTCTCTCTCTCTCTCTCTCTCTCTCTCTCTCTCTCTCTCTCTCTCTCTCTCTCTCACTTTATAAATTGTTAGCGATTATTATATAACATTCCTTTTTCAATGTTTGTAGTGAAAATATTGGGTAACATTCATTGTGTGTGTGTCTGTGTGTGTGTCGTTGTGTGTGTGTGAGAGAGAGAGAGAGAGAGAGAGAGAGAGAGAGAGAGAGAGAGAGAGAGAGAGAGAGAGAGAGAGAGAGAGAGAGAGAGAGAGAGAGAGAGAGAGTGTTTATGTATGTCTGTCTGAGACTAACGGAGATTTATCAATGGGGGAGTAGGGTGTGAGAAAGAAAAAGAGGGTTGTATCTTCGACTAATTATCTCTCTCTCACTCTCTCTCTCTCTCTCTCTCTCTCTCTCTCTCTCTCTCTCTCTCTCTCTCTCTCTCTCTCTCTCTCTCGATCATAGCATTAGTTAAAACAGTGGAAAATAACCTCAGTATGGGTAGCGTCAACTTAAGTCTCATAAAAAAAACTTGCAACGATGAGGAAGGAAGTCAAAGGGGGACAGAGAGGCGCCTCGCCCACACACGTAAATAATAACTAGATCAGCTCCTCACTGTACTTAATCTCTTTAATTATACCTTAACTTATCATGTCTTAACTGCCTCCTTTGGCTTGATGCTTTGTAAGGGGATAAGAAGAAGAAGAAAAAAACATAGAAGCCTTGTTCCTCCTTCCTCGTCTTCTTTTTATCTTTTTCTATTCTAGTAAAGTAAATAAAGTGAGGAATCCTTCGCCATCATCGCTTGCAGAGGAGAGAAGAAACTTAGAACTCCCTCTCAAGTCTAAGGAAAAGAGTAAAGATAATCAAACTATTACTCAGGGCAAGGGAGAGAGAGAGAGAGAGAGGAGGAGGAGGAGGAGGAAAAGGCTGTTAGCATCACTCTCGTACACCCAGGAGGTTAGCTTAAAGTATTGCCGTGTTGATGTTAAATCGACTTAGAGCATCGTAAATTTAACTATGTTGGGTCAGTTTCGTTGCTACTTCCCAATTCTGAACCGTAATTCCTGATCATTGGTTAAATTCCGTTATCATCAAAGTCATTATAACACCGATGTGAAGGTTTTTTTTCGTTTTTGTTACGTTAACCTAATGACGTAAGCTTCATTTTTTTGACAATCATTATTATTTAGCGTTATAATTGCATACGTGAGAGAGAAAAAAAAAATTTACTGCAACTTATGCAATTAAAACAAAAGTTGTCACACCATTTTCATGTTTTTAATTTGATTTCAATGGTAGAATTCGTTCACATTTAGCTTTTATTTCATGCCTCGTTAATCTATTACAGCTTCATTATATTTGCTCTCGGAGGACCCTCAATTATGTGTAACAATGAGTAAATAAAATTACGATTTCCCTCACAATGACGAGAATAGAAGTGGTGAGGGTTTGGTTAATGGTGACGCTCCCAGGTGAGGAAGGAGGAAGGAGGAGGAGAATGGAAGACGGAGGACGGAGAGAAGGAGAAAGACGACAACGACAGCGATTAAATAATGATTACGGTGCTGGTGAGCGGAGTGAGGAAGAAAGAAGAGAAAGAAGAAAGTAATGCCGGTAATAGAATAGCGGAAAAGAATAAAAGAAAGGGGAAGGAAGAAAAGAAGAACAAAAATGTGAAGGGCGCAAAAAGAGTGGGCAGACCGTGACTTGAAATAGAACACGACAAGAAAGGGAGAGGAAGCAAGAAAAGAAGACCAGCCAAAAAACTAAGGGTAGCACAGGAAAGAAGGGACGAAAAGAGCAATCAAAATCGGATGAAACGAACATAAACACAGGAAGAAAAGGACGAAGCAGGGAGGGAAGACTTATGTAGACTTATGTAGTAGACTTATGTAGAGTGACTGAGGGACTTCTGCTGCTGTAGGGCATCACGTGACTCCAACAATTGAGTCCACTGTGGTTGTAATTATGCATGCAATTTGTTCATTCACGCACAACCGCCTCTCCCAGGGCTTGAGTAGACGAGGGAGGCGACAGCGGGAGGGATAGGGAGGGAGGAGGAAGGAAGCAAGGGGAGATATTGAGGTGGTAGGGGATGAAGGGGAGAGGTGTATAGAGGTGGTGATGTAGGTTGGAGTTTATGGTGTTGTGATGCTGTACTTTCTTTCTTTCTTTCCGTGGTGTTGTTATGGTGGTAGTCTTGTTTTTTTTTCTCTCTCTCTCTCTCTCTCTCTCTCTCTCTCTCTCTCTCTCTCTCTCTCTCTCTCTCTCTCTCTCTCTCTCTCTCTCTCTCGGCAGTAACTAGGCGATGCTTCTTCGTGTTAGTGACGTGCATCTTTTTTTTCTCTCTCTCTCTCTCTCTCTCTCTCTCTCTCTCTCTCTCTCTCTCTCTCTCTCTCTCTCTGTCTTTTTTGCCGCCCTGTTGTTTTAATTAAGATGAATGTCTGCGTGATTTTCCTCAGTTTTTTGAAGTTTGTGAAGTGTGAATTATGTGTGTGTGTGTGTGTGTATGTGTGTGTGTGTGTGTGTGTGTGTGTGTGTGTGTGTGTGTGTGTGTGTGTGTGTGTGTGTGTGTGTGTGTGTGTGAGAAAAGGTGTCTAATTAGGAGGCAGGTGCGCGTGGCTGTCCTGCCCTCGATCTATCCCTGTCACAAGAGGCTTTGGTTTCGTCGCTACACTCGTGACTGTTTTGCCCCAGCCTGTCCTAACACTGTTTTGCTCCACCAACCCTACCCTTAGCCTCTCCTCACCTGTCTCTACCTGCTCCCTTCCTTCTTTCTTTGTCTCCACCCCTTGACCTCCTCCTCTTCCTCCTCCTCCTCCTCCTCTTCCTCACTTTTTGCCACCGCCAGCGTTTCTTTTTGCCTTATGTAAATACCTTAACGATCTCTCTTCCCTTCTGCTTCTATTTAATTATCGAGGGTAAAGGGATCAGAGAGGCGGCTACACCCTGTCTCGGTGGCTCATTTGTTAGATGCGTGTTGTGGTGGTGGTGGTGGTGGTGGTGGTGGTGGTGGTGGTGGTGGTGGTGGTGGTGGTGGTGGTGGTGGTGGTGGTGATGAATTTAGGAACAGCAGAAGGTTCAGCTTTTCAATAAACGAAAATGAAAAGTTACATCAGATATTCGTGTTATTTTTGAAATTGTATAAGTATTTGCGTGTATCCCTTGCCTGTATTTCGCATGTTTGAATATATATGATGCTATTATAATACTTGATTACGTAGACACACATCAATTAGTGATAGTGTATTTCATATGAGTTCTACCTTTATATTTTGTAGTAGTGCTTTATTGAACATCAGGATGCCTCACACTACAAAACTTATCACTTTCTTTCCCATTCACAGCGACCCATCATCACCACCCATCACCACCCATCACCACCTATTAACTGTCCGTCATTAAGAAAGTCCCATCAACCTTTACCAATCCCTATCGTCACCTATTACCCTTTACATCAACCTATCAACCTCATCACTCACTGCATACATATCACAACACGAATTAATAAAACAAATGTACTGATGAGTCAAATGTTATATCATATCATTTAGTTAATATTTTTTTACTCTTATTTTTATTCTATTTATTTTTTTTCATTCATTTTCCGACAGAGCGACGCGTCCTCTGAGTATATATACGTAATGATAACAGTAAAGGTTTTGTACTGAACACCATTGCGCTTCTACACTACCAAAAAAAAACTTGATACCAAAGAGCTTTGAAATAAAAGTACATCTGTTGCAATGTAAAAAGGGGTGCAGAGAGAGAGAGAGAGAGAGAGAGAGAGAGAGAGAGAGAGAGAGAGAGAGAGAGAGAGAGAGAGAGAGAGAGAGAGAGAGAGAGAGAGAGAGAGAGAGAGAGGCTCAAGGGAAAGAAGATAAGGCATTGGCGGGGGGTAAGACTTGAATATATAACAAAAAGAGAAGAGAGAGAGAAGGCAGATAGTTGGGGATCTATATGACAAAAAGATGGATAAGAAAAGCTGGCGGAGGGAAGGAAGGACGGACGATAAGGAACAGTCAGGCAAAAAAGAGGCTTAAGGAGAACTGAGTGGGAAGGGAAGAAAGAAAGAGGATAAGAGAGAGAGAGAGAGAGAGAGAGAGAGAGAGAGAGAGAGAGAGAGAGAGAGAGAGAGAGAGAGAGAGAGAGAGAGAGAGAGAGAGAGAAAGGGGATTGGCCGAGGATAGCCCCCTCTTTTTTTCCCCCACCCAACTCCGCCCATGGTAAGCCTCCGTTAGTCTCATCTTTATATTGAAGTTTGGGATCCGCGGCTTTGAAAATCCAGAATCAAAGTTCTTTTTGATCATACAATTTCCGCGTTTCCCTCCGCCGGGAGCTGGAACAGGGCGCCTCCACAGCCTCCAATGGGCGCCCGAAACTTTATGAAACACCTTGGATTTTACACTTTTTTTTTTCTTTTCAATCTCTCACTCATTTTATTTTCATAATATTTTCGTATAAGTAGTTGATCTTCGGAAGGGGAGCGCGTGGGCGTTGTGAGGCGAGGGAGTTGTAAAGGAGAGTTTGGTAAGTGAGGGATGGGTGGATGGGGGCGGAAGGGGGGTTAGGGGGGGGAAGAAATGGTGATGGTGATGGTGATGTGGGAGGAGATAGTGGTTGGTAATGTGTGGTTGTGGTGGTAATGGTATTGGTAGGGGTGGTGATGATGGTGTGTGTGTGTGTGTGTGTGTGTGTGTGTGTGTGTGTGTGTGTGTGTTAGGGTGTGTGTGGTGAGGAGCCATTACCTGAGACCTCGGAGGCAAATCTAATCATGAGCAATAAAGTTTGTGGAGTCTTGGCGGGACGGGACGGGACGGGGACGGGATGGGGACGGGATGGGGACGGGATGGGGACGGGGACGGGGACTGGGATGGGGTGAGGTGGGACAAGACTTTACAAGAGGACGTAGTAGCCCTTGCAAAATCGAACGCCCAACGGGATTAGATATTCGCATCTTGCTGGATATTGTGGACACAAAATCATATAAGAGGATTAAATTATCCACAAGCTCGTAAAAATTTGTGGCGGGCTGGATGCCGCCGCCTCGGAAACACAGGGTTTTTTTTTTTCTCTCTCCATTTTATCTATTTATTCATTTTCCCCTTCGCGTTTTCGGATTTTTCTCCAAGAATTTACTCGTGTTTTCTCTCTTTTATATTTTTTCTATAATTCCTTTTAGCGCCTCTTCATCCTGGCATATTTTCTTCCTATTCTACAAAATGCGCTTTACTCACTACCCCTTTTCACCCTCACTTTGTTTTCTCTCATGTACTTATCTTTAATACTTACTATTTTATTTCATTCACCACCACCTTTTTTTTTTCTATCCTCCGTTCTTTCCTATTGTATCTTTTATATTTTTTTTCCCTTACCCTTCTCCCTTTATCGTTCTCCCATTCTTAGTAATCCTCTTATGTCCTTACTCCTCGCTACTCTCCCTCCTCTTTACGTCCTCCCTGTCTCCTTGCATTCTCAGTCCCTTCTCCTTCTCCCTCTCCGACCTCTTCGTCACTCGCCCTCCCAGATATGAACCTCCTGTTGCTCCCGGGCTTCA
Organism: Metacarcinus magister; assembly: GCA_029783475.1. Lineage (NCBI taxonomy): Eukaryota > Metazoa > Arthropoda > Malacostraca > Decapoda > Cancridae > Metacarcinus > Metacarcinus magister. The sequence goes on along the minus strand of JAPQNM010000043.1, from coordinate 2,361,790 downwards.
ATAGAGGGAAGGAAATACTGCTCCAAAGAGAGAGAAAAAAAAACAGATATAAGCATTTTACAGAAAAGCAAATAAGTGCAGTTAAATAAAGGTTCTGAATTTCCATCAGTCCCCCAAAAAGAGAGGAAAGATGCCCATGATGATTTCCACAAGTTGGGTTTAGGTGTTTCTGTGGCGTGCAATAATCAGAGGTGCAGGTGGATAACGTGCCTTTGTTGTATAGGCAATAATCTTATATAACCTTACTAGCTCTTCTTTTTAAACGGTATCATCGCCCCTTCATCTCTTGCACCATACACGGCGACACCAATGTGAATGTCCACGTGCTTACTGTGATCACGTGTAGCTCTACTGATTTTAAACCTTACTCCCTCTCTGTAGACATGAAGCAATGAGTGTGTGTGTGTGTGTGTGTGTGTGTGTGTGTGTGTGTGTGTGTGTGTGTGTGTGTGTGTGTGTGTGTTCGTTTCTAGTTTTAATTCAGTCTTAAAATGTTGATGTGGCTACCGTTACACAAGACAAAATAAGTACTGTAGTCCACCTTGCAGCCTCAAGACACGTTTGACTCCTTGAAGGAAATGCCTAACTTGCCTTACAAACAAAAACAACACCACGACCCCAACACCAACACCAACCTAACCCCACTAACATCATTACCAACACATTTATCACAACACCAACACCATTACCAATCTACTAACACCAACACCAACCTCCTAACACCATCACCACCTCATCACCACAACACCAACACCATCACCACCCCACTAACACCTTCACCACCCCACTAATAACAGCTGTGCCTCATGTCTGTTCCCCGGAGCCTGCATAAGCACCTCTTTGGCCTCTCAGCCCCTTGTCCTGCCCTCCCTCCCCGCCTCTCATATTGCTTGTTACCTCCCTAAACAGGTCTTGTTGGGTCGCTAACAAACTGAGATCCCGACCTAAGAGCCTCAGGCAGCCATTATGCAAACAGGTATTCTAATGTCATTTTTTGGCACTCCCTCCAGGAAATGAAGTTAGGTGCCAGTCTGCTCCAGGCGTTAGTTAAGTGGCACTATGGATGGCACTGTACCTTCGTCCCCCTTCTTCTTCCTCCTACCTCTCACTCTCTCTCTTCTTCCTTTTCTAGTACTTCTCCCTATTCGTGTTTTTTTCTTATTTTTTCTCTCTCTCTCTCTCTCTCTCTCTCTCTCTCTCTCTCTCTCTCTCTCTCTCTCTCTCTCTCTCTCTCTCTCTCTCTCTCTCTCTCTCTCTCTCTCTCTCTCTCTCTCTCAGCTGAAATCCCCTATAAAGAGTTCCTTCCTATTTTGTTTTCCACCGCAGACTTGTCAACTTCTACGCGTTTTTATCACATTCTTTTTTAATGACTTGGTTTTTCCTAAGCTCATCTGTACACTCTCGTTTATATATACTATCTTCTATATAATTCCGGAGGTTTTGTTTTATAAGTCAAGTAGATTTTTTTCACTACTAATCAAAATAGACATTAATTGATTATTCCTATTTAACGACCACAAGTTATGATGGGTTGATTTCATATTGTTTCACCGACGCGACGGGTAACATTACCATAAAGCTGTAGAACTATCTTATCATCCTTCCCTTAAACTTGCTTTGTCTCTGTCTTTTCGTTTTGTTCCACTGTGTTAAGAGTTTGTTTATGTGTGTAGTCCTGCTTAAAGATTTAACCTGTCATTTACATACATCACAGGGCTCAGTTTTTGTAGGCATTGTCATCTCCACTTTTTCCCCTTTTTCTTCCTCGGGTGATTAAAAGCCTTAGATCCTTTCCTTCCCTTCCATTTTTATCTCCATATTTATTGTCCTCACGCCCGCCCCCCTCCACACCCTACCCATCCCTACCCACAAAGGCCATCTGTGTGATCCTAAAATCCTGATCAATTTCAAGAGCCGACGAATATATCCACGTAAAAGAGGGAAAGGAAATATATCGCTAAACGTAACATATACGTCGCACGAATGTTTTGACGAGACCAAAATATCAGGCAAGCGAGGCCGAGGCGCAGCAGCCAGACGCAGGTGAGGGTGGCGGCAGGTGTAGGCAGTGAGGTCCCCGTAATCCTACTCAGCGTTGTTTTCACGATGAGACAGCCCTGCCAGAAGCCCCGGATTTCCTGCACGGGAATCAGAATTTTATAGCAGGGACATCACTCAGTCTGGTCTTACGTAGTGAGAACATGAAAAATGGATGTACATTTTTGCTCATTTTTCATGTATTGATCAGAAAAAAATAAGGTTGTAGGACATAGATTTTTCGAAGAAATAAGAATATATATTCAAAAAAGAAAACACACAAGAAACTGATAACGATTTTGTAGATAAAATCGGAAGAAAACTAAGCAAACTGAGAACGAGTTTGTATGTAAAACGCTTTATGGGTTCAGTGTTTAGAGGAAATGTAAAGTAGAAAACTAAAACGAAATAACGAAAACGGTGCGATATCAAGGAGCGGCTGACCACCACAATATTGGAGGAAAGTTACAACCACCTTCTTGAACAGATCAATAAGGACCATTAGCGCCCCTCCGATGGCTTCTCTATGTAAAGGAGCCAAGAAAAACATGCCCATTTGCGTTAGCTTCTCTATGGCGCCTTTATGTGTTTTTTTCTCAGTCTGATGAATAGTTGCCTTGTAAACGGAGATGGCAGGAAATAGACGTATGTAAGGGCACGACAGAAAAAATAATATTGATATCTTTTCTATTAATTTTGTTTCTTATTTTTCCTCGCTAAACCGTTTGAAGGGAAGGGAAGGTGAGGGAGCTGGTGGGTGTTGTCTGGCAGTAAGTTGAGTTTGATCAACATAATAGATCTATCTTCTTAAACACTGTAACCTTTGTTCATCTAACAGAAAAGTATAGGAATGAAATCGATGGGTTGTGTGATCCTACATTCCCGGCAGGAGCGAAAGGCTGGCAATCCTACCCTCCTGTTTGTGTAAGGGAATATGTGTGTATATGTATGTGTATGTCGGGTGCTTCCTCTAGCAGACCAAAAAAGGTATACGCCTCTCTGCCACACCGTAAGGGGTAAAACAGGCGTGGTATATAAATAAATGAAATATTAATCACTAAATACAATACTTTCCTGACCTTCATAATGTTGACCTGTAGAGAGTCAGTGTTCTACTATATAGAAACACAAATAAATCTCGCTGTATTAATTATTCCAGGATACTCGTACACGCTACAGTTACCCTCGCGCCTATTCCTTTGTCTTTTATACTGACACAAAATATGATGTATATAAAACCCTTCTTCATATAACTACACACATTTTATTTGATTTATTTATACAATTATATATTTATTTTAATTTCTTTAGATAAATGTATTTTTTTCACGTTAGAATTCATCTACATTCTATATATTGTATGGTCTTTATGGGTGATGATAGTCAGCTAAATTTGGGTGTCGCAGCATGATATTTTTTTATAGTGGAACTCCCAATCAAGACTGGGCATTACATGGGTAAATTTCAGACCACTTGATGCCAAACGGAAATGATCAAACTCAGCACCACCGTCAACTATTTTCGTGAGACAAATATACACCTTGATGACCCAAAACCCGGAAATGTAATGGACCTGCAAACTGTATCTCGTCTAGCCAGGTGAGAAGAGGTGTTTAGAGGTGTTGCATCAGACACACGACCGTCCACTCAAGGCTCAGGTCAACTAGCTTACCTTACTTGACTGTGAATGACTGAACCGTGTCATTGTATACGTAGGAGGAGTGTGTGTGTGTGTGTGTGTGTGTGTGTGTGTGTGTGTGTGTGTGTGTGTGTGTGTGTGTGTGTGTGTGTGTGTGTGTGTGTGTATATGCTTTATGCCGCTTCATCGTTGTTATATGTATTATGTAGTGTGTGTTCTCGTACCCTACTCCCTCCCCCCCCCACCCTCCCTCCCCCACACACACACACACACACACACACACACACACACGATATTGTATTCCAAGATACTTCATGCAATATAGAAAGGATTAAGAGCAATTCCCGTTTCGTTCTCTCTCTCTCTCTCTCTCTCTCTCTCTCTCTCTCTCTCTCTCTCTCTCTCTCTCTCTCTCTCTCTCATCTCTCTCTCTCTCTCTCTCTCTCTCTCTCTCTCTCTCTCTCTCTCTCTCTCTCTCTCTCTCTCTCTCTCTCTCTCTCTCTCTCTCTCTCAGTCATCCTTGCAGCGACGTGGCAATGTTGAACGTGATTCATTGACTGATTGAAAAGCAACAACATTTCGTAGGCTGCGTCAAGCATTTGAGTCGTAGTTTGATAGCGCTTAAAAATCTTAGTTTAAAAAGCATTAAGATTCAACAGATACCAGATACATAAAAAAAAACGCTGCAATCTGGGATGCTGGAATGGATCTTTTATAAAATTAGTAGGATAGAGACGACGCAGTGAGAATATGAAGCATAATGCCGTGAACCAATGTATGTAACTGATAGAAATATTGATAGACCAACTGCCAGGATCTTCAGCTTTATTTACTTGTCTTGTCTATGCGGAAACACAACACCCAATGACTGTGAATGCCACGAGGATAATGAAGTCCGTAAAATAGTGTTCAAAGAGAAAGATATATAACTGCCATCTAAAAATAATCTGCTCTACATTCCATCTCCATCACGTCTCCGGCACCATCCTATCCCTATCCTTCTCCTCCAACATACACTCATCCATCTTTTTTTTTCTATCTCCATTCCTCCTTAGCAAGCCATTAAACAAGAGTGAGAACTAGAATAACAAGACCTCAGAAGGACCTCTTATCCTCGTCGCCATCACGTGGGCTTCGATAATCGATTTAAGATTTATCCCATTTCGTGTTCGGGCGCTTAATTCTATCATAAAAGGTTTCTGATTCCATAACGTTGTTGTAGAGTACTTGATTCTTTGTGCGGGAAGGTAGGGAGATGGGGTTCGATCGCATCTGAAATGGCTCTCTTTCCATCGTATAGAGGGATTAAATACCTTCTCTCTGTAACACAATTCCCTTGAGTGTAAAATATTTTGGTTAGAATCGGTGCACACAGGAGAGGACGAGATCTTTATACTTTCCAAGATTACATCCCTGCTAAGTTTACAGTTGTCGTTCATACCCTACCACGTTCTTGATGCTCGTCGTCCGCACGTACGTATGTATATACAGACACGCTGCGGACCACTACCCCACGGCATTCATACCTGTGAAGAGAAGAAATTCGTAATTAGCGTGTGTGTGTGTGTGTGTGTGTGTGTGTGTGTGTGTGTGTGTGTGTGTGTGTGTGTGTGTGTGTGTGTGTGTGTGTGTGTGTGTGTGTGTGTGTGTGTGTGTGTGTGTGTGTGTGTTCATATTCTTTGCAATACACTATCAGCTTCGTTCACAAGTTCACTGAATTAACGTTATACTAATTATCATATTAATTTGGCTTTTTTTCTTCTCTCTCTCTCTCTCTCTCTCTCTCTCTCTCTCTCTCTCTCTCTCTCTCTCTCTCTCTCTCTCTCTCTCTCTCTCTCTCTCTCTCTCTCTCTCTCTCTCTCTCTCAGTCTCGCTCTCTTTATATACATGTTTATGTATATATATATTCTTTTAGTAATACTCGAGCCCGTTGCTTGACACTTGCATGATAACGGAGGGCAGTGGATGGCGATGACGGGTGACGCGCGTTGGTAGGCGTTGATAGGTAGTGATAGGAGATGGTGAGAGGCGATAGGTGGTGCAGCAGAGGTTGATGAGTGACGAGTGATGAGCAGTGGTGGTGATGGTATGCAATGGGCCTGCCACTGCTGACATGGGCATAATAACTGAATAATATAGTAGTAGTAGTAGTAGTAGTAGCAGTCCTATAATGAAGAAATCCTAGAGAGAAAGATAGATAGATAGATCGATAGATAGATAGAGAAAAAAAAAGAGAAAGAGAAAGGCCTCACAGATATTCCGTCTCTCATTCTCACACTCCCTCATTCTTTCCAAATCAAGTGGTACTAAAAGCATCGTATAGTGAACTTTTAAACACACCATTTACATGAAATTCTGCAAAGGTTTGGATAATAACTCATAACAGTTCAGTGTGAAATACAAAGAATATATTTGTTCATCATTTTTGTTTATATTTTCGCCATTGTGTTCATTTTACAGTATGAAATAAGTTTTACCTGCGTCTAACTATATATATTAGTTAGAATTTACTTTTTTAAAAATGATATTCATAGATATTTATCCATATTCAGTAATTGTAATTCTTTTAATCCTTGTCCTATATTATTTTGCCACTAGATCTATTATACAATGTAGAATATTATTATAATTTTTAGCATCATTACTATATCGGTGTGGAGGTGAAGTGGCTAGTTCGCTTGTCTTATAACCTCGAGGTCTTGGTGTTCGAGCCCCGGTCATGCTGTTTCTCTTCATACTGTTTCAACGGGTCACCTTCCATACTGCGGCTTTGTTCACCTTATGTGCTGAGTTAAGTCTGGGAACTGTGGTCTTTTGTTCGGCTGGAGCGGAAAGCCAACAATCCTGTGTTCGTATGTGTGTGTGTGTGTGTGTGTGTGTGTGTGTGTGTGTGTGTGTGTGTGTGTGTGTGTGTGTGTGTGTGTGTGTGTGTGTGTGTGTCTAAACGCTTGGTGCAAAACATCATAAATTATTTCCACCACACCGCAAGAGTGATAGATAGATACCAATGGCTAAGAACAAAGGAAAAATATATTGATCTAATTTTCCTTATATCCATCATCATCATCATCATCATCATCATCTTCATCATCTTCTACTTCTTCAACTCTTCTTCTCATTTTTTTCTTTCATAAATGCACACGAAAAGAGAGAAGAGACTGGCCCGTTATTTTTACTTACAGGAATTAAGCCGGAAAAATATCCAGTCCGTGGCCCGGAGCAAAAATACCCGACCGGAATACTCTCTTGTGTTTCTCTCAGTAATTTGCGGAGAGAGAGAGAGAGAGAGAGAGAGAGAGAGAGAGAGAGAGAGAGAGAGAGAGAGAGAGAGAGAGAGAGAGAGAGAGTGAGAGAGAGAGAGGAACCTTGTGAGGTGTACAAAGAATTATCAATAACTCGTCAGCTCATCTCAATAAGAAATCTTTAAGTAGTGATATAGAATTTTTTAAAAAATTGCAGAGTATAAATATTTAATTCACGCTGTGGTGCATTTAAAGGATTGAAAATATTTTACTTCAGAATTTTGTATTAATATTGCGTTTATAGTTTTTTTCTTCTTCATTTTTTCACGTTAAAATCTGGTTCCTTCGGTAAGATTTATGTAGTATCTAGTCGCTGAAGATACAGTTTGTGGTGACGTGAGCAGGTATTTTATTGACCCTTTTAGGTATCGCTTGCTTAAATTACATCTTAAATTTCAATTATTTCCTCCACATTTCCATCGCTATTATCAAAGTAATTAACTATCGATAAGACTTACACATGGTTTTTGCAATCCAACGCCTTCGGGAACATCCATCACATAACAGACAATGCATAGTGATATCCATACCTGCAAAGAGAAGAAAAAAATTCGGAATTAATAAGTGTTTATTGCTGCTGGTTTTGTGAAATACTACATGAACAACCAACAAGAAATAATAAGCAATGGTAATTAATGTTGTAAACCCATCTGTGAGTCAGTCATTATACTTATTTATCTCAGCTTGATAATGATGAAATAATAATAAGCTTAGAAGCAACCAAAGTACATACACCGCCTATTATAAACACATTTTGATTTGGTGATTCAATTCGATATAGATGATTAACTGCAGTAAATGTAAGTTATGAATAGTTTCAGATACACAAAACAAACTGGTAAGCAGATAGACAGACACACTGAATGAAGTCACTGCCTGTAAAACTTTCCGTGGCCACACTGCAGAATTAACTGATTAAGGAAAGGGTTAATTGCAGAGGGTAAGAAATGTATTCAAGCGGCGAAAATTGCTTAAAACAAGTGTTTCATTTAGGCCAGGAAAAAGAACTCCGTCTGCTGTTATTTTCACCTCGTTGCGTCACCTCCTCCTCTTTCTCCCCCTCCTTTCTCCCCTCTCCTCTTGTTGCTCCTCTTCCTCTCCTGCTTGCCTGCCGGAGCGCGTAAAAGTGTGTGCAGAGTAAAAGCATTAAGATGGGAGCGACCTAGTGAGCCGTGACGCCCGAGGTGGTCACGGCGATGCTGGTGTGTGGTGCCCTCGTCCTCCTCTTTCCTCCTCTTCCTCATTCCCGCTCTTACTCCTCCTCTTTTTATCTTTCCTTCTTCTCCACTCCTTCTCCTTTCATTCCATTTCCTCCTCCTCCTCCTCCTCCTCCTCCTCCTCCTCCTCCTCCTTCCCACAGCATCAGTTGATTGGCTCTATGTGGAGAGGTCCTCTTCAGCGTAGAGGGTCTCTGCCACCCCCTACTCTCTCTCTCTCTCTCTCTCTCTCTCTCTCTCTCTCTCTCTCTCTCTCTCTCTCTCTCTCTCTCTCTCTCTCTCTCTCTCTCTCTCTCTCTCTCTCTCAGCATTCATTCGCTAGTGTGTCCCCATTACTCTCTCCAATCTCTATTTTTCTCCTCTATGGCTTTTTTCCTCTCTTTTTCCTCCTTTACCACCATCATCACAGCCTCCTCCTCCCTATCCTCCTCCCGCTGCTGCCTCGCCTTCACTCCCTCCACCTGTGTGTTCGTCTTTGGTTGAGAGAGGAACCATGAATCTGAGTGAGTAATATTCTGGTGCCTTAAAGTAGTTCTTCGTAGGCTGGTCCGGCGTCGGGGCAGGACTGAAGTTAGGCCACTGAGAGGAAAGATGAGACACTTTAAGACTCGGCCGCCGGCAGGGAAAACGGGGCGAGGGGGGGAGGAAAAGCTGCCAGAAGTGAAAGAAGAGAAGGAGGGAGAGGAAGAGGAATACAGAGGGGAGAGTAGAGAGAGAGCGAGGGAGAGAGAAAGGGAAAATCTAAAAGTTCAAGGGAGTTGGTAGAGTAGCAGGAGGGATTGCTACAGCTACTCCTGCTACTGCTACTGCTGCTGCTGCTACTGGAACTGAGGAGGAAGGGACGGAGGAAGGACTAATACACGAACAAACAAAGAAAAAAGAGTTAGACGAAGTTAATGAAGAACGAGACAAACACATAAATGAGTAAGCAGAGGTGGAAGAGGTGGAAAATAGGGACGATAAAGCTGAGGGCAAGAGGAAAATGGAGTTAAGGTGAGAAAGGAGTACACGACGTGGTCAGAGTAGACGAGAAGGAAGAGGAGGAAAGTAGAAGGGAAGTTTATAGTTATAGGGAAGAGCAAGGAAACAGAAGAAGAGAGAAAGAGAAAGAGAGAGAGAGAGAGAGAGAGAGAGAGAGAGAGAGAGAGAGAGAGAGAGAGAGAGAGAGAGAGAAAGAGAGAGAGAGAGACGGACGAGGGCTGAGAGTCGATGTGGGGCCTGAGGCAACTTCGAAGCGTGGCGCAAGTAAGAGAAACGCAGCAGGAATGAGAATGTGACCCGCGGGATGAACGAAAACGACAAACACGGCCGAGACGCGACCTCTGTACACACACACACACACACACACACACGCACACACATACACACACACACACACACCCACACACACCATACCTCACCCTTGACGTGCATCACTGTTCAGTTACGAGCAAAGAATACTCAAAAATCTAAATGACAAACTACAGCATCTTTCTGTATGGCGTTTCTTAAGCCTTGCACAAGATATGGAAATTCTTTGTAAGTTTACCGAAGCCAAATAGCCACTTCGCTGCTGCCGTCACTCACAGGTGAAGGAAAGTAATAACTGCAGTGATGCCTCAAAGCGCCTATTCACTAAACTTTTATTGACACATGAAGCTGCCCTTTGTGTGTGTGTGTGTGTGGGTGTGTGTGTGTGTGTGTGTGTGTGTGTGTGTGTGTGTGTGGTGTGTGTGTGTGTGTGTGCGTGTGCGTGATAGGTACGTAGAGGAGAGTGAAAAAAAAAAACGAAGAGGAGAAAACGAAAGGGAGTGAAGCAATAGAATCTTAATTTCATTCGTTTATTGTTTTTTCGAGGTGCTTTTTCCTCACAACACGGCGAGCAGCATCACCTCAGAGTCACAGTCCAAACACGACTCTCTTTTTACTCCCTGAAGCATAAAACATTTAGCTGCGAGTCAGCCAATTATTGCAGTCAGTGTTGCCACTTTACCATCCTCACCAACACACTTCCAGCCATCATCACCTCCACTCGAAGCAGACGTGTCCCAAGGGTATCTAAAACTTGTCGAACGATTGGTAGCGAAATATTTCTCCCACTGTCTATCTTTTTCTAATTCTTTACATAGACACTGTTTCTGTTTGCATATTGTTTCAACACGAGTCTCACGGTGCAAAGGAAAGGCCTCGAGCAGGGCGATCTGGCAACAGTAACAGAGCAAGGGTGCGGAAGGGAACTGAAGAAGGATGAGGTTGAGAGGTGTAAGGATGGCCTGCCAGGGACGTGTGGTGCATAGTAGAAGTAGTAGTAGAAAGAGTTGAAGTAGCAGGAGTAATAGTCTTGGTAGGAGTAGTAGTAGTAGATGCAAGAGTAGTAATAGTAGTAGTTGCTGTTATTATTGTTGTTTGAAACTCGAATGTAGTGTAAATGATGATTGTAATAACTATATATAGTCACCTCAATAGAATCAACAATAATAATAATAGCATCAACAAGGTGTCATTGTACGTGCTTTCAAAGGTATAACAGGTTGTGCGGCGTTAGGTTTTCTTTCGATTACCGACACAATTATGCTCCACTGACATACAGAAATTAATAGCACTCGCCCCTCGCGCATAATTACACGTGTCGATTCCAATTACTTGGTACACGTGTATAGCGTGAAAGATATGCATAGTAAATTACAGGTGAACAGAAGCGTATAGGTTCATATCGATATAAATGTAAATATTGATATCATTACATTACACCATAAACAGAAAAATAAACGGGAATGGGTTTTGTAGAAATATAATTGCAAATTGATGAAATTGGATATTCAACACAGATATTTTGGATTGGGGAAAACGCGTGTCCCAATTGCCGTCATAAATTGTGTGGCGTGGTGAGGACACGAATAATAATAATAATAATAACAACAACAATATGAATGAAATGCACAACTAAAATGAATGACACCCAAATAAAATAAAAAAAAATAAAACAGACCAATTGTAAAACTTTGAAGTATTTTTATTTCAAGGAACGAACGAAGAAATGAGAAAAATACGAAACAAAAATAAATACAAAATAAAAGATACATTGCAACAGGAAACAAAGCGAGAGAGAGAGAGAGAGAGAGAGAGAGAGAGAGAGAGAGAGAGAGAGAGAGAGAGAGAGAGAGAGAGAGAGAGAGAGAGAGAGAGAGAGAGAGAGAGAGAGAGAGAGAGTGTCCCAATACAGATGAACAGGCAGATACAAAAAATAATCTTGATAAAGGAGAGAGCTAGACCAAAGGGTGATGAAGGAACGAACATGAAGCAGGAATAAAGATAATAAAACAGTATATACCAAACTTGATAAAGAAGGGGAATGAGATAACTGAATAAACGTAGGGTATGGGAGATACATAGAGGGAAAAGCAGGGATAGAATAAGAAGGTTACGGTGTAGAATGCAAATGAAGGGCATAGGAGAAGGGTGATGAAAGGGGATATAAGGGAGAGATAATAAAGCAAGGAAGAAGGAAGGTGTTGCTAGACATAACAATTAGTGAACACTTTTGCAAGAATGGTCTCAGTTTATGGAGCTATTACCCCCTTACTTTCTCTCTCTCTCTCTCTCTCTCTCTCTCTCTCTCTCTCTCTCTCTCTCTCTCTCTCTCTCTCTCTCTCTCTCTCTCTCTCTCTCTCTCTCTCTCCCCTCACTCTATAACCTTCTCTCCATCTAACGCTGAACTCCCCTCTCTCTATTCCTCTATATCCCTCCCCTCCTCCCCCCCTCTCTCTGTCTCTCTCTTTATGTACTAGTTTCTTCCTCCTCCCCTCTCTATAATCCTGCTTCACTTCTCTCCCTCCATCTCTCTCTCTTCTCTCATCCTTCTTTCTCCCTTCCCTGTTTGTGTACTCTCTCTCTCTCTCTCTCTCTCTCTCTCTCTCTCTCTCTCTCTCTCTCTCTCTCTCTCTCTCTCTCTCTCTCTCTCTCTCTCTCTCTCTCTCTCTCTCTCTCTGTATCTGTATCTTTAATCGCTTTTCAATTTTTTTTTCAACATCTTAAATAAACCTTTTTGAGTCCCATTTCCTTACCTCTTTTCCTTCTTTCCTTCTTCCCTTGACCGTGAAAACTCCATTCCTTTGTTTTCCTATCTACCACATACGTCTCTCTCTCTCTCTCTCTCTCTCTCTCTCTCTCTCTCTCTCTCTCTCTCTCTCTCTCTCTCTCTCTCTCTCTCTCTCTCTCTCTCTCTCTCTCTCTCTGTTTCATTGTTCTCTTCCCTCCCATCTACCCTGCCATCTTTTTTTTTTTCCTTTCTTTTTCTCCCTCCCTTAATTTTCCATCGTTATTCTCGTCCCACTCTGTACCCTCTTCTGCTCCCCTTTCCCCTCACCCCTTCATTTTCCCCTCTTTCCTTCCCCTCTCCCCCTTAGCGCTTCCCCTGTGTTTACGTAGACTAGGAAACTCAGACCGTGTGAATTATGGAGATTGTGGGTGCACCTGAGAATATTGATTGACCCCCCCCTACCTGGAATCACCTGGAGGAACAGGGGAGATGGCAGGAGGAGGGAGAGGGAGGGATGGAGGGAGGGAAGGAGGGAGGGAAGGAGGGAAGCTGCCGAGGAATGAATTCTCTGACCCATCTTCTTACGGCGTGTAGTACTTGGAGCTTTTCATAAGATTGGAAGCTGTTTTGAGTATGTGTATTTTTTTTCTTTCTCTCTCTCTTTCTCTCTCTCTCTCTCTCTCTCTCTCTCTCTCTCTCTCTCTCTCTCTCTCTCTCTCTCTCTCTCTCTCTCTCTCTCTCTCTCTCTCTCTCTCTCTCTCTCTCATATGTATGTATTTTCTGTTTGTTATGTAGCACATCTCGATTTATTTTGTGATTTGCATGTCACTTTCTTCTCCTCCTCCTCCTCCTCCTCTTCCTTCTTTTCCTTTGCCTCTTTTTTCCTTTCCTCTTCCTCCTCCTCTTCCTCCTCCTCCTCCTCCTCCCTTTCATCTCATCAGAACCTTCCTCCCATAACCCCTCCACCTCCCCTCATTTTCGTGCGGGCTTGCTGCTACCCCCCTCTACCTCCTCCTCCTCCTCCTCCTCCTTCTCCTCCACTTCTTCTTTCTCCTCTTTTTTCTGCTTGCCTCCTTCCTTTACCACCTTTCCCTTGTTCTCTTCTCGTGTTTCCTCTTCCTCCCTCTTTCGCCTGTTAATTTTTCCGTTTATCAAAATTTATTAATCTCTTCCCTTGCATTATACATTCTTATCATCATTATCTTCACTTCATTGATCCCATTTATTCGTTATTTTCATGTACAGTATTACCGAAGAATGACTGAAATTTAGGAAGGGATGGCGTGATTAATCTTATGAATGTTCTTGTAATCATGAGTTCAGTTTGTTTATTTTCTTGTTCAGAGTTTAATGAAGGAAGTGAAGGAAATACTGGTTATTTAAGTAGATTGATTGGTATATCTATATTGCTTTTTTTTGTTGTTGAATAATTTCGCAGAATATTTTGTTTTTTGTTTCTCTATATGTATGTGTATACATATATGTGTGTCTATGTGTCTATTTACTTATCTATCTAACTATCTATGTATCTATTTAATCTCTCTCTCTCTCTCTCTCTCTCTCTCTCTCTCTCTCTCTCTCTCTCTCTCTCTCTCTCTCTCTCTCTCTCTCTCTCTCTCTCTCTCTCTCTCTCTAAAAGTTACACTGCCACATCTATTTCTCTTCACACTTTAAAAACTTATGCCTGTTTGAAAAAGTATTTCCACTACATTTACCTGTAAGAACTAAATGCAAATATTGATGATCATATATTTCTTTTCTTTTATCTTTTTTTGTTATATGTGTGTGTGTGTGTGTGTGTGTGTGTGTGTGTGTGTGTGTGTGTGTGTGTGTGTGTGTGTGTGTGTGTGTGTGTGTGTGTTTTCTTCTTCTTCAAGGTTTTCTTTCTTCCTCTTTCTGTTTCTGAATATTCTTTTACCTCACTTTTACCTCGGTGTGCATGTGACCTGCTTGTTAAGAAGCTCCTCTTGTGCCTTTCTCTTCTATCTTTTTTAATTCTTTTTTTTTTTCCTCTCTCTCTCTCTTCTGTCTTTCCGTCTGTCTGTGAGTTACTTTCTTCGGCTTTTTTTTGTTTTTGTTTGTTTATTCTTTTATTACTTGTCCTCCTTTTCCTCCTCCTCCTCCTCCTCCTCCTCCTCCTCCTCCTCCTCCTCCTCCTTCTCCTACTCCTCCTCCTCCTCTTGGTCAGTACATAATACATTTTTCTGTGACCTCTTTCTCCACATTTCTTTGTTCTCTTGTATTCTTACGCTAGACGTCAATTATTTTTTTTTCTCTCTCTCTCTCTCTCTCTCTCTCTCTCTCTCTCTCTCTCTCTCTCTCTCTCTCTCTCTCTCTCTCTCTCTCTCTCTCTCTCTCTCGAACCTTTTCCCTATTATGCCATGTTTATTCTTTGCACGTGCTGTTATTACTCTCTCTCTCTCTCTCTCTCTCTCTCTCTCTCTCTCTCTCTCTCTCTCTCTCTCTCTCTCTCTCTCTCTCTCTCTCTCTCTCTCTCTCTCTCTCTCTCTCTCTCTCTCTCTCTCTTTCTCTCTCTTTCTCTTATTTATCTAATTGTAAGTTGGGGAGTATATGCGAGGGAGGAAGCCAGCAAGTTAAACACATTACTCGCCATTATCGGATATTCATAGACTTGAAATTCTGCTCGCTAGGAGGAAGGGAATTGCCAGGTGTCGCTAAATTTCTTGCCAGGTACCTCTTGAAATACTGATCTGAAGCGACATCATCTTTTTCCCTCTCTGTCTCTTTGTGTTTAATGTTTGACGCACTGTATAGACGTCCTGTGAGCTTTCCTATGTATGTTATGCTTCCACATGCACTGGCTTGTTTATTTAATAGTCTCGCGTTGGGAGGAAACAGATATTATGAGAGGGAGTGTTTGGAAAGGTGTGTTAGCGGCAGTCAGTTGCCAGCCTACTTTCCACCCGAAGGATTTTAATGTTAGGATTCTTTCTTCTGCAGGTGAGCGTACAGTGGGTTCCAGGGGGCTGAGAGGTGAGATAATTGGCCTCAGAATTCTAAAGTTGTGGAAAGAGGCGAGGAAAAGGTCAAAAGAGCGTATTATTCCCCGCGCCAAGACGTGACGCGGTGTTCCTGCATGGAGAAGGAGGGAAAAGAAGGAAGGGAAAGAAGGATATTTTGAAGAGCCAACACCAAGGCGACACACACTGACGATGAAGAATAGCATGAATGAGGTTATGTCGCCGAGGTGAGGGTATATAATGAAGGGAACATTTTTCAGGCTAGCATGGTGTTTTCCCCTCCAGCAAGGCAAGGTCAGGTTTCGACTAGATGCTAACAAGGCCGACACACGCTGGTGATGTCCATTAATGATCCCTCGCGCCGCCTTTACCCTCGATCTTCAGCGTCTGGAGTTCATGAGGATAAAGGTGATGGCAGCGTCTTGTACTGCGTTAACGTTATTTCTCACTAGCTCGAGTGGTTTTTCTTAGCGTCACCTGGAGAACCTTGGCACAAATTAACCTCATCCTCCCCTGGGCTCCTCTCCCTTTCATCATTCCCGTTATCCCATTTCCTCCAATTTTCGCTCCCTCCTCACCCTCTTCCCCCAAAAGCCATATCCCCTCCCCCGTGAATGCGTTTGTCCATCGAGTTTCCTTTTACGAGCGGAGGTGGTCGAGGTGAGGGAGGAAGGCTGGAGGGGGAGAAAGACCTCCCTGCTGGGGGCCTGAAGGGGCGACGAGCTGCCTCTCGCACCTGGCCGCTGAAAGGACAGCTGAGGGAAGGGATGTATGCAGGACGTGATGTAATGGCGGTCATTACGAGGTTAGGACTGTAGGTGAACAAGAATCTAGGTAGTTTGTATTCTCTCTCTCTCTCTCTCTCTCTCTCTCTCTCTCTCTCTCTCTCTCTCTCTCTCTCTCTCTCTCTCTCTCTCTCTCTCTCTCTCTCTCTCTCTCTCTCTCTCTCCGTCGTCCAGCATGCAGGAATCATATTGTTTACTCGTGTTCCTTGCCAAGTATTCAAGTGTCGGTGAGCCGCAACAACACAAATTCCTTTGCATTAAACTCTCCAGGGAATAATTGAATTCACGGAAAGAAATTAACCATTTTTCTAAAGTACCCCCCCCCAGTAAATTATTACAAATGGCCACGACACAGCCATGGCCAGCACTGACGATATAAAAGAAATATTGCTCGTAATGAAAACAAAATTATTGCTCCTGTGTTTATGATGGCGCAAGGACCAGCTGACATCAATATATTCCTTCGTTCAATTTCAGTGTTCCATTATTTTTGCGATTTTTGCTGCAGACTAACTTTGCGGGATTTCCTTGCTGTATCCTTGGCGTTGTTGGTCGGCCAGTGACGAAGCTACGGCGTCCGACTACCGAACCATCAAATTGGTCTCGTGGGTGTCGTAACAAGCGGCGGCGAGCAGGTTTACAGCCTGTCGTAACCCGAGGCCGAGAATGGCGTCTGGATGAACAGGGTTAGCGAGGCCTGAAGGGTCGTCGAGACAGTGGGGTTAGCCAGGACTGTGCAAGGGGAATCGAGACTGCCACACCCCTTCTATACTTCCCTTTACTATCCACTCCTTTATCCTTCTCTTCTTCATTCTCTTCTTCATTCCTTTCTATAATTCTCTCTCTCCTATGTTTCCTGTCTCCCTTTATTATCGTGCTTTCAGTCCTTCGTTTTTGTTCTCATGATAATCGCTGTTGGCTACCTCCCACCTCCTCCCTTCCTCTCTCCCTTCCTCCCTTGTTCGTCTTTCTTCACCGTCTCTTCTTCTCTTCTTGCACTCGTAGGTTTTTGTTTGTCTGCTGTTCACACCATCATATATCCTCCCCTCTCCATCCTTCCTTCCTTCCCTCCTGACGTCCTCTCTCCGCGTCGTGCCATAAGTCACTTTCACCGCATCTATCACAGTCATAATTATCCTCGCTGCATACCTCCACCGCTGCATGAACTTCACTTCCCGCCAAAACCACCACCACCACCACCAAAACATCGACCATAACTTCTTCGTCATTAACAAAGGTCGTCACACTGTAGCCAGATATAATGAACCATCGTTACCATCACCACCACCACCACCACCACCACCACCACCGCCACTATCACAGGAGTAAATTTCGTCATCATAGGCATCAATATCATCACCATTTGTTGTTTGTTTGTACTCTGTCATCACCTTAATTACCAAGAAATATTATGCTGAGACTAAAACAAACTTTTCGTAAACATATATACTTCACACACACACACACACACACACACACACACACACACACACACACACACACACACACACACACACACACACACACACACACACTGGCCTTAATGGGTCATGCAAACTACCATGCATTCTCATGAGTCTGAGTTGACGTGATGCAGGAGAACACGAACCAAACGTGTCCCGACTGACATGACGTGACCCTGCGTGACCTCATCCCCTGAAACCCGCCACCTGATAAACCATTAGGGTCACATTACGCTAATTAAGGGCGTTCATAACCCCCGATGTACACGCCAAGAGTGAAGGCAAATTATTCTACTTGTTCGAGGCAGTAAATGGAGGAAGAGGAGGAGGAGAACAAGAGCAAGAAGTAAAAGACAAAGATAGTGATGATGATAATGATGATGATGATGAAGATATGAAAAGAATGATAGTAAAGGAAAGGGATGATAAAAGAGGGACAAGACTAAGAAAGAATATGTTAAAATGATTCTTAAGGAGAAAATTTATTCTGTATGTAGGAAATATTTTGTAGAAGAAACATTAATTATATATAGAAACTTGAGGGTAACTTACTATAGTGGGAAATACTATACAAACATATTTGAAATTGAGGTTTTAATTTTTTTTTTTTTCTTTTTAATAAATGTGAAGATAAAGAATGGAGGAGCAAAATGGAATTGTGCGTGAGAAGGTTGTGAGTGCTGGAGGAAAAATGTGATGTGAAGGAGCGGGAGGGAAAAAGGATTGTTTACGTTGTGATTCCATGCAACAAAACGATGCCTCATTTTTTGTGTGAAAATATGTTTGTATTCCGGTATGTGAAAGAAAATTTGAAACTGGAGAATAAATATAATATAAAACATTTGGAGCGATAAACTCACGAGCGTGTGTGTGTGTGTGTGTGTGTGTGTGTGTGTGTGTGTGTGTAGGCTCGTCGGGGTGGCTGTGAACATCGACAAGGTGTAAGAACTCGTCTTTTAAAATCAGAACCAATACCCGATGAATGTCTCGAATGCCAACAACCAGAGATTCGAAGAAGTAACGAAGTGAATCCCAGTTATTGTGTAAGATGCTGTGGGCGATACTGTTTTTCGCAGGAGCTGAGCAAGGCGAGACACCACCACCACCACCACCACCACCACCACCACCACCATCACCTGAACGAAAACAGTGCTGGTGACAAAGCGATCTTATTCATGTGTCTTCATGGACGTATTTTCCGTAATAGAGATGAATATAAAAGTATAAGTATAAGTGAGTTAATAGTATACAGTAATGTTGTGTATACGAACGGTAAGAGAAGTGGAGTTAATTATTTTTTTTGGAAAGCATCGTCACATTACTAAACAGTGACATGAAATGAATAATGTAATAAACAGAATGGAATATACATACAACATTATATTACTTATTTAAAACAAAAAATGGACGACATAGTACCTCTTCTAAATTATTATTATCATCACCAGCATAAATTACGTACGCCCGTCCCCCATTTTCTCTCCACCTCACCTCGTACAGTACCTCGCGCCTTGCTGCAGCGTCTGTCACCTACAATATCCATCACGGGAATAATTAATAACAAAGCAGACCATCACCAACTTCAACGAGACGTGAAATTACTGCCGGACACACTTTGGTAACGTGACACTGTTGGTTTCACAGTTAATTTCCTCGTGTTGTTGGTCATCGTTGTCTTCCACCCCGGTGATTTCAGGCCGCCAGTGTGTGTGGGGGGGAGGGGTTAGTGTTGGGGTTAGAAAGGAAGAGGAGAAAGATAAGAGAAATATTATTAGAATGGCGTGACAAGGGTGAGGAGGCAAGGGAATGGTAGTGGAATAATAAATTAAATGAGTTAACTACAGCAAAATGTCATGAGAAAGTGCGGGAAGAAGAGGCAGGAAGAGGGAGGACGAAAAAAGAAGAAAGAGGAGGAGGAGGAGGAGGAGGAGGAGGATAAGAAAAATTATATAAAATAGAGAAAAATAAATAAAGCATGGAAGCTGGACAAGCAAGCGAGAGAGAGAGAGAGAGAGAGAGAGAGAGAGAGAGAGAGAGAGAGAGAGAGAGAGAGAGAGAGAGAGAGAGAGAGAGAGAGAGAGAGAGAGAGAGAGAATGAATTGATTGGCCTAAAGAAAGAAAAATAAGGAAAAAGAGGAAAGGAGACTGAAGGAGGACGATAGTTGGAAGAAACAGGAAAAGTATAAGGACGAGAAGGAGGACGAGGACGAGGAAGGAGGAGGAGGAGGAGGGAGGAGGAGGTGGAGTGTTCGAAATTTGGGGGTCCTTAATCCTGTTTGTGCGGAGGAGGTGGCAAAAACAGGCGTCCCTCAGGAGAAGCCTCGGACACGGGCAGCAGCAACGAAATTAAATAAAAATTGATCGAAGGGAAGGTGACAAAGAGAGAGGATGCCTAAGAGGGACGAAGGAAATAGGTGAAGGAAAATAAGATGAAGAAGAAGAAGAAGAACACAACAAGAAGTGAGAATGAAGAAAGAAAGAAAGGAAGGAAGGAATAGAGGATAAAGGAATATTTGAAGAAAAGGGAATATAAGCAGGATTTTAAGTAACACGAAGGAAGGAAGGTAAACAGAGAGAGAGAGTGTCCGTAAGAAAAGTTAAAGTTTTGAGGGATGGAAAGGAGGAAAAGGAGGAAAAGGAGAGAGATGGTGGAAAATGAGTTTCGTGTGTGACGGAGAAAGGAAGGGATTGGGTGGAGGAGGGACGCATATAGAAAAAAAAAGAAGAGTAGGAACGAAAATATGCGCAGGAAAATGATAAAATGCAGATGGAGCACGGAAACACATATATACTAAAAATAAAATAATGCATATAGAATAGATTTATGATAATTGTATGGGCTCCACGGAACGCAAAGGTACATAGTGACCAAATTTATGGGGAAAAAGAGGGAGGATGCATTAGGTTCAGGTGTGAATATAATTATGCTCACCTCGTTTAAGTTTACTTGTAATATAATGTGAGGGAGTACAGGGCCAGTGTGCTTCATTCGCTTTTAAATTCCATACCTTTTAGCGATGATAGAAGGTGATTAATATGATATAGTATTGGATGGAAAAAAATAATGCAATTGATATTATTATTGTATTATCACGTCTATATGTCAGTCCAAAGCAGAATCGTAATGATGGTGGTGGTGGTGGTGGTGGTGGAGGTGGTGGTGGTGGTGGTAGAAGTAATAGTAATAGTAGTAAAAGTTATGATAATGGTAATAATGGTAATGATAATGATAGTAATGATTGATATTAGTAGTAATGATAATAATAATGATAATAGTGATGAGAATAATGACCAATATAGTGGTGATTAAAGTATTATATCACTAACCAGATATACAACCTCACGCACGCCTCCCTCGCCCCCGTTACAACGCATCCCGACCTGAAAACACTACAAGTCTCCCTCTTCCCCAAACGTCGGTGAAATATGTAAACACACACACAAAAAAAAGAGACAAAAAGTGGAAATCCTCGGATGGGCCATAAAGGCATAAATAACTCTATTCGTCACTTCCGTTCCATTCGAAATAATAAAACATACGATTAGGGAAAATATATCAACCGGAAATATATCGGAATCTGTAAAATGCCTCCCATTCATCATTGTTCTCTTTGTGTTCCCCACGTACGCTTCTGAAACCTGGAAGGAAAAATACAGAAAAAAGGCCAGACATGCAAACAAAATGCCTGCAAATATTATCCGGACGGAAAGAAATGTTGAAAATGGCGTCAATATTACTATCCATAAAAGAGAATAAAAGTGCAGCGTTAAATCATATTGTAACTCACCTGCACTGTTTACGACACCATTAAAGAGATTGAATATATATATATATATATATATATATATATATATATATATATATATATATATATATATATATATATATATGTAAAAGTTTAACATTGAGGGGTTTTTTACCATTGTAAAATTACAGTTTCCAAAGAGAGGAAGTGGCACCGAACAGATGGTTAATGTGTGTGTGTGTGTGTGTGTGTGTGTGTGTGTGTGTGTGTGTGTGTGTGTGTGTGTGTGTGTGTGTGTGTGTGTGTGTTTGAAAGAGAGAGAGAGAGAGAGAGAGAGAGAGAGAGAGAGAGAGAGAGAGAGAGAGAGAGAGAGAGAGAGAGAGAGAGAGAGAGATACAGAAAGGGGGGTTTGTGTCCGTCGCGGGAAATAGATTTTGGAGAGACGGAAATCCAGGTTTGGGGTTCAGAATTCCTCGCGCGACACAGAATGAAACAAATGAATTCGTGTATCGGTCACAGAAAATCGTGCAGGTGTGATTTGTGTGGAAAATAGCCTGTGGTTATGCATGTTTACTTATCTCAGGGGTGGCTAAAATATATACCAAATAAACTCCATTTAAAGCATAACTTATTTTTCCCTCTGACTCTCTCAACAATATAAATGTTCAAAGGATGGCATCAGAATCATATATTTTCTTATATTGATTGTTGTTGAGCCTGAAGTGTGAGGTAACAATCGTGTTCTTCATTGTCTGGGGCGAGTACTCACTAACTATGCATCGACGCACCTTTAAACAACACCACAACAAGCAGGTAATGGAACTAACTACCTGAACCTGAGCAGCGCGAGGGAGCCATTGAGCCGTGTGTCCCCCTGAGTACAAGGTGAAAGACTGTCAATATTTGCTTTGGTCTCTCCTGATTCGCCCTTTGGTCTCCCTGTTCCTGGTGGCTCCGCTCCTCCCACCTCTCATCTGTGTTCCGCTGTGTTGGGATCTGTGTGGTTCTCAGGCTTACTTTGTTGTCTCCTCTTGACCATCGTTGCTGCTCTCTCTTCTATGGGAAGCGCCGCACCACCCACCAACCTGACCTAACTTAACCTAACCTAACCTAACCTAACCTAATGTCAGCTGTATGTGGCTCATTGATGCAGAATTTTCCTCTGCCAGTCATATCTTGCAGTTTTCTGTCTCGCATCTTATTTATATATTACAAAAACTATTTTCATTCGTTTTTTTCTTCTTTTTGTGTTGATTAGGTCTACGAATATGCACACACACACACACACACACACACACACACACACACACACACACACACACACACACACACACACACACACACTCGAATTGGGTGAATTAATTCCAGTCTTAGATTCGAAACCTTTAGTCTCTTTCACCGACAACACACAACGCTCTTTCGGAAAATTCACGATAGAGATCCACTCCGGCCTCGGCGAATCAGAACGGAGAATACCTTCCAATCAGCCACTCACCTCCATCGCAATTACACCTCCTGTCGCACGGTGGACGACGCCCCACCAAACAAGTCACAGCCATCTCCTCCCTTTCTTTCCCCTTCTCGGCCTCGCTCTCGCCCTCCTGCCCTTGACCGCTTCCTGCCTGTCTTCCCGCTCCTCACCGACCGACTTTCCGCCCTGTAGCCAGCCAGCCAGACACCGATCCCTCCCTCCCTGCCTCTCTCTCTCCCTCCCTCCACCTCCTCGTTAATAGCCACATACTTTCAGAACTTTTCCTCTTGCCCCCAACCTAAAACTCACACGCTTAACACCCATAGCCTCACACCTCACTGCCCTTGGTTTGGGATACACCATTACGCTTTTACTACTATTACTACTACTACCACTACTACTACTATTCCTCCTACGACCACCACCTTCACAACTGTTTCTTATTGAAGGTGTCTATCATACCAAACGTTATTATTGGTTTTTTTTTATCATTCAGTATTTCAATTCGTGTGTTATTCTGCTCTATAAAACGGCATTTGTTTTTTCCTCATTTCGCTGCGTCCCTCCTTCTCTCCTCGAGTCTTTTCCTCCCTCTTTCCCTCTGGTCAGCTCGTCCTGCCCCGGCGTGAGTGATTTCTATTGTAGGAGGAACAATAATGTCATTACCTGATTGGTCTGCTGAACGACTGACGGGGAGAAAGAGAGAGAGAGAGAGAGAGAGAGAGAGAGAGAGAGAGAGAGAGAGAGAGAGAGAGAGAGAGAGAGAGAGAGAGAGAGAGAGAGAGAGAGAGAGAGAGAGAGACCTAGGTTTGTGTTTGTCTCTACACGATTCTTAAATATATCAGTCATGTGTGTGTGTGTTATACGTAATACTTACATACACAATACACAATACAATACACAAAACGGTACAGAGCAGTGTGAAAACGAGTGAAAGGTGTCCGCAGACTGTATACCCTCCACCCTTTACCCTTAACCCCTTCCCCTTACCTCTTCCCCTTCCCTTAGTCTCCCCTCATCCACCTTAACTGTAACTTGCACGTATTTCTGAAGCGTCCTTTTGTGCCGTGTGTCCCGCGAGGCCTTTGTTTTGTCCCTTTGGCGACTGGCTGTCCTCCACGCCTCAGGAACCTCCACCGCTTTGTAAAAAGTGGATGTCGGGATAAGTGAAGTAATTCGAATGAAGCTTACTGGGAATGTGTGAGCCATTGTGAAGTTATGTTAGGTTGCACAACAGTGTTTTCTTATGAAGGGGAACGTTAGTGAGGAGAAGCACGATTACCGCCAAGGATCGTGGTGCAAAATGCGATCAAGACAAGTGGTATACGCGTACGTGCAACTCAAGTTATCAAGGAAGAAGAAAAATACAAAACAAAGAGAAAGAAACAACTCAAGGCAGAACGTAAAGAAGCATGAGAGGAAAGAAAAAACGTGAGGAAATCTCTATTGTTTAACTTTTTGATGAGGGGAAATTTTCCTCCTCCCCCAATAGCCTCCCGTCCGCCATGAGCCCCAGAGGCGATCATGACACCTTTTCTCTCCTCGCTCCCCCAGAAAACAGCAAACATCATCCAACTTTCCGAGACTTTCAATAGCGCCGGATATGAGGAAATGCAGGTAATCTCGCCCATCTGCAAAGTCTCCGTCGGTAAGGAAGTCAGTCCCTGGCGCGCCCCTGAACCTCTCTCGTCTAGGGGAAGGTACTCAGTGGGTGTTTCGTCCCTGAAAAATTACTAATCATACACTAACATTTCACTTCCCTTACGTAACTTTGACGAAAACCGAAAGGACCAGGCGAAGAGCAAAAAAAAAGTCAAACTATAAAAAAGAGAGAGTGGACAAAGTATAATTCTAACATTTAAAACTTCAAACTCCCGGTAAAAAAACAAACACTAAAAGGTGACAATAAGTGAAAGGTGGGTGCATGTAGCAGTTATGTGTACTCAAGGACTCTACCGGCTCACCTTTAACCCGAAACCATAAAAAAAAAAAATGTTAAAAAGAAATAAAAAAAAAGCATTACTATTACAAACGATAATATCAAGTCAAAAATTTATTATACCAAGAAAAAAAAATTATATGTCTACACCTTGTGACCACGAAACTTTCCCACTATTATATCAGCTACAAAATAACTGAAATGGTGGAAGAAAAAAAAAAAGGGCAATCTGATCCATAATACAGGCAGAAAAATGGCCCAAAGCACAACAACGATAAATATGAGCGTGTGTGTTTTGGAGACGGGCGAGAGAGGGGAGAAAGGAGGGAAGAAAGGAAACAGAGAGAGAGAGAGAGAGAGAGAGAGAGAGAGAGAGAGAGAGAGAGAGAGAGAGAGAGAGAGAGAGAGAGAGAGAAGAGGATAAACGGTGAAAGGAAGGAGAGAATATCATAAGGCAAAGGCACTAGAAGGAACGATACCAGACGTTGGGATCTGGTTAGGGTTGGCGTGTGAGGGTGAGAGAGAGAAACAAGGTATGGAAAAGGGAAGGAGGAGAAGAAAGAGGAGGGCGACGAGGGAAAGAGGAGGGAGGGGAGGTAAGGTTAGGTCATCCCCAAGCGTTGCCAGAGGGCACGAACCGGTGTTTGACCCTCTGATTACTTCCCCACACTGTCCTAGGGGAGGGAAGAAGAGAGAGAGGAAAGAGGGAAGGGACAGAAAAGAAACGGTGGGAGAGAGAGAGAAAAAAAAAGAAGGGGAGAAAGCAACGATCGGTGGAATGAAGGGAGGAAGGGAGGACACAAAGAGGAGAAAAGAGGAAGAGAAGGAACAACTGAGTTAAAAAAAAGTGAGAGTAGAGAGAGTGAAAAGCATGTGAAGGGGAAAAAAAAGAGAGAGAGAGAGAGAGAGAGAGAGAGAGAGAGAGAGAGAGAGAGAGAGAGAGAGAGAGAGAGAGAGAGAGAGAGAGAGAGAGAGAGAGAGAGAATAAACACTGAACTATAAAAGGGATACAAAGAAAAGAACTGGGAGAAAGGAAGAGTGAATAACGTGCAGAGACCGAACAAGCAGAAGAGGAAGTGAAAAGAAAAAATACTTGGAAAATATTGAAAGACGGTGAATAAAAGGAACGAGACCTGACTGTTGAAGAGAGAGAGAGAGAGAGAGAGAGAGAGAGAGAGAGAGAGAGAGAGAGAGAGAGAGAGAGAGAGAGAGAGAGAGAGAGAGAGAGAGAGAGAGAGAGAGAGAGAGAACGTACTCGAAGTCTAATAAGGCCTGGTTGCATCTGTGTACGTGCGTGTGTATATGTCTCTGTGTGTGTGTGTGTGTGTGTGTGTGTGTGTGTGTGTGTGTGTGTGTGTGTGTGTGTGTGTGTGTGTGTTTGTGTTGAAATGGTCTACTTAGAGATATTGAATACAAATCAGAGAAACTTTCCGCGTTCATACTCCTTCAGAATCTTAGTTAACTTGTGTGAGTGAGTCATTTGCCTTTCACTTGACAATGCAAACAGCTGTGCGTGGCGAAGGTCAAAACAGCAAACAGTAAGGTCAGACAACAGATGTGCTGATAACTAAAAACTATCACACACATACAAAACAAAATATATAAGTTAAAACACGAAGCAATCACATATCACACTACCATTCCTCTCTACTCTCTCCTCTTCACCAATCTCTCTTCTCCTCCTTTCACTATCTGCTGCCTCTTTGACCTCCCACCATCCCCTCAACACGTGGCACCCTCAGGTAGGAACCGGTGAACGTGGCAGTGTCAAGGGATCCCATAAACCACAACTTCAAGACGCCACTCGATACCCCAACCCGGATAACAGGTATCGAGCAAGAGTGTCACCTTCCCCCACCACTACCTCATCTTCACCACCACTACCACCTAACCTTCCCTCCACCTTATGTTAGCTCCCCACCTCCTGCGAGCCTCCCCTTCCTCTTTACTCCCCCTGAGTGAACCCCCGTGGCTCAGGTGTTTTTAAAGGGGGTGTAAGGGAGAGGGAGATCCATTAGCTTATGAAAGATGAGGATGTATTCGGTTTTTTTTTTCATTTTTGTCGCTTTGCAGGAGGTTGATTTGATGGCACTGATAACTTGGAGAGTGTTTTGTCACCTCGCTCCTCCAGGGGAAAGCCGAGAAAGAAAGTGGCGATGGTTTGGTAGGATATTTTCAAGCAGCGTGTGTGAGAGAGGAGGCCAATCGTGTTGCATGCGTGGAGGAGAGTAAGCAAGGAAAAGAGAAAAAAAAGAACGAAAAAAAAAGAAAGAAAGAACCAGATTGCTTTCCCATGTGCAGTTTTAGAGAGCAACTTGGTATCATTATTATTATTTGTAACATTATTATTATTATTATTATTATTGCAGATTGGTTGGAGGGCAGAAAATAATAGCGTTTAGGTAGGTAGGTAGACTTGCAGGTGAAGTAGATAGAATGGAGGTAGAATGTGTTTCAGGTGAGGCCTCAGAGTAAAGCAGGTGAGCAGGTGTCCTTTTACAGGCGTGGGCTTTAAGAGCGCCAAGGCGGCAAACTTTATATTGCGCAATAAGGCTAGAGACAACGTAGCCATTTCTGTCGTTCTCGTCTTTCTCTTTCTCTTCCTTTATATGTGTGTGCCTATCTCTCTCTCTCTCTCTCTCTCTCTCTCTCTCTCTCTCTCTCTCTCTCTCTCTCTCTCTCTCTCTCTCTTTCTTTCGTCAGTTAGTCATACATGCTTGCTTTAATTTGCGTGTCCTAATCGAGTGCAAAGCTTAGCGTCCCTTAAGAAAACATATTATATCAGGAAAAAGAAAGAAATTAAGGTCGACGGGAGGAAGCAGGGAAAGTTGTGAATATCGTTACCAAAACAAAAGAAAGAAGAAGGGAGACGAAAAGATAAATAGTTAAGTAGAATACGAAGAAGACAGCTTGTGACTGGGAAAGCGTTTAAACCTTGAGGGAGAGAGAGATAAAGAGAGAGAGAGAGAGAGAGAGAGAGAGAGAGAGAGAGAGAGAGAGAGAGAGAGAGAGAGAGAGAGAGAGAGAGAGAGAGAGATTATTTAGTGCATAGATATAAAGAAAAAAAGGGGTAAGTAAAATTGGACCTGATTGAACGGGGGAGTCACAGTGGATATTCGTGAACTCCTGAACCAATAAATCACAGAGTGGAGGAAGGCACTGTCGGTTCTCCCTCCATCCCTCTCTCCCTTGGTTTGCTTTAGAGAGAGAGAGAGAGAGAGAGAGAGAGAGAGAGAGAGAGAGAGAGAGAGAGAGAGAGAGAGAATCATGCAGATATACGTTAGCAAGAATCGTGCTTAAAATGATGTTGTGAAATCATTTGTAATAAGTTTGGCGTCTTTCTTGATGTTTTTTCTTCTTATTTGTCCGCTCAATTTATATGATTCTTATGATAACTTTATTGATTGACATGTTTTTTTTCTTTACCTGCCATGATTAAGTGTTGTATATGATTGTTGCTTTATACAGTATATTAGATTTAAAACTCTCTCTCTCTCTCTCTCTCTCTCTCTCTCTCTCTCTCTCTCTCTCTCTCTCTCTCTCTCTCTCTCTCTCTCTCTCTCTCTCTCTCTCTCTCTCTCTCTCGTGATTAATTAACATCTGCACGTGAAAATCGTCTGTCATAAATCAAATCTGCTCACCCTTACCTAATTACAGACAGGTGATGCCAGGTAAGAATGTCAACCATCGCGTCTCTGTCTCTGTCTGTGTGTGTGTGTGTGTGTGTGTGTGTGTGCCCGGGACTCTCTTTGTCCGTCTGTCTATCCTCGTCGTTATGAACAGTACGTGAGAGGAATAAGCGTCTCGGGTAATGTAGCAAATCTCTTTTAATGTTTTTTCTTTTTTCAAATATGAGTTTACGAGTCAAATAATGAATGGTGTGTTATTTTTAAGCAATTTTGTTTTTTCTTTGTGTGTAGTATAATTTGTATGTATGTATGTATGTATGTATGTATGTACGTATAATCTACTCAAAATCTCAAAGTCTCCAGAAAATTGAACCAAATGTTGAATGGAAGAGAAATAGTTTTATCAATCATATTATCATTATTGTTTACGAGGGAATTCAATTATTTGTGTTTCGTGTTTGTTTTCCTTAAGCTAACTGGCATTAATTATTATTGAGCTGGAGTGTGGCTGGAATGGGGTTCGTTGTCTCACTTGCGGGCTTCATTGAGGGCGAGTTAATTAGGTACACTGACAGGCACACCGATTATCCCTCGCATCACCACGCAGCCCACTATGTCTATTGTTTAGATTGGTTAATGCGTCCGTGGTGTTGTTTTGCTAGTGCGGTGTTTGTTGTGGTGACTGCTGCTGGCTGGCTTCGGTGGTGGTGGTAGTGGTGCTGTGGTGTTGTGGTAGTGTTGTGGTTGTGGTTTACTTGTTGTTTTGTGCTGTTTTTTTCTAGCGGATGTTGATGATTGTTGTTATTGTTTGTTTTGGCTTTTTTTTTCTTTGTCTCTTTGTGTTGTTCCTTATATGTACTTATTTATATTCTCTTCTTTATATATATTTTTTCTGAAAGGTTGGTTAATATTTGTTGTTCCTTGTATTGTATTGGTGTCTTAATTTCAGTTGTCCTTCTTGTAACTTTCTTTGTATTTGTCTTTGTATCCTTTGTGTGTGTGTGTGTGTGTGTGTGTGTGTGTGTGTGTGTGTGTGTGTGTGTGTGTGTGTGTGTGTTACGCATGCCATAAGTCACCTTCATTAGCTTTTTATCATCAACAACACCGCTACTGCCACACACACACACACACACACACACACACACACACACACACACACACACACACACACACACACACACACACACACTTTCCTGCGGGCGGTCATGTTCATCATCAAGTGTAATCAGCATTTCGTCATATTTTTCTTCTGCGTCTTATGAAGAAAACGAAACTATTTTTTTTATTATTATTCTTTTTTCTTTCTTTATGATGTAGTTGGAGAATGCTAATAACTCTCATTAGCAAGACAGTCTGCTAGAATGTTAGTTTCTAAAATTCATTCATTTTCTCACAATTTTACGTAGAGTTGTATGATGATGCCAGACTGTCCTTCCCTGTGCTGGTATTCATCTCTCTCTCTCTCTCTCTCTCTCTCTCTCTCTCTCTCTCTCTCTCTCTCTCTCTCTCTCTCTCTCTCTCTCTCTCTCTCCTGGGTTGGAACAAACACTATGGCTGGGTAATGGTGAAAAATAGCCTTTCCTCCCTCTCTTTCGCCTCCTCCCTTGCTCCCTCCCCCCCTTCCTTCTCCTCGCCCCTTACTCACCCCCAAGGCGACGGTGTTTCCCCTCGGTTTTCCCTCCTTTTTCTCCTCTGATCCCAGCGAGCAAACACGATTAGTTTTCCTCTGCGATCATACGGAGTCTGCGCCTCTACGAAGGTGGTGTTGGTTAGCACTTTCTTTCCTTCCCTTCCGTTCCCCGACGCAGAGGAACGGAAGGAACGGAGGAGGAGGAGGAGGAGGAGGAGGAGGAGGCCGCAGTGTTGATCTTATTAGCTAGTGTTTACAGTTTGTGCATTTGGTTGTTTGGCGGTTAGTTTATTTATCCATATATTTATTTTCTCCTTCCCCCCTCCTTTCCCTGCCTCCTTCTATTCCTTCGTCGGACCCCCACGCACGGTTTCATTTTTGTAAAGCTAAAAATAATGGGGTGCGCGTGGAGGAACCTCATTTTGGGGATGGAAATAGAGTTCCCGGCGAAACTACTGTTCTTTTTTTTTCTCCCTCTCTCTCTCAGGGTGGTGATGGTGGTGGTGGTTGATGTGGTGTGGGTGATGGTGATGTCTTCAGGTAGTGTGGGGTTGGAATGGTGATGTTGTGGATGGTGGTGGTGATGGTGGTGGTGGAGGGACCTTAATTGATGGTTAGTGGTGGTGGTGTGGTGGTCAGGGTAGTGGTGGTGGTGGTGGTGGTGTGGTAGCAATGGTGGTGGTCGTGATAGCGTAAGTTGTAACAAATGTAGTTCCACGCTGGAGTAAATTGTACATAATTATTCCTGCACACAAAAAAAAGCCGATTAACCGAAAGACAAATGTGTTAATCACTGCCAATTATCTCCATTTTATCAATTATCTCTAAGGGAAAAAGGGAGATAATACACAAAAAATAACAAAACAAAAAAAACATCAATAACAACAACAGAAATAACCACAAACAAGGAGAGAGAAAAAAAAAAAAGAGAAAAAGAGAGAGAGAGAGAGAGAGAGAGAGAGAGAGAGAGAGAGAGAGAGAGAGAGAGAGAGAGAGAGAGAGAGAGAGAGAGAGAGAGAGAAAGAAAAAAACAGTCACACCCCCAAAACAACATGAATTAAAATAGATCGTATCAATAGGGTAACATGTTTCCATTCCCTTCTATTAGACCGAGCTCATGCATGTCCCGTCCGTTATCTCTTATCACTATTTATGCATTGAATCCCCTCGTTTTTTAGGGGCGATTGGGGATTATGTAACTTGGGCACTGAAGAGGGAAGAGCGTGAGTCACCTGTCAGGAATAGAGGACTGTAATTGGCGAGGTGTTTGGTTGTGTAGCAATTTAGAGGAACACAGGTGAGGTTCTGGTTCTCTCTCTCTCTCTCTCTCTCTCTCTCTCTCTCTCTCTCTCTCTCTCTCTCTCTCTCTCTCTCTCTCTCTCGCTCACGCACATACATCATCAGTCTTAATAAAAGTTACGGTGATTTATGTAATACCTCGATTTTTACCTTCGTATGATTTTTTTTGTTTACTTTTATTATACGGCTTTAGTTTTCCTCCTTTCTTTTTTTTTCCCCTGACATTTATTTATTTATTTTCCTTCTCAAGGTTACCTGCTGTCCGTCTATTTTCAGCTTCCACTCCTTTGCTTTATCTCTCGACAACAGTGCTCGTGGTCGTCAGTCTCCTTTATCTCTCCTCTCCTTGAATCTCTCTCTCTCTCTCTCTCTCTCTCTCTCTCTCTCTCTCTCTCTCTCTCTCTCTCTCTCTCTCTCTCTCTCTCTCTCTCTCTCTCTCTCTCTCTCTCTCTCTCTCCTTGTTTTTACTACCTTCCTTCCCTCCTTTACCTTGTGACTCTTTTCCTCTCTCCCTTCATCCTCTCTTCCCTTCCTCGCCTCACCCTCGCTCCCTCCCTCCTCGGCCGCCTTCCTCAGGTAGCGTGTGGTGGCATGGGACCCCCGGGAGGCATAATCGTAATGCACAGCTGACACGCCCTCGAAGCACGGTGGCCGGGACGCTGAGACGGAACGTGCGTGTGGAACGGCTGGACGGAACACGTGTTAGGGCCAGGCAACGCATGATGAGTAGTAGTAGTAGTAGTAGTAGTAGTAGTAGTAGTAGTAGTAGTAGTAGATGTTCACTATATGCTAACATGAAACTTGCATTGATCAGCAGGGAAAAGGAATGGGTAAAAATATCAGTGGTACAAGGAATAATGTGTGTTATGGAAGGATGGAATTTATATATTTAGTGAAGGGTTGCGGGAAATATAGTGTTTATTAGCCAGTTTATAGATATACGTATTCGAGGATTTTTTTTTCTTTTTTTTTTTGCTTCCTTCCCCTGACACATTATCGTAGCTGAGTTTCCCCCTTCTTTCCTGTGCACCTTTCCAGCGTAAACACTTCAGTTAGGTGAGACGTGAGATACAAGCCACTTTCCCCCTCTTTTCTTCTTTCTCTCTCTCCTATTTTTTCTTTTTTTCCTCCGCTCTATTTCGTGTTTGTCTTTATCCATCTCTCCTTCTCTCTTTTTTTTTCTCTCTCTCTTTCTTTATTCTTTTATTTGCCTTTTCTTCTATTATCTTCTTTCCTATTCTCATCCTGTCATTGGGGTTTTTTTTTCTCTCTCTCTCTCTCTCTCTCTCTCTCTCTCTCTCTCTCTCTCTCTCTCTCTCTCTCTCTCTCTCTCTCTCTCTCTCTCTGTTCTATTACTTCTCCATCAACTTGTATCTTTTATTTTTATCGTCGTTTTCATTTTCCTGTCTCTCTTGTGTCCCTTTGTCCACTGTTCTTTTGTATCATCTTGTCTCTTTTCTTCTGTTTTTTTTTTTCCCTGCCTTTGTTTTCACTTCCCTATTCATCATCTGTTCTTTTCTCTCCACCAGCTCCGTTCTTCCTTCCTTCCTTCCTTCCTTCCTTCCTTCTTCTTCTCTCCATTCTTCCTTTCCTTTGTCATTCCTTCTATTCATCCTGGTCTCCTCCTCCTCTTCCTCCCCTTTTTTCCCTCTCTTATCTCAACTGTTTTCTTCCTTTCCCTCCACTCCATTTTATTCTCTGTTCTCTCCAGTTCACTTTCCTTCCACCTCTCTCTCCCCTTCTCTTTTCTCTGTTCTTCCTCCCTTTCTTCTCTTTCACTTTTTTCCTCCAGTGCTCCCTTCATATTTTCTTCTGTCTCTTCCTGTTTCTCTCCCTTTACCTTATTTTCTGTGTTTCCTCTTTTTCCCTCTCCCTTTCTGTTCCATCTGTCCTCCCTTTTCCTTCCCCATCCTCCTCATTACCTCTTGCACGGCCTTTCCCCTCCTCCTCCACCTCCACCTCGCTGCTCTTGTCTCCTAAACTTCAAAATAACCATCATCTTCATAGCACTCTCCCATCACCTCTCCCATTACTCCTCCATTACTGAGGCGTACATTCCTCCACCATCATTATCTCCTCCGCCTCTTCCTCCATCATCACATTAGGAAAAGTTCGCCTCAACAATGTCAGTCTCACATTCCTCTCCTCCCTCGATCCTCCTCCTCCTCCTCCTCCTCCTCTGGGCCTGTGAGTGTTCCGCTGCGATTCCTTGAAGTGATGAAAATGGAAAATGCTAAATTGTACACACAAATAAAGAAAAAAATGTACTGTTAATGAGGAAAATTGTGGATGACTGACTCTATTACCGGATTTTTCATTTTCGAGTTTTCATTCATTCTTTCTTTCTTGCTTTCTTTTTCTCTCTTTCTTGCTTTCTTTCTTTCTGGAATGTTTTTTTTATTTTTGTTTTTCTTCTTTTATCTCGTTTGATTCTGGTTGAGCCTTTGATGAGGAAATTAGAAATACATACATGCGTACACACATACTTACACATACTTACACACACACTTACACACACACACACTTACACACACACACACACACACACACACACACACACACACACACACACACACCCACACCCACACACACACACACACACACACACATCTGTATTCGTTTTATCCTTCTAAACATGCGCGCAAAGGTTTCATAATTTAGGTCCAATTAATTGTTTCCACTTTGCTTCGATAGACGGTGAGCAATGTTGATTTTTTACCTACACGCCTTAATGCTCCGCCGTTTTCAGTGTTGTAGTTTTGCATTATTGTCGTTCGTTTTAACCCTTTTCGTCCATTTTCGTTTACTCGTGTCCTTTGTGCCTCACATTCTCATTTTGTTCGGGTTTCCCCCTGTCATGTTTTTTTTTTTTTGTGTAGTTGTTTTTTTGCTGGACGTAAAAGAATGTTTATATATATATTATTATTACTGTCAACACGTACGCACTTCCTTTCCTTCTTTTTTTCCGTTTATTTTTTTTTTCATTTTGTTTTTTTTTATATGTATTCTAGAGTTTCTGGTTTTTTTTTTATTATTCATCCGGGTCTTCTTCCCTTTCTCTCTCTTTTTTCTTCTAACTTGTTTTTACTTCTCCATCGACTCTCTTCCACAGATGAAAAAAAAACGAAAAAATATATACACATACATACATATCTACATACATATATATAGTATTATTGTCTGTGGTGGTCCTTAACCCACCTTGTGAATGGTAAAGTTGGCACGTCTCCCCCATTTTTCTGCCCATGTTGGCTTCGTAATCTTTAAGGTAATGTTCCTCGCAGCGGCCCGTAATGAGTGGCTTTGTCAGAATTCCTGGCCCTTAAGCCACCTTTGATGGAAGATTGGATTCCTCGGATCTGAGAGATTGGTTCTGCTGAGGATGTGAGGATGGAAGGAGGAACAGGAGGAGGAGGAGGAGGACGAGAACGACGAGGAGTGGGGGTGGTTTGCACTATGAGTATTTAGGAGGAGGAGGAGGAAGAGGAGAAGGAGGAGGAGGAGGAGGGGGCTGGTACTCCTTGACTGGCTGGGAGATGTTCTGTTCTGGATAGTTACAGTTTGTCTTGATTCATGATGACTCCTATTCCTCATCCTCCTTTCCTCCTATTCCCCATTTCCCTTTATGCTCCTCTCCCTCTCTCATCATCATCAGCATCATCATTGACATGCAAAGGTAATGACAAAAAACCTATTTATTTGTTCTCTCTCTCTCTCTCTCTCTCTCTCTCTCTCTCTCTCTCTCTCTCTCTCTCTCTCTCTCTCTCTCTCTCTCTCTCTCTCTCTCTCTCTCTCTCTCTCTCTGTCCGGATGCTGGGTACTATTAGTGACGTCACGATGGGTCTTTGTGTGCAGGCAGCATTACGTGGCTCCCAGCTGCCCTGCCCTGCGGAGGCTGTGTGCATGTGAAAGAGGGAGGGAGGGGGAGGGAGGGACGGGGAGGAAAGGAGGGGGAGGAAAGGAGAGGCTCGTTGTGGAGGGAGGAAGGGAGTGGCGATGCAGAATGATGGGATGGGAGGAGGAAATCAGATGAGAATAAAAAGTGCTGAAATGGTGCAAGGAAATGTTCAGGTAAAAGGAGTGTTTTGGAGGACAATGAAGGTGTGTGTGTGTGTGTGTGTGTGTGTGTGTGTGTGTGTGTGTGTGTGTGTGTGTGTGTGTGTGTGTGTGTGTGTGTGTGTGTGTGTGTGTGTAAGGGAATTGTCCGTACATACATACCCTACAGGAGGCAATTTGGGGACTTTTTCTCTTGTTTACTGTAGCAATCGCCGTTTTTGTTGACATTATTATCATTGTTGTTGTTGTTGTTATTATTCCTTGTTTGTTTGTTTGTTTGTTTGTTGGGAATGTCGATATTTCATTCATTGTACGTACATATTTGATCTTGAACTTGTCGCTACAGAGTTTTTTCTTTTTATTTATTTTATTATTTAAGCTGTTCCTTTGTTACTTTTCCTTTCATGTTACCTGACAGAGTATTCAATCAGAGGAGCAGCTCAGCTTTAATAGTAGAGTCGTATACAGTGGATCTTGTATACATTCATATTGCTGTTATATATATTTTTGAATCGTCAGTATTAGTATATGGAATTGAATCACTTTTCCTATTCCGTCATATGTATATCCTGATTAATTATTACATGGAAATTAATTGTAGACGAGGTAGACATATTAGGTGTGTGTGTGTGTGTGTGTGAGAGAGAGAGAGAGAGAGAGAGAAAAAAAAAGAAAGAAAAAAAAGAGAGGAAAAAAAAGAAAAAAAGAGGAAACTGGAGGAGGCGTTTTATGCTGACGATT
>JAPQNM010000043.1:2258337-2320837 GCA_029783475.1 Metacarcinus magister | reverse complement strand
CCACACATCACTTTTTAAATTATTCATACATTCCATTCCTGACATCATATTTAGGTGTATACTTCTTATATATTTTTTTTGTCTCAATTATTTAGCTTTGGTAGTGTAGTGGTTGGGACGCTTAGTTAGTTGGAAAGGTCTTGGTTAGCAGTGTCTAGTGCGGTTCATCCTCCCTAATGGGTTGTTTACTATATGGGTGCATTAGGAAAGTAAACTGTGGTAACTCAGATGTCACAGTTACCCTTGTTTATCTTTGTAAGGTATACTTATTCTCTTTGGACTAGAATGCCAACAAGACGAAGGTGAGACTGGACACAACCCGCATCTCAGCTTACGATCTCAACCTTTACCTTTCTACCTCACATTGTTTTGTTTTTTATCCTTATTAACTGCTTTTTCGTTACCTTTTTTTTTTTTTTTGGTTGCGGCGTACCTCTAAATTACAACACATATATGTTTTAACCCACCAGACGCGCGGACACCCCCCCCCCACACACACACACACACCACAAACTTAAGCACCCGATCTCCCCCTAGTTCCTGCAGCTGGACAGACGGGTGGGTGATGAAGGTCCGCGTCACCACCCCTCGCGCAAAACTCGATCTAATGCACTGGCGTCACTGAGCAAGACGGAACACTCTATAATTTTCCACCCTCGAACCGACTCCCATCGAGGGCTGACCATCGCCACCCACCACATGCGTCACGTTCACGGAGGCAGCTGTCCTCTCTCGCGGTGTTTGATTGGCTCTGCCCTCACTCTGCCTGATTGACTGCACAACTAAACTGTCCTTATTGTCTGCAGATCGACCCAGTCCAGTTGTCTGCCCCGCTTGCTTCATCCCGAGATTCTGTTCAGTATATACGCTGAGGCCGCCTCTCGGGGCTGGTACAAGGGTCTGGGGAGGGTGCTAGGTCCGCCAAGAAGGCAGAAAAGCAACACAACAGCAGGCAGGCAGGCAGGCAGGCAGGCAGGCAGGCAGAGAGGCAGGCAGGCAGGAGGGGTGAAGCGCTGTAATCCCAAGGGTTAAGTTTCACGCAGGAGCGACCGCCAGATGCCCGCTCAGGTTACCGCCGCTGCTGCTGCTGTTGGTGGCATTTCTTTCCTGTCTGTCCTCGTATTCTTCTGTACAATTTGTATGATTTTTTTTCCATGCAGCGAGCTCTCGTTGATGATCTCATAGCGATGACATTATATTTCAACACGATGAACATCTCAAACTTATCTTCCCTCTATGTGTTGGGAAACCGCGTCGGAGCCTTGCATACAACACTGCCTGTTCTCTTATCGGCTGACTTAATGACCAAGATGAATGGTGTTGGTGTTATTCAATAAGGTTTCTAGTTTATTGCCTTAATAAATTAATCTTGCTTGTATGTTGAGGCGTGTTTACCCTCATGTCAGGCACGAGACGAGGCGATGAGACGGAGCATCTGGATCAGTAACGCGCGTGACTACCCGACCACTCTGTTGCATTACTACACTCCGCCCCAAGACACTGTAGAGAAGAGGGGCGAGGAGAGTAGAAAGAAGAGGAGGGAAAAAGCGAAAAGTGTAGGGGAGGAGAGATGGGAAGGGAGGGAGAAATTGAGGAGAGGAGGGAAAGGAAAAGAAAAGCAGGTCAAAGAAGGGAGTGTGAAAGAAAGCGAAGACATGCTTGTAGTCATGTAGGAGACAGAATACTAAACTTTATAAGGTAACAGTAAACAACAGCCAAAGGATAATGATGGTGAGAGTGAAGATAGCAAGACTGAGGATAGGATGGTAGGGAGGAAGATATTGGAAGGAAAGGAAGAGGAGTAGGAGGAAGAGGAGCACGAGGGGAGGAGGGAGGATAGGTAATGGGTATACATATAGGGAATATGATAGGATAATGTAGCTAACGGTGATGTACGTACCCTCTGACCGTCAGCCCTGCCACACACACACACACACACACACACACACACACACACACACACACACACACACACACACACACACACACGAGAGTTATGAAGGTTCTATCTATACATACAGAAAAACCTGAATAGTACGTGTGTGCAGCCAAAGGCCAGAATATGATAGTCTTAAGGGCAAGGAATGATAGTGGGGATAGTGAGAGAGAGCGAGAGAGAGAGAGAGAGAGAGAGAGAGAGAGAGAGAGAGAGAGAGAGAGAGAGAGAGAGAGAGAGAAAGACAGACGCCCTCCTTATCTCCTCCCCCTCCCTGCCTTTTCCTTTATTCTCATGCACCTTCCGTATCTCCTGTTCTCATGCTGTCCTTTGTCCTCCAGTTTCTTCCTGTTG
This sequence comes from Metacarcinus magister, assembly GCA_029783475.1. Taxonomy (NCBI): domain Eukaryota; kingdom Metazoa; phylum Arthropoda; class Malacostraca; order Decapoda; family Cancridae; genus Metacarcinus; species Metacarcinus magister. The sequence goes on along the minus strand of JAPQNM010000043.1, from coordinate 2,318,547 downwards.
TTAAACCTCAGCATAAGAAAGGAACCTAATAACTTTTTTTTTTATACATAGATACAAGTGTTATTATCCATCTCGGTATACTTTTAACGTCTATAATTAACCTCACATTCCTGTCAAGCATTATGAAGATGAACTACTATTGTTGCATTGTATTTTTCGCTTAAATGTTTGTAATCTCTGGGTGTGGAAAATGTGTTGACAGAAAAAAAAAGTATTACAACTGAACCAAAAAAAAAGTGTATTATGTATTATATGTAAATTTAGGTTTTATTTTATTTAATTTTTGTCATCGTATATGATTTACTTCTGTTTATATGTCGCGTGAGAGAGAGAGAGAGAGAGAGAGAGAGAGAGAGAGAGAGAGAGAGAGAGAGAGAGAGAGAGAGAGAGAGAGAGAGAGAGGGAGAGAGAAAGTATTCGAGAACTAAGAGGTAAAAGGGAGAGGTAAAGGGCAGGAAACAAAGAGACGCGAACAGAAATTAAATGGAACTCTGAGAAAATGGAAAAAGAGGGAAAAAGAACATGAAAGACTGAGTGAGAGAGAGAGAGAGAGAGAGAGAGAGAGAGAGAGAGAGAGAGAGAGAGAGAGAGAGAGAGAGAGAGAGAGAGAGAGAGAGAGAGAGAGAGAGAGAGAGGAAATCAATAGCATACCTTTTATATAACGAATTAACTCCTTTCTTTAATCATTACTAATTTAATACTTGTTAAAAAGGAGAAAAAAATAAATAAATACTATCAGTAATTACAATAGAATAACATTGAAGCATCGTCTCCTTATCATCATATTTATAAACGGACTTAATTGTATAAAAAAAAAATAATAAAAAAATAAAAAGTTGTGTAATAGCCTCGTTTTAAACTTAACGTACTATCAATATAATGGAATTTTGTCTCGATTCAAAGGAACTACTTGATACTGAGTGTAATCCTATTGGGGGGCATTAAATTGACTTAGTCCGTGGAGTGTAATTTTCCCCGAGCTGCTGCTGCTTTCAAACTTGTGGAGGAAATTGATTGCGTCACGATTACAGGGACGCAGCGTTGTGGCGGGAAGTCAGGTAGGTTTTTGAATGTTCTTATCTTGATGCTGTAATGTCTCTCTCTCTCTCTCTCTCTCTCTCTCTCTCTCTCTCTCTCTCTCTCTCTCTCTCTCTCTCTCTCTCTCTCTCTCTCTCTCTCTCTCTCTCTCTCTCTCTCTCTCTCATGTATTCCTTTCTTCATCTCCTTTCCAGCTCCTCTTCTTCTATTTCCTCCTCCTTCTCTTTTCCCTTCCCTTACCATGTAATTATAACTCCAATTTGACTTGACACATAGCTCCTCCTCCTCCTCCTCCTCCTCCTCCTCCTCCTCCTCCTCCGCCTCGTCCTCCTTTCTCTCTTAGATCAGCATGTTGTATTGCACCGGATATTCAAACAACTTTTTTTTGATACACTAATGGTAGAAAATTATGCTGAACTAACAAAGGAAATCGCAGTAGACGCAGAGGAGAGAGTATCTATGAAGGAGGACTCAAGAAGTGTTCTGGTGGGCATGATTCTGTCTCTCTTCTCTCTCTCTCTCTCTCTCTCTCTCTCTCTCTCTCTCTCTCTCTCTCTCTCTCTCTCTCTCTCTCTCTCTCTCTCTCTCTCTCTACCATTATGAGTAAATATGGTCATTAGCAAAACTTTTATTGTGATTCTTCTTAGATCTCTTTAGAAATAACCTGCATGCTTCTCTTCTTATTATTGTTCTTCTTTCTTTTCCTTTTTTTCTTTTCTTTTTTTTATACTCGCCAGTTCACATTGAGGAGAAAAAAAAAATGGAAAGTGTTAAAAGAAAATGCATGTGTATAATTGCAGTAATGTAAAGGATATTATTATGATTATGAAAGGTTTTTTTTGTCTGTGTATGTGTGTGTGTGCCTTTCTGTGTGTGTGTGTGTGTGTGTGTGTGTGTGTGTGTGTGTGTGTGTGTGTGTGTGTGTGTGTGTGTGTGTTATTATTGTCGTGTATGTTTATCGCACTCAGGTGATTATGTGCTGAAAAGTTTGGTTGTGGAAATACAGAAGTGATGGAGGCGAATTTAGTGTTATGAGCTAACGAGAAACATGAAGTGGACGCCATTATAGAAGGAAACTTTGTGTACGTGTGTGTACGTGTGTGTGTACGCTGGGTGTTAAGAGAGTGAGTTCTGCGACGTGGCTCTCTCTCTCTCTCTCTCTCTCTCTCTCTCTCTCTCTCTCTCTCTCTCTCTCTCTCTCTCTCTCTCTCTCTCTCTCTCTCATACCAGAGAGAGAGAGAGAGAGAGAGAGAGAGAGAATGAGAGAGAGAGAATAGAAAGAGAGAGATAGAGAAAAATGAATGACGGAAGAAGGAGGTGAGGAGGGTGGGAGAAGCACTATACGTGAAGGAGAATAACAAGAGAGGGGGAAGGCGTGAATAGGGAACAAAAGAAACAATGGATGAAGATGGTTTTCCCTCCTTCTGTTTTGGAGGCAGGCAGAGTGGGTGGAGGGAGGGGGAGGAGGAGGGGAAGAAAGAAGGAGAGAAGGAGAGTGAGATGAAGTAAGGGAGAGGGGCAAAGGAAAAACAAAACAATGAATGAAAGAAAGAGGAGAGGAGGAGGAGGAAGGACGAATCAGCAAAACAAGAGAAAATGACGGTGACGAAAGACATAGGAACGGAATTTTAAGCTAAACAAAATACTACTTTTAAAAATATTAAGAAAAAAAATGCTTAAAACTTGATACACACACACACACACACACACACACACACACACACACACACACACACACACACACACACACACACACACACACACACCTGCCCGAACCTACCTACCTACCTACCTACCTACCTACCTACCTGAGTGCCTTACCTGTTAATGACACGCTCTTGCACTCACCTGATTAACTGCGGGTGTAATGCAGAGTACGGCAAGAGCGTCGCTTACCCCAGGGGACTTAAAAGCCATTGGGCCAAGGTGGAAAGGAAAGAGGACGAGAAGGAGCAAGGGGAGGAGAGCAAATGTGTGTGAGCAATGGTAGAGGTATGAGTAAGGGTGAGAGGAGGAGGAGGAGGAGAAGGAGGAAGAAGAGGAGATGATGTACAAAAGTTACTCCTGCGTGTTTATAGCCAATGTGAGAGAGAGAGAGAGAGAGAGAGAGAGAGAGAGAGAGAGAGAGAGAGAGAGAGAGAGAGAGAGAGAGAGAGAGAGAGAAAGAGAGAAAGAGAGAGTTGAAGGTCAGTAATGTAGCACTTTGAGCAAACTGTAATCAGAGAACAGCCCAACACAGAGAGAGAGAGAGAGAAAGAGAAAAGAAGAAGAATAAGAAGAAAAAGAAAGAAAAAAAGAAAACGAAAGATGCATAAACCAAACGGAATAAAGCAACAGTCGAAGGGAAACAAATGACGAACGTAAAAAGGCCATAAAGAGGAAGTGAAGACGGAAAGGAAGAAGACATAAAAAAGATGAAAATTGAACCATGCAATATGAAGCAGAACTAAAGGAAAAAGAAAGAGAATGCGGAGGAGGAGGAGAAAGAGGAGGAGGAGGAGGAGGAGGAGGATGTGGATTAGATAAGATTGATTTGACAAGGAAATGTATATGAGAATTGAAACCTGGCATGGGTGGGAAGCGTCACCAGCGATGAAGGAAAGAAAGTATTACCCTCCAAGGAAAGAAGTAAGTGTGACATGATAGAACCTCACAGCGGCACCCATTGACAGCAGTTCTTTTTCTCCTCTCCTTCCTTCCTCTCCTCCATCCCTTTTTTTCTTTTTCTCTCTTCCTTTTCTCTCTTCTTATAGCCTGGAAAATCTCACTTCTCACTTCCCTGTAGCTCCTCACTCCCTCTTAGTCCTCCTCCTCCTCCTCCTCCTCCTCTCCTCCTCCTCCTCCTCCTCCGCCTCCCTTGCCGCCCTTCCTCTCCCACCGTGAGGAAGTAAGACACAGGAAATGAATTAAGAAAATGGGTCATTATCCCCTTCTCCCCTCGCCTCTCCCCTCCCCGGACACACTCCTTAGCACTCCCGCAATTAGTGCAAATCCCCTCTCCTTCCCCTCACTTCCCTTCTCCTTCCCCTCATCCTTCCCTCCTTCCTTTATCGTCTCCTTTTCCTTCCCTCATTCATACTCCTCTGCCAATCCTTACTTCAACCTTTTTATATATAGTCTTTCATATACTCTCTCTCTCTCTCTCTCTCTCTCTCTCTCTCTCTCTCTCTCTCTCTCTCTCTCTCTCTCTCTCTCTCTCTCTCTCTCTCTCTCTCTCTCTCTCTCTCTCTCTCTTGCCCCGGCGTTTCAAGTAACTTTATACAATGAAACTCAACCTACACCATCCTCCTCATGACCTAGTTTCTTACCCTCACCACACACACACACACACTCCCTCCCTCCCTCCCTCCCTCCTCCCTCCATCCCTCCCTCGTTCCCTCCCACTCCATTCCTCCCATCCTATCCATCCATCTTTTCCCTCCCTCCCACCCACCCTCCATTGACTGTCTCTCCCTCCCTTTCCCTCTCTCTTTCTTCCCTTCTCCCCCTCTCTCTCCCTCCCACACCTGAGTATTCCTACGCATCAAGGTGTCTCCTCACTCCCTCCTGAGCGTTGTAACATCCGAGAAGAGTGTAGAGGAACAGTGCTATTTTTACATTTTTGTTCGCTGGCTGTTGTGTAATGTGTGTCTCCTTTTTTTTTATATACGTTACAATAAAGATAGTTGTTATTTTGTTTTTTTGTTTTACTTCCAAATTTATGAGACGATTGGTTATATTTTTTTGTTTTGTTTTCTAAAAGTGAATTTCCGTTCCTTGTGTATGTCATGTCATCACGAAGGTTTTGTTTATATATTCATGTTATCTACCTTTGGAATTTTCTCATTAACCAAGACTTCATTCATTATTCCCTGTTTCTCTCATGTTATCATACTCCCTTATTTATTCTCTCTTCTCCGTGTCATTTTACTTTACTCTACCATCAGTCCCTTCCTGTCTGTCCTCGCCCCTGATCCTATCTTCAGAGGCTACCTGTCGCTCCTCCTCCTCCTTTCCCTCACCTATACCTGTTCCCTCTACCTTAAGTTCCTGTTCCTGCGTCTACTATTTCCCTGTACTTCTCTTTATTTCCCACTCCTTTCATCTCCTGCTTTCCCCTTCGTCTGCTTATCTTTTACCCATCTTCCCCCTTTCCCTGCTTCCTCCTTGCCCAGCCCCGCCGCTGGAGACAAGGTGCTCTCCTGTAATATTCTTAACAGCGACCGGAAAAATGGGCAGCTAAAATCTTCGTAAAAGAGCCGCGGAGGAGAACCAATTAGTGGGATGGAGGGCGATGGAGGGAGGGAGGGATGGATGTAAGGAGGGAGGTGATGGGAGGGAGAGAAGGGAGAGAAGGGAGGGAGTTTATCTTGCCATGAGAGGGACACCAGTGCAGGGGAAGAGGGGAAGTCCACGAGGGGTTCTGACTTTCTCTCTCTCTCTCTCTCTCTCTCTCTCTCTCTCTCTCTCTCTCTCTCTCTCTCTCTCTCTCTCTCTCTCTCTCTCTCTCTCTCTCTCTCTCAACAAGACCCTGAGCCGTGGTAAAATTCCTAGAAGAAGTGACTTTTGATCCATCTTCTTTCGTCTTCCTCATGTGTTCCCAGTTATACCGACAAGTTCATTACATAGTTTTCCTTAATTTTTCCGTCACTTAACGCTGCGTAAGTGTTTCATTGTCGCATTTTTCTTCGTTTTTCACCTCCCTGCCACATGCACGCTTTTCTTACTTTCCTTATTTTTGTTTTTACTCTTTCCATTACATTTATCTTCTTCGGTGTTTTTCTGGTCGTTCCCTCGCGCCCTTCAGAGGTTTATTTCCCCTTGAGTGTCGCGTGGGTCGTTTTGGTCGTCAGCGTAGCACACCAGACGACGACCGAGGTGCCGGAAGCCTCAGCACCCGCCTTAAAGACCTCGTAGGGGGGGAAAAGGAGGAAAAGGGCCATTAGCCTACCATATCCTCATCGCCAGTGTCAAGATGGGCCATCAGCTGATCGCTTTTTGCACAGAACACCACCACCGCTAGATGGCTCTTAGAAGGCTGAGGGAAGGGTCTCTCTCTCTCTCTCTCTCTCTCTCTCTCTCTCTCTCTCTCTCTCTCTCTCTCTCTCTCTCTCTCTCTCTCTCTCTCTCTCTCTCAACAGTCCTTTAAAAAATATATTCGTTTTCCCAAGAATACGCACCAAACAAGCATCATTTTCAGATTGCGCGCGTTTAGAGGAAACAGAGATAGAAAAGCGGACCCGAGGAGTTGGTGTGTGTGTGTGTGTGTGTGCTTGACTCAAAAAGTTGGTGCTGAATTATAGCGTCAGTTTTGTGAGCGTCAGGGTGAGGGCGAAATGCAAGGGAGAGTAGATACTGCAAGGGAGGAATAGACTCAGAGGTGCCTTGTTGTATTCATCTTCCAACCTTATCCCGCTGGTGTACTCTCCTCCTTCCCTTGCCTCCCTTGCTCTCTGCTAACCTGATCGCCGTTTTCTTTCTTCATGTTTTTCATCTTCCTTTCCTCTCAATAGAAAAATATAAGAACATCGTAGTAGGAATCCTACTTATATATAATTGAGTGAAATATATCGGTTTATTTTCTTTTTATTCCCTTTTTTTCATTTATTTTAATCCATCTAAATTGCTGATAGGATGAGATGATGCTGTGATGTACTCTCAAATGTAATATTTCCGCTTCATGGAGTCGAGTAGATTTGCTCTCACTCACTGCCCCGGGAACAACTCCGAATTAATCACGCCAATTAAGGGATCTAAAAAACGGGCCAGCGTTGCCACACACCCTTGGGCACAATATCTCATGATTTTCAGTCACTTTTTCCCCTCTGCGTCCCTTTGATTTTTTCCCACTTTTTTTTTTTTTAGATTTCTCGTGTGAGCAGGAGCGTGAGGTTCCCAGAAGCGACAGCAGGAAATACTAATACCTTCCTCTCCCACCGCCTTTCCCTCGTTCCCTCTTCCCGCCGTCTCTCAAGAGCCCCAAAAGCCTCCCCTCCCAGCCTCGAGTGGTGCTGACGGCTTGGACCCATAACACAACACCTGAATGAAAAAACAATATGAAAGACTTCCTCAATGAATAGAGCGAAAAAAGGGTCCCCATACACCCGCCCTTTATGGAGTCGTCGAAAAGAGAGAGGGAGGGAGAGAGAGGGTAGAGGACGAGGAGCTGATCATATAGACAACTCGAGGAGGTTGTCACGCGTCACTGTGGTAGATGAGTGAGTGAGCGAGTGAGTCAGTGAGTGAATCAACGAGTGAATCATTGGTTAAAGGAGTGTGGCAATGGGTTGGTATGCGTTATATCAAGTAAAGGAGACAATTACCGTGCTCTCAGGTGTTCATAGACGTGCAGGTCTCACAGGACGGCTGCTATTTTATATTCTACCTCACTAGAGAGTCACTTTGCTGGTCGAGACGTGTCCTGTTAGTCTCTCTCTCTCTCTCTCTCTCTCTCTCTCTCTCTCTCTCTCTCTCTCTCTCTCTCTCTCTCTCTCTCTCTCTCTCTCTCTCTCTCTCTCTCTCTTTCCTTCGAGGTGAACAAAGGAGCAGGAAGCACGGGATGCATACAGTATTGCCGTACAGCACGATCCGCACCACACTCCCACTCTCCGGGACGAGGCGTCACCACCACCAAACATGCCCCCAAAAAGGCCATTACCGCGCCGCGACCACCAGATACTCGCAAAGTTCCTGAGTCGGTCTGTGTCACTCTTGCTGACTTACCTTGTCTGAAGGTTGGATGTTGATACAATGGCAGTCTCCTCCACCCACTACCACTGTCCTCCTCCGCCTTCTCCACTTTCTCCTCCACTTATGCACCGACTTGACCATCATGTTACGTACCTGTAAAGAAAATGAAACCTTGTTAGAAAAAAAAAAGGATATGCAGTGTTTTTATTACTTATTTTCAATGTCCTTTCCATAACTCTATTTCTCTTTTTTTAATTACTCCGCTTCTTTCTCTTAATTCCTTTTCCTTTTTTTTATATATTTACCTCCCTCACACTTTGATTTTCCCTCTCATCAACCCTGCACTCTCTGCTCGTTGCGTCTCCACCTGCTCCTCCCCTACACGTCGTGCCTCGCCCTCCTCCTACACCTCATCCACCTCCTCCACGCAGTCGGTTAATTAGACACTCCCTTAGATGCACCACACCCTCCCCCCACCCTCTCTTCCTCCCTCCCTCCCTCCTTCCCTCTCCACCCACCACCACTTTGAGCACCGACCCTCCATGCACATGACAGACCCACATGCATCACCTGGGAAGACATGCTTGATAGTAAACGAAACTACACACACACACACACACACACACACACACACACACACACACACACACACACAGTTCATCCCGTGATGGCGTCGTGTACACACAAGACTGATGTAAGGACGAGTTGGTGCCGTGGAATGACAGGCGCCTCAGGTTATGCCCATCATGAGGAGAACCCGAGGGTGTCGTACCACACTGCCTTACGACGCCTGTCCCTCCCACCCTTCCCCCTCTCCACCCCCCCCCTCTCCCCCCATCATCCTTCCTAACACCCCGCCAGACCCTTCCGAAAAAGCCGTCTCGCCCACCCCGCGGCATGTTCTCCTTTGCTATTTTTTTAAACTCTGTTCTTGTGTGTGTGTGTGTGGGTTGAGTTTTTGCTTGTTTTTTCACGGTACTCGTCCGTTCTTTATGTGTGCGTCTCATCTGTTCGGTTTTCTACCTTGTCCACCTTAGCCTTTCATGTATGTTTTTATTCATCTTCATCATCTTCCTGTTTTGTAAATTGTCGCTCGTGAGTCTACCAACCATCCTCTTCTCTAGTCTACTCATATATTTTTTTTTTTTTATTATTATTTTTGTGTCTCGTCTGTGTTTGCATTTTTCAACGTTTTTTTTTTTTTACCCGCGTGGAAAATATCCTGAAAATTCAATATTATTTTGAGACGACATGTGTGTATGAATGTGTTGTGTATGCTTTATTTTATTTTGGCTTTACCCCTCTCTCTCTCTCTCTCTCTCTCTCTCTCTCTCTCTCTCTCTCTCTCTCTCTCTCTCTCTCTCTCTCTCTCTCTCTTTCACTTGCCTTACTTAGTCATTTTGATACTCTTTCAATAGACGTACTCACATAATAACTAGAAATAGTAGTATTAGTATATACATCAGTAGTAATAGTAGAAGTAGTAGAATAGTAGTAATGGAAGTAACAATATTAGTTGCAGTAGTTGCTGTTGTTATCGTTGTGGACACAGAAATAGTGGTTGTAGTAGTAGTAGTAGTAGTAGTAGTAGTAGTAGTAGTAGTAGTAGTAGTAGTAGTAGTAGTAGTAGTAGTAGTAGTAGTAGTAGTAATAGTAGTAGTAGTAATAGTAGTAGTAGTAGTAGTAGTAGTAGTAGTAGTAGTAGTAGTAGTAGTAATATGCAGTAGTAGCAGTAGTATTCAGTAGTCAGTAGTAGTCAGTATGACCACAACAAGGAAAGGGTGTAGAGAGAGAGAAAGAGAGACAGCGGTACGAAGAAGGAGGAAGAGGAAGAGGAAGAAAGGAGGAAGAATGGAGAGGCTTTGTGTCGCCATCAAAGGTCGGGGCATAACCATCATCCCCACCTCACCCCCTGCGGAGGGATGGACCGGGCGGGTGCTCGACATTGGCGAGACGTCCAGGCCAAATGTGTGTTTGGTAATGCCGGTGTGCTGGTGTCGCCGTCGTTTCTTTTCGTCTACCTTCAGGCGAAGCTGAGGCTGAGTGGAATTGTTCTTTGATGTTCCTGGCTATCGCTGCACCCGACAAGGGTGATACCTGGTAAGGTATATGTGTGGTAAAAGGGTGATGGACGGCGGACAAGGAAGCTACGTATTCGCCTATAAACGGAAGGATGTGGGCGTTCGGATGCTCGCCGGGTCTGTACCTGGCAGCGTGCGAGACACTGAGAGACTCGCCGAGGAAGTGGGTTGAATGGCGGTTGACACTGCATGTGGCCTTCTGATTATTCTTCAATTGTTCATGCGGTGCGTTTTTGAGGTCTTGATTCCTTCACCTGTGCGTCCATAGGGAAGGCTGCAGAGCTCTTGGTCCTTAGTGAAGGAGGAAAGAAGGTCTTTTTCGGTGTGAGCTGTTGGACAGGACAGGCTTGCCGTGGTCTTCTGTAAGGTCGCCTGTGTTCCCTCGACGGTGGACTGACTCTGAAATGGTTGGCCGCGACGTCCCTTCTACAATTTTCTCGATGTCTTTCAAGATGCCTTTGAATTCTATTTCGGGACGTTTTCAGGCTCGCTCGCGGCTCCCGTGACATTTTCAGGTTCTCGGCGGACAGGGAGTGTGGCGATGAGACGGCCGCTCAGAGACACTGCAACTTCCTTCCATGCATCTTTTTTTCTTCCCTATGAAGAAAAGTTTCAAGTTTCACCCGAATAGCTGATGAAAATTTTGAATAATCTGTTCTAAAATAGGATCCTCTAACTCGAATCTTTTTGAAAATTAAAAAATAACCATAATAGTCGATATTATATAGAGGCAGAAAACAATTCAATTCCCACCGCTCGCTCGGTCATGACCGGCCGATCAAAATCTTCACTACTGACTCTGTTACCGGTGCCAATGGCTATGGAAGTTATTTATTTTCATTCTCAAATGCTGCTGCATCAAGATAAGGCTCACTAGAATTAGGTATATAGAGGCAGAAAATAATTCAATTCCCACCACTCGCTCGGTCATGACCGGCCGATCAAAATCTTCACTACTGACTCTGTCACCGGTGCCAATGGCTATGGAAGTTATTTATTTTCATTCTTAAATGCTGCTGCATCAAGATAAGGCTCACTAGAATTAGGTATATAGAGGCAGAAAATAATTCAATTCCCACCACTCGCTTGGTCATGACCAGCCGATCAAAATCTTCACTACTGACTCTGTCACCGGTGCCAATGGCTATGGAAGTTATTTATTTTCATTCTTAAATGCTGCTGCATCAAGATAAGGCTCACTAGAATTAGGTATATAGAGGCAGAAAACAATTCAATTCCCACCGCTCGCTCGGTCATGACCGGCCGATCAAAATCTTCACTACTGACTCTGTCACCGGTGCCAATGGCTATGGAAGTTATTTATTTTCATTCTTAAATGCTGCTGCATCAAGATAAGGCTCACTAGAATTAGGTATATAGAGGCAGAAAACAATTCAATTCCCACCGCTCGCTCGGTCATAACCGGCCGATCAAAATCTTCACTACTGACTCTGTCACCAGTGCCAATGGCTATGGAAGTTATTTATTTTCATTCTTAAATGCTGCTGCATCAAGATAAGGCTCACTAGAATTAGGTATATAGAGGCAGAAAACAATTCAATTCCCACCGCTCGCTCGGTCATGACCGGCCGATCAAAATCTTCACTACTGACTCTGTCACCGGTGCCAATGGCTATGGAAGTTATTTATTTTCATTCTTAAATGCTGCTGCATCAAGATAAGGCTCACTAGAATTAGGTATATAGAGGCGGAAAACAATTCAATTCCCACCGCTCGCTCGGTCATGAGCGGCCGATCAAAATCTTCACTACTGACTCTGTCACCGGTGCCAAAGGCTATGGAAGTTATTTATTTTCATTCTTAAATGCTGCTGCATCAAGATAAGGCTCACTAGAATTAGGTATATAGAGGCAGAAAACAATTCAATTCCCACCGCTCGCTCGGTCATGAGCGGCCGATCAAAATCTTCACTACTGACTCTGTCACCGGTGCCAATGGCTATGGAAGTTATTTATTTTCATTCTTAAATGCTGCTGCATCAAGATAAGGCTCACTAGAATTAGGTATATAGAGGCAGAAAACAATTCAATTCTCACCGCTCGCTCGGTCATAACCGGCCGATCAAAATCTTCACTACTGACTCTGTCACCAGTGCCAATGGCTATGGAAGTTATTTATTTTCATTCTTAAATGCTGCTGCATCAAGATAAGGCTCACTAGAATTAGGTATATAGAGGCAGAAAACAATTCAATTCCCACCGCTCGCTCGGTCATGACCGGCCGATCAAAATCTTCACTACTGACTCTGTCACCGGTGCCAATGGCTATGGAAGTTATTTATTTTCATTCTTAAATGCTGCTGCATCAAGATAAGGCTCACTAGAATTAGGTATATAGAGGCAGAAAACAATTCAATTCCCACCGCTCGCTCGGTCATGAGCGGCCGATCAAAATCTTCACTACTGACTCTGTCACCGGTGCCAATGGCTATGGAAGTTATTTATTTTCATTCTTAAATGCTGCTGCATCAAGATAAGGCTCACTAGAATTAGGTATATAGAGGCAGAAAACAATTCAATTCCCACCGCTCGCTCGGTCATGAGCGGCCGATCAAAATCTTCACTACTGACTCTGTCACCGGTGCCAATGGCTATGGAAGTTATTTATTTTCATTCTTAAATGCTGCTGCATCAAGATAAGGCTCACTAGAATTAGGTATATAGAGGCAGAAAACAATTCAATTCCCACCGCTCGCTCGGTCATGAGCGGCCGATCAAAATCTTCACTACTGACTCTGTCACCGGTGCCAATGGCTATGGAAGTTATTTATTTTCATTCTTAAATGCTGCTGCATCAAGATAAGGCTCACTAGAATTAGGTATATAGAGGCAGAAAACAATTCAATTCCCACCGCTCACTCGGTCATGAGCGGCCGATCAAAATCTTCACTACTGACTCTGTCACCGGTGCCAATGGCTATGGAAGTTATTTATTTTCATTCTTAAATGCTGCTGCATCAAGATAAGGCTCACTAGAATTAGGTATATAGAGGCAGAAAACAATTCAATTCCCACCGCTCGCTCGGTCATGACCGGCCGATCAAAATCTTCACTACTGACTCTGTCACCGGTGCCAATGGCTATGGAAGTTATTTATTTTCATTCTTAAATGCTGCTGCATCAAGATAAGGCTCACTAGAATTAGGTATATAGAGGCAGGAAAACAATTCAATTCCCACCGCTCGCTCGGTCATGACCGGCCGATCAAAATCTTCACTACTGACTCTGTCACCGGTGCCAATGGCTATGGAAGTTATTTATTTTCATTCTTAAATGCTGCTGCATCAAGATAAGGCTCACTAGAATTAGGTATATAGAGGCAGAAAACAATTCAATTCCCACCGCTCGCTCGGTCATGAGCGGCCGATCAAAATCTTCACTACTGACTCTGTCACCGGTGCCAATGGCTATGGAAGTTATTTATTTTCATTCTTAAATGCTGCTGCATCAAGATAAGGCTCACTAGAATTAGGTATATAGAGGCAGAAAACAATTCAATTCCCACCGCTCGCTCGGTCATGAGCGGCCGATCAAAATCTTCACTACTGACTCTGTCACCGGTGCCAATGGCTATGGAAGTTATTTATTTTCATTCTTAAATGCTGCTGCATCAAGATAAGGCTCACTAGAATTAGGTATATAGAGGCAGAAAACAATTCAATTCCCACCGCTCGCTCGGTCATGAGCGGCCGATCAAAATCTTCACTACTGACTCTGTCACCGGTGCCAATGGCTATGGAAGTTATTTATTTTCATTCTTAAATGCTGCTGCATCAAGATAAGGCTCACTAGAATTAGGTATATAGAGGCAGAAAACAATTCAATTCCCACCGCTCGCTCGGTCATGAGCGGCCGATCAAAAGCTTCACTACTGACTCTGTCACCGGTGCCAATGGCTATGGAAGTTATTTATTTTCATTCTTAAATGCTGCTGCATCAAGATAAGGCTCACTAGAATTAGGTATATAGAGGCAGAAAACAATTCAATTCCCACCGCTCACTCGGTCATGAGCGGCCGATCAAAATCTTCACTACTGACTCTGTCACCGGTGCCAATGGCTATGGAAGTTATTTATTTTCATTCTTAAATGCTGCTGCATCAAGATAAGGCTCACTAGAATTAGGTATATAGAGGCAGAAAACAATTCAATTCCCACCGCTCGCTCGGTCATGACCGGCCGATCAAAATCTTCACTACTGACTCTGTCACCGGTGCCAATGGCTATGGAAGTTATTTATTTTCATTCTTAAATGCTGCTGCATCAAGATAAGGCTCACTAGAATTAGGTATATAGAGGCAGAAAACAATTCAATTCCCACCGCTCGCTCGGTCATGACCGGCCGATCAAAATCTTCACTACTGACTCTGTCACCGGTGCCAATGGCTATGGAAGTTATTTATTTTCATTCTTAAATGCTGCTGCATCAAGATAAGGCTCACTAGAATTAGGTATATAGAGGCAGAAAACAATTCAATTCCCACCGCTCGCTCGGTCATGACCGGCCGATCAAAATCTTCACTACTGACTCTGTCACCGGTGCCAATGGCTATGGAAGTTATTTATTTTCATTCTTAAATGCTGCTGCATCAAGATAAGGCTCACTAGAATTAGGTATATAGAGGCAGAAAACAATTCAATTCCCACCGCTCGCTCGGTCATGACCGGCCGATCAAAATCTTCACTACTGACTCTGTCACCGGTGCCAATGGCTATGGAAGTTATTTATTTTCATTCTTAAATGCTGCTGCATCAAGATAAGGCTCACTAGAATTAGGTATATAGAGGCAGAAAACAATTCAAATTCTCACCGCTCGCTCGGTCATGACCGGCCGATCAAAATCTTCACTACTGACTCTGTCACCAGTGCCAATGGCTATGGAAGTTATTTATTTTCATTCTTAAATGCTGCTGCATCAAGATAAGGCTCACTAGAATTAGGTATATAGAGGCAGAAAACAATTCAATTCCCACCGCTCGCTCGGTCATGACCGGCCGATCAAAATCTTCACTACTGACTCTGTCACCGGTGCCAATGGCTATGGAAGTTATTTATTTTCATTCTTAAATGCTGCTGCATCAAGATATGGCTCACTAGAATTAGGTATATAGAGGCAGAAAACAATTCAATTCCCACCGCTCGCTCGGTCATGAGCGGCCGATCAAAATCTTCACTACTGACTCTGTCACCGGTGCCAATGGCTATGGAAGTTATTTATTTTCATTCTTAAATGCTGCTGCATCAAGATAAGGCTCACTAGAATTAGGTATATAGAGGCAGAAAACAATTCAATTCCCACCGCTCGCTCGGTCATGACCGGCCGATCAAAATCTTCACTACTGACTCTGTCACCGGTGCCAATGGCTATGGAAGTTATTTATTTTCATTCTTAAATGCTGCTGCATCAAGATAAGGCTCACTAGAATTAGGTATATAGAGGCAGAAAACAATTCAATTCCCACCGCTCGCTCGGTGGCCGATTATAGTTGTATGTTTGTATGTTTTTGTATCGCACCGTTTTGTCAGTTTTTATCTTACTTCATGATTAATGTTTTCATACATGCATGCATGTAGTTACATGTATGTACATTTGTATGTATGGACTTAAATTTATGGTATATTTCAACAAACGTTAAGGCTTCAGGGATACATAACGCAAAAGCAATGATGTAATCAGAGAATCCATTTATCTTTTTTACATGCATGAGTGACGCGTTTTAGAGTGTAACATCCCCCCCCACCCTTCCCCCCAGGTGTGGCCCACCCCTTTGGCCCCCGTCCCGCCTCCCTCCGTGTTATTGTTCGGTGTGTCGCCGCGGCCCGTCACTCCTCCCTTCCTCCCTCATGTCTCCATTCCCCCTGTCACTGTTACTTCGTTATGAAATTTTACGTTTTCCTGGTATTTTTCCCTCCCCCTGGGCGACGCAGTCACTCAGCCCACCCTCCCAGTGGTGTTTGTTTTTGTTTTGTTTTTATGATTCTTTATGTGATGCCTCTTACTCCCCAGAATCGAAGAAGGTTGGCAGGTAGGACGATGTCGCAGAGGTGATGGTGGCAACAGTGTTCAGTGTGGCCTGACAGTGTCCTGGTCATTCCTGTGTTGTGGCGTCACTTAACACAAGCAGACATCATGGAAACACATGCAGAACATCACACAGATTTTCCCTCCTCCTCCTCCCCCCCCTCCCCCCCTCCCCCCAACCACACACACAAAAAGAAAAAAAATTGCTTACTTGCGGCTGCTTTGTCTGCCCTTCAGAGTTCACGCTGATACATTTCGTCCTTATTTTTCACTAACTTCTTATCTCTCTCTCTCTCTCTCTCTCTCTCTTTCTCTCTCTCTCTCTCTCTCTCTCTCTCTCTCTCTCTCTCTCTCTCTCTCTCTCTCTCTCTCTCTCTCTCTCTCTCTCTCTCTCTCTCTCTCTCTCTCTCTCTCATACTCTTTCCCTTCTCAATTCTTCTTCAAACTGGAACGTCCATTTATTCCCGCCCACTGTATCAATAGAGATATAAACAAAGACTTCAAACATTGATAAAATACCCAAGAAAAACGTATTAGTCTTGCAACAAAACACGGCCATCTATATAAAGGAGGAGAAGCGATACCAAACGAAGTCTCACGCAGAATCTCGCCGTATAAGAGAGGGGGAAGAAAAAAAAATTCATAACATACGTCGTAAAAATCTGATAGCAGGTGGCGCGGCTTCTCGCCAAAAAATCCTCAAGGAAGAGCTGAAGCAGGAAAGCCTTGAATTCGCTCTTAATCCCGAATGCTGCTGGCGGATCTAGGCTTCTGTTGACACACATGCACACTGACTGTTTTCTGGGGTTTTTTTTGTGGGGGCGGTGTTTTGTTTGGGTGTATGTGTATGTGTGTGGTGTGTGTGTGTGTGTGTGTGTATCTGTGTGTGTGAGTCTGTGTTCATATGTGCATGTGCATATGGGTGTGTATGCAAATGTGTACAGGCAAACCTACATATATGTGCATGTGTATTTACTTGCATGTACAGTCCTGCCTTTCTGTTTGGCTGTTGTCAGTCTGTCAGCATACATATATAGTGCCTTAGGGCGAAGCACCACTCACTCACTCCCCCTTGACACTCGGAGGGAGCTCGGTACCCATCACGGTGGCGCTGGGTCGTGATCAGTGGCCGGTGTGATGGGTGGGTGAGGCGGGCAGCATTCACGTCACCCGGAGCTGCCACATCAGATGGAAAGACTCAGGGATGAAGAGTTGATGCGTTAGCTTGTGATGGCGAGGTTAAGCTGGGAACATTGTGTGCTTGTGTGCTTGTGTGTGTGTGTGTGTGTGTGTGTGTGTGTGTGTGTGTGTGTGTGTGTGTGTGTGTGTGTGTGTGTGTGATGATTCCAGTGTATTGGATGCGGATATGCAAATTGTTAATGTGTTTTTAAGTGCTGTGTGTTTGTGTATGTGTGGTTTTTGTGTGTGTGCAGGTGTGTTTTGAGTCTCTCTCTCTCTCTCTCTCTCTCTCTCTCTCTCTCTCTCTCTCTCTCTCTCTCTCTCTCTCTCTCTCTCTCTCTCTCTCTCTCTCTCTCTCTCTCTCTCTCTCTCTTCGTGTATTCATTCTCTGTCTTGTTACCTATCATCCATCACTTCCCTCCTCTCTCCCCTCTGATAACTTCGTCCCTCTCTCCGCCCCTTGCCAATATTCCTCTCTCCATCTGTCTCTCTTTATCTCATTCGTCTCTCTCTCTCTCTCTCTCTCTCTCTCTCTCTCTCTCTCTCTCTCTCTCTCTCTCTCTCTCTCTCTCTCTCTCTCTCTCTCTCTCTCTCTCTCTCTCTCTGTTATCAACTCAGTTTACGGTGCAATATTTCACAAAACAATATTTATCCATTCACAACTTGTCATAAATCTATTTGCTTATTTGTGTCTGTGTTCATCTACCTTTATGTCTATATATAGCTGACACATATTTATAAGCCCTTTAATTTTGTGAGTTACTAATGAAATGGTAGATATATAAGACTTGATCGTTTTTTTTCACATAATCGTAGATAAATCAGGACTTAAATGCAGTTACGGATTATGATTTGAATGCCATTTTTGATATCTTACCTGCGTATCGAGAGAGAGGTGTGGAAAGGACATGGAAGCGTAGCGTAGGTGTGTATATATTGCTACTTGATATATGATGAATTTTATGTATAAGTATCTCGTCAATTCTCGTTAAATAATTCCACAGTTCGAATATTTATTGAATGTCCAGGAAATTAAGGGAAGCTGAAGCAGTAGGAAAGAAAAAAAAATATGTGTGATAATAATTCAAGGAAACATCAGTAATTAAAACGAAACATTTCACTAAGATTAATGGATAAATTGAATATTTCCATTATATATACAATGCTGAAACACATCATCTTAAATAATACATAGTCATTCGCGGGGGAAAAAAATACTTTGTCATAAAAATAAGAAGAAAGAAAGGGAAAAAACGAGACGAACGCTTTGATAATCCCGAGAGAGGAAAAATACGGGTTATCTACTTTGTAAATCACGATGACAAGCGTGTGGTAGTCTTCACCTGAGGATAATTGCATGAAGGAAAGAATCGCAGCTTGGCTCTTGACCGCAGGACTGAAGAAACAGAGGAGGAGGAGGAGGAGGAAAAAGAAAAAGATACAGGAGCAAAAATCGGAGGAGGAGGAGCAGGAGGTAGTGGTGGTGGTGGTGGTGGTGGTGGTGGTGGTGGTGGTGGTGGTGGTGGTGGTGGTGGTGGTGGGGTTGTTGATGGCTGTTTTGATGTGCCAGTGTTAAAGGGGAGTTGCTCGCAGTGACCAGCTGAGTAGTTTATGCGAGAAGAGACTCTCTCTCTCTCTCTCTCTCTCTCTCTCTCTCTCTCTCTCTCTCTCTCTCTCTCTCTCTCTCTCTCTCTCTCTCTCTCTCCTTAAGGTATTATCAAACCATCTTCAGTCGTATATCTAAAAAAAAAGTGATAAAAGTCTAGTAATATTAATGACCGTCATCAATTTTTGTTTTATGGTCAAGTATTCAGTAAAAGTAATAAAAATACAGTTCTTTTGAAAATACAATATAATAAAAATTTAAATAATACCAAATTAGTCTCCATCCTTAATAATCACAAGATCCTTAAGGCATTTTTCTTCTTCATTTGTCTATAATAATAATAATGTATATAATCTTAACGTAAAATACAATCCTGACCTGGTCGCTTCCTTGCCACCGTGACACCCGCCTGTTGATAAGCGTTATCGAGTCCTCATTTTTTTTTTCATGATAGAGTGACCAGCTTCGTGCAAACCAGAGTGAATAAACGACCTGCCAGTTACGTAAAGGGAGTGAGGGGAGCATAGGGACAGAGGGGGGGGGGAGAGGAAAGGGAAAAGGGACGTGTGGAAAGAGACAGGGTAGGGGGAGGGTGGGAAGAAAGGCGACGAACGAAAGGAGGAAGAGGACGTAAAGGGACCAAGGGAAAGGGGAAGAGAGAGGAAAAATGGGAGAAGAGGGGATGGGAAGGGGAAAAGAGCTTTGGTAGAAGAAGGGAAGTGGGAAATGAAGGGATGATGAGGAAAAGGAAAGGTTGGATAAGGAGAGAGAGAGAGAAAAGGGTGAGGAGAGTGGAAATCAGGGTGATGTGAAAAAAGTGGGAGATACGTAGAGGAGATGAAAGACATGGAAGAATATATGTACAAAGGATGAAAGATGATGAGAATGAATTGGACGGTTAGGGAGAAATATGGCAAGTTTTTTTTATATATATATCTAATATCTGTACTCTATGTTTCCAGAATCCTTTACTTACATCGGAAATTTCATTCATTTATCATTTTTATCTAGTTGTGCAGTTTTACGTCAAATATTGAAATTCCACATCACCCACCCTATTTTTTTCTATTTTACTTGTTTGCAGCTAAAATCTAATTCTCTCTCTCTCTCTCTCTCTCTCTCT
This sequence comes from Metacarcinus magister, assembly GCA_029783475.1. Lineage (NCBI taxonomy): Eukaryota > Metazoa > Arthropoda > Malacostraca > Decapoda > Cancridae > Metacarcinus > Metacarcinus magister. Next base: position 2,298,809 of record JAPQNM010000043.1, on the reverse strand, counting down.
CTCTCTCTCTCTCTCTCTCTCTCTCTCTCTCTCTCTCTCTCTCTCTCTCTCTCTCTCTCTCTCTCTCACTTCTCTTTACCTTTACTCTTTCTTTCTTTCTTACTTCTAATTTTTCTTATCCATACTAATGTACTTACTTTCCTAACTACGTCCTCATCTACTAAGCCGTTATCAGTCAGGGTATCTTCAGCACATCTTCCCTCCCTCTACTTTCCCTCCCTCCCTCCCTCCCTCCCTCCCTTCCGCTGGTCCACCCTACAGCTGTATTTATCGTCAGCGGCCATTATCTTTCCCCTCCTGCCAGCTGTCCTTCCGCGACCCTACCAGAATGTAAACAAGAATAGAGGTCCATGTGCTTTGACCTCACCTCACTGCTTATTATAGTGTGTGTGTGTGTGTGTGTGTGTGTGTGTGTGTGTGTGTGTGTGTGTGTGTGTGTGTGTGTGTGTGTGTGTGTGTGTGTGTGTGTGTGTAGAAATGCTTACTGTATATTTTCTGCACTAATCAGCCACTATTTTTTTTTTTTTTAATTCCTCATTATTTAGTTGTTGAAAAAATAATAATGATAATAATATATACAGAAGGCTTTTTTTTCTTAGTATTTTTGCATCATTTTAGTATTTCATGTATTATTTTTTTTTTATATTATATTTGTCTTCCTCCACTTTTTTTTCTTCCAAATTTGCAACTTTCCCCATCTTTTTCCACCTATTCTATCCCTTCCCTCCCTCCTTCCTCACCTTTACACCTCCATCTTTCCTCCACTATAATGTAAGTACCTCCGCCCTTCCTTCCCTCACTCATTCACCCTTGCACTTTCTTCCAACCTCTCCTCCCTGCTTCTTTATTCATTTTCCTCTTCATCTCTTCCTCTCCCTCCCTCACCGCCTTACTTCCGTTGCCTGCCACTCACCACTAACTTAAACACGTCGGAGGAGCCATCTGACACCTTTCCCTACATCCCCCCCCCCTTGTTCAGCCTCCTTTTCTTACCCTCTCTCTCTCTCTCTCTCTCTCTCTCTCTCTCTCTCTCTCTCTCTCTCTCTCTCTCTCTCTCTCTCTCTCTCTCTCTCACTTCAGCCGACTTTCTGCCTCTCTCTAGCCAGTCAGTCCTTCTACAGCTTACTCCTTCCTCCTTTCTTCTCCCCTAACCCTCTTCTTTCTTCCTTCGACCTCCTTTGTTCAGTGTACTTTCTCTACCTTGCTTTCTCTTCCGTCTAGCCTCCTATTCCTCTTCAACTTTCTTTTTCTTTCCTTTCTTACTGTCTTCTTTGTTTTGTTATTGACATCAGTATATTTTTCGTCTCATGAGAAGCTTTGCGTATAGAAGAAATAGCTCAATTTATCTTCTTTATGTAAATTTAGTTCACAATTTGTTTTTGTTTTTTTCATAGACGGCTATTTTTTGTTATTTTTTTTTTTCTTTATTTCTTTTTTTTTCAATCCTCTGGCTTCAGGCTTAACAAATGTATGTTGTAGTCTGTTGTTATTTTATTCTTGGCACGTGGGATCCCTTTTTGGAGCGTTCTAACTTTTCGTTTACCTGCGCTCACGAGAGAGAGAGGGAGAGGGAGAGAGAGAGAGAGAGAGAGAGAGAGAGAGAGAGAGAGAGAGAGAGAGAGAGAGAGAGAGAGAGAGAGAGAGAGAGTCAGATAAATACATTGGGAGAAAGAGAATGAAGAAAGAAAGATAAGAGGGAGAAAAGAAAATTAAAGCCTAGATTCCATTATTAATTTCCATTACCTTGGCCTTCATCACATTGCTTTACGTTCTTTTCTCTTTTTTTTTCCTATTTATTCGAGTTTTCTTTCTAATTTCTCATCCTTGGTCTTCCTCTTCCTCTTCATTCTCTGTATATGCTCATCATATCACGAAGCTTTTCCGTATTTCCCCTTCCTGTTATACTTTTATTTTCAACTCCTCTTTATCGTTCACCTTCTCCTCTTATCATAAAGCTGTTTTTCATTTCCTTTTCCTCTAATTCTGCTATTTTATCTCCTCCCTCCTTCATCCTCATCCTCACCTACTCTCAGATTAATACTCTCTCCTGTAATTTTCCTCTTTCTCTGGTTCTGTTATTTTCATTTCTTTCTCCTTCTCTCCTCGGCGGCGTCCTCTTCCTCCTCCTCCACGTGTGATATCCCGGTTGGAGATACTTAGCGCGGCCCTGTAATCTCAAGGCAATCCTGGTTCTTTGATCACAAACGCCTCAATCTAAGCTACTTGCATATTGTGGCAGAGAGAGGAAGTAAGGGAGAAGGAGCGGGTGAAGATACGGAGGAAGGGGGAGAAGACGTAGGTAAGGGTCGCCAAAGGGGGAACATACAGGATAAATAGAAGATAAGAGATGAATGGAGCCAGTCTGTAATGAGTCTAAAAGGGGGGAAAAGTTATACGTACGAAGGAACACACACACACACACACACACACACACACACACACACACACACACACACACACACACACACACACACACACACACACACACACACACACGGAAAGGTTTGACAAAGGGGATTACAAAAAGCTTAACGGGCCTTCCAAATCCAGACGCTAAAAACACCTCACGACCCTAACAACAAGACAGGTCAGACGGCGGCGGCGGCGGCGATGAAGATGGGGAGAGGTGGCAGTGGTGATGGTGGTGGTGCTGGTGGTGCTGGTGGTGGTGGTGGTGGTGGTGGTGGTGGAGGCATCAGAAGGCTAGTAATACATACGTTAGTGACTTGCACACACAAACGAGTCCATCAAACTATTCATTGATACACAAGAAGAAGCCTGACGTCATTTAGCTCTTGGATGCGATACCAGCTTATCATTTTTTATGTCATTTCTTTCAGTCTCTTTATACTTTTCAGAAATTATCGCTCAATGAAAAGAGATTATTCACGAGTCATATAGTTACTTTGTTATTTGTTTTATTGTTATCATGAATGGTTGATTGTGGCATTATGAACTTTGTGATTATGAATGATTTTTAGTTATGTGTTCGTGTGTGTGTGTGTGTGTGTGTGTGTGTGTGTGTGTGTGTGTGTGTGTGGGTGTGTGTGTGAAGGGGAAGGGGCACGCGTTCGTACTACAGCCAAGGTACAAATCAAGCACTCCACCGGCCTCCGAGCCTTTAAAGGGGTGTTGCTGGTCTTTAAACGCCACGCTCGCTGGTTCCCTCTCTCCTTTAGTGTCCCCTTCCATTCCCCCTTTCCCTCACTCGCCCGGTACCCCATTCCCTTCTCTTCTTTACCCCCCACCCTTTACTCTCTCTCTCTCTCTCTCTCTCTCTCTCTCTCTCTCTCTCTCTCTCTCTCTCTCTCTCTCTCTCTCTCTCTCTCTCCCCCCTCCCACACACACACACACATACACACATACATACATACATGCACACATACAAGGGCTCATAAGAAGGGAAAAAAATCCCCTACCCACGTCGCACACGAGTCAAGAAAAGGAACAGACGACACACACGGACATGTTTGTCGAGACTTTCACTCAGCGAGGAGGAGGTTGGACTCAAGATAAATAAATATAAAAAAGCAATTTAAGACACGTCAGTTTTTTATAGGACTTAAAGGTGTCCACCACTAGAATAACAATAAGCAAATAAAAACAATCTCCCCCATATTCCTCCTCCTCCTCCTTCTCCTCCTCCTCCTCCACTCTCTCCCTCCCTCGCTCCCTAACAAAGGACCAACGCACAGGACTCACGAACTCACAAAAGAAGCGTCCTAAGAGTTTACCATGACAAAGGGAGGAAGGATTAAGGGTGAATAAGAATAGGAGAGATAGAATTAAACGAGGCTAAGAGGAAGGAAGTGGCAACCGGGTTGGGGAAGCAAGAGAAAGAGAGGATAGAAAACCTGAGACTTACGAGTATAGAAAACTGGCGAGGGGTCGAGTGAGTGAGGGGAAGTGGGTCTCGCGGAAGGGTATGTCTTTGGAAATAATTTGTCGAAAAACGAAGACGAACGAGTATTGGCAAAGAATCTAACCCCATCGGTGAAAACTTCCTTGTGTAATAATATATATATATATATATATATATATATATATATATATAGAAATAACAGTTACTAGAATTCCAATATATATAAAAGAAAAAATTTAGTTACCAATTTTATACGATGAATGATTACACTTATGAAGGTAAGAATGACAACACTACTTTTAATTACACAGTGAGTGGGAAGGAAAATGAATGATGGACGGCAATGTATCACTCTCATGGGCCATTTCCTTATTACAGGTGAGTTGCCGGCCAGGTAGAGAGGGATCACCGGATAGGCCTACAAGAGTGTGGAGAGAAGGCAGGAGGATTAATCTCTCAAGTACGTGATGTGAGTATGTGTGTGTGTGTGTGTGTGTGTGTGTGTGTGTGTGTGTGTGTGTGTGTGTGTGTGTGTGTGTGTGTGTGTGTGTGTAAGGGAGAGGCCACTGATTACGAGGTGAGGCAGGTGAAGAAAGTAAAGGAAGGGAAGGTTGTGGGAAAAACAATTAGTAGAAGTCTTGATAAGGGAAAACTATACTCTACGTGGTAGGATGATATTACCACCACTGATAAATGAACTCGGTCTCAGTACTCATTTCAGGGTGAAGAAAAATATATATATTGAACAAGAAAATGATGAAGTTGTACCGAGTTAATTGGGTTCGTGGTGGTCTTCTAGGTGCCTCGCGCAGTTTATTTATGCGAGTTATTCTCATTGTGAAATAAAAGATAATTGTATGGAGATGAACAGAGAAAATAATTGGAGACGTGAGGCTTGGCAAGGCTTGGAATGCCCTTCAGGTTACTTGCGAGAGAGAGAGAGAGAGAGAGAGAGAGAGAGAGAGAGAGAGAGAGAGAGAGAGAGAGAGAGAGAGAGAGAGAGAGAGAGAGAGGATGAAATGTAACTGTTACGATGCACACGACCATAATGTGCATATGCAAAACGTGTGCATGGCATGAATGATGTAAGACTCGTTGGAGTGGAGTAAGACTTTAAAAAAAAAAATGCCGGGATGAACTTTATGAATTTTGCAGCAAGGACAGTCTGGATATATGTGTGTGTGCGTGTGTGTGTGTGTGTGTGTGCGTGTGCGTGTGCGTGTGTGCGTGTGTGGGTACGTGCGTTTTGTGTAAGAATGAGGTTTGCCACCCTACCCCCCACCCATCCTCAGGAGATGACAACAAAAAGGAGGCGGAGGAGGAGGAGGAGGAGGAGGAAGAGGAGGAGGCTGGGGGTGGTGGAGGAAGAGCGTGTATGCAGAACATCCTCGGCGCCTGATGAAGGGAAGGCGAGGGGAGGGAAAGGGACTACGTGTGTGAATTAGTGATCATTAGAAAGATAACGAGAGGCGGAAGAGATAAGGAGAAGAGAGGGGAAAATATGAGGAGGGAGAGGGAAACGAAGACAGAGAGAGAGAGAGAGAGAGAGAGAGAGAGAGAGAGAGAGAGAGAGAGAGAGATTGGTGTGGGACGGAAGGGTTGATGCAGCAGGAGGGAAAGTGAGGGGTGTTCAGTGGTAAGCCTCAACGACCTATAAAACATCTATAAAGATATTTTGGTTCAGTTCGCTCATAAAAGTGAAGGACAAGCGTCTAACCCTCGCCTCGATACGCTGACCTCCCTTGCCCTCCGCTCCCTCTTTCCCTCACCTTACCTTTTATATATACCTATCCATCCTTTCCTCCTCTTTGATGCTACCGTGACCTCTACATCCTCCCTCCCTTTCCACCATCATCCTTTCCTCCCTTTCCATGGTCTCATCTCCCTTGACATGCTCGCTATCCCACCTCTCTCCTACCTTGAAACGCTTCTTCCCTTTTTTTTCCTCACCTACCTGGATACCTGTTATGTATACCTCCACCGCCTCCTTCCCTGATGTCTTTTCTTGCTTCAACCCGCTGGCTTTCCCCTCAAAACACGTCCATGTCCTCACTCTGTTATAGTGGCTATTCCCCTTGTCCTCACCTCGTTAGAGTGGCTAATCTCCGAGCCTCACCCCGGTACAGTGTCTCGCCCACCTCCTACGACTCTCCCTTGACCTCACGCTAGTCTTGCTGGGTTGATCCTTATCTCGTTATTGTGGCTTCTTCCTCGCTTTCGCAGCTTCATTATGGTCGTTTTCGCTTCCTCTTCTCTCTCTCTCTCTCTCTCTCTCTCTCTCTCTCTCTCTCTCTCTCTCTCTCTCTCTCTCTCTCTCTCTCTCTCTCTCTCTCTCTCTCTCTTTCTCTTTCTCTTTCTCTTTTCGGACTGTTCCAAATACGCGCCAAATATATGCACGAACGAAGTCAACCCAAAGTCTCTGGAGGTCGAAGTTCGTATTGGCGAGAACGAGAAAGCGGGAGAATTGGTAGTGGACGAGTAATAAGCAAAAAGTTTGAACCGGCGAAGTTTAGAAGAGATGACAGCAGTTTGGTGCACTGGAACAGCCAAAGTCGGCAGGTGTGGAAATTATTGGAACAAGCAAGTGACTGGTCTTACGGGAACCACTGTCTCTTTTGGAAGACTGGGAAGAACACGAGTACATTGGAAGGAAGTATTGAGTTGCATAGAATTTGCAGTTTTTTAATGTTGCTGCCACGTCAAATGCATTATTCACGCACAGCAAAGCGATACGAGGAGGTGAAGTAAGGTGAGAATCGTCTTATTTTTGTCTTGCATGTATTGAAGTTTGAAGTGACATTGCTGCTCGAACTGTATCCCTCGCTTATCAACTGTTGAATGTAGGAAGATTACTTAATGCAAGGTTATAATGTTCTAGTCGCTGTACTCTTCCCTTGTACTATTTGCTTAACATTTACTCAGCCAAGAAGTGGATATAATGAAGAGGGAGAAGCCAAGTCAAGGCAGCCAGCTATACCTCCTTTCTCATACCTCACTTTCCTCTCACACTTCCTCACCTCCCCTCACTTCACTCTCCTTCCCGTCACTCTCAACGGCATTTCACCCTCCCCCTGTCCTCCTCCTCTTACACATCACCGGAACAGAAATGGCTCCTCGGGGCCCTTCCCCTCTCTACCTCCTTCCATATCCCCTCACGCCATCCTTCCCATCCACTCCTTCAGCTCGTGTGCCACCTCATTCCCATCTCCCCTTCCCTTTCTCGCCTCCAACCCTCGCCCCCTCACGCCGTCACCAGCAAGACCCTCCACCTCAACTCTAGAACACTCCAGACCTCTACAAAGTTAGTCGTAATGTATTTGTAGTAATGACCGAGTGGAGTGAAGTGAACAATAGTAGTTACGTATTCTCTATCTACCTATCTATCTATCTGTATTTCTCTCTCTCTCTCTCTCTCTCTCTCTCTCTCTCTCTCTCTCTCTCTCTCTCTCTCTCTCTCTCTCTCTCTCTCTCTCTCTCTCTCTCTCTCTCTCTCTCTCTCGCATGCAACTAAATAAACCCAAAGGCATCACAGCGATAGAAACATCAGTGTGCACTTAGCTTTTGGTGCCTCATCCACACTCCCTTTACCCAACACTTCAAAAGCCCGATTATTGAGTTTCCTCGACATTATCAACGAAATCATTCACACCGACAGGAATTGGACAGGAAATTCCACTGTTAAACTCCCTAATTGGGCAGTAAGTGACGAGGTTATTAAATAGTAAAAGAAGAGATCACGCATCATGCAAGGACCACCGTCTCCTCCTCTCCCTCCCTCCCTCCCTCTCTCTCTCTCTCTTCGCTCACTTCTCTCTCCGCGGCTAACTGGGTTCTCTTAGTTAAAGCCATTAGTGCTGCCTGCCATGACGTCACGCTAACAGATGGGGTCAGCACTCGCTATTACGGCCATTAAGGGTGCTACTCTACTCCGCGTACGCCCCCTCCCACCCCAGCTCCCCCTCCACCACGCCATCCCTGAATCTAAAAAGGAGCGGACTCACTCTACGTTTCAGCTCAGGGATAAGCTAACGAGGTGCCCGGCGCAGCTGTGTGTCCGTCTCTTCCGTCCACACTTGAGTCTTCTACTATTTACTACGAGAAAAAAAAAACGAACCTTCCTTTGACGATTGACTGCAACACACACACACACACACACACACACACACACACACACACACACACACACACACACACACACACATATATATACATCGTCAAGTGAATCAATCGTGACTTATTACTCTTAACATCACACCTTACAAGTCAGCCCCTTCGTCGCTACCATCGCACCGCCCCCTAAAACCCGCTTCTTCGTCATTAAGCCCATCTCTAAACCACTCACTGCCTCGCCACTACACCAGCCCTTAAACCTGCAACCCAGCTAGCCTGCCATTAACTTAACAGCATCGACCCCGGAGGTGAGAATTTCCCACCCCCTCAGCCTTCCTTCCCTCGCGCACCCCGCCGATACAAAACATACGTCTCATTTGGTTTCCACTTCACAGGGAGAGAGAGAGAGAGAGAGAGAGAGAGAGAGAGAGAGAGAGAGAGAGAGAGAGAGAGAGAGAGAGAGAGAGAGAGAGAGAGAGAGAGAGAGAGAGACAGAGAGAGAGAGAGAGAGAGAGAGAGAGAGAGAGAGAGAGCAAAAAAAAAGAGGCCCACTTCAGTATGCATTACATTACTGTTTATACCTGGGCCTCTCCGCAGAACCCGCCGCTTCCCTCGACCATTAAGTATCGCAGGAGCGCCGTTTACGACTCTCCCGCTGGATAATGGCGATGGTGAACATGGTTAATGGGTTTCCTCTCACCCCTCCTCTCTCTCTCTCTCTCTCTCTCTCTCTCTCTCTCTCTCTCTCTCTCTCTCTCTCTCTCTCTCATACCCTCAAGGAGCCAGCCAGAAGCACCCTAAGGCTCAGATGAGAGAGAGGGAGTGCACGGAAGCAAATAGTAGAGACGTGTCCGAGGCGTTACCATCCACTTCCTTCCCTCTTGCAGCTGGGGACGGGAGTGACTCAAGCAAGTGTCTCTCTCTCTTTCTCTCTCTCCCCTTCTCTCTCTCTCTCTCTCTCTCTCTCTCTCTCTCTCTCTCTCTCTCTCTCTCTCTCTCTCTCTCTCTCTCTCTCTCTCTCTCTCTCTCGTTTTGATCTGAAGCGCGTCCCGCCGTCTCGTCGTATGCAGCCTAGGACGGGTTTTACGACAGTCGGTTCGTGTGATGTGTCTTTTTTTTTCCGGGTTGTTAATGGTGGAATGACTTACAACGAAGCGAGGGAAATTTACGTGTTGAAGGAGAGAGAGAGAGAGAGAGAGAGAGAGAGAGAGAGAGAGAGAGAGAGAGAGAGAGAGAGAGAGAGAGAGAGAGAGAGAGAGAGAGAGAGAGAGAGAGAGAGAGAGAGAGAGAGAGAGAGAGGGGACACAGACATACAAATAAACATACAAATAGATATATAAACATACCAATGTTTATAAAGAGTACATCACCTTAACATTTCTATTAAACCTGCAACGCAATAGTTTTATTTTCAAATTCTCTGTAGCCTTTCAGAATCCAATATCTGCAATGACGCTAAAAACTAGTTTTCATATAAAATCTTTTAAATCCTCAATATTACTTGGCAAGCACACAAAACAAACAAAAACACTTGTTGTACACATTGCTTTTTTTTTATTCCGGTTTATCCATATTTTTCTCTTTCATTTCTGTATCAATTTCGTCTACCTTCCTAACATAAATGTTGGTTATATTCTTTACAACATACAGTTATATGTAATAGATATAATATTAAAGATGTTCAAAGGAGTTACTTCTCTACTCTCTTTTCTACTCTTCCCACTCCTCCTCTGACGGACCCTTCCCTTCCCCCGCCTGCCCCTCCCCTCCCCTCCCCTCCCTCTCTTTCCTACGCCGCAGCTGTTCTCTGTACACAAATTACTGGAGTTAACAGCTTCCCTTGCAGGTGCCTACCCCTCCCCCCCTTGGGACCACCACTTCCGCCCTCACAACCTCCAACATCATGATTATTACGAATTCTAAACTTTGAGTAGCTTAATTAAATTACTAATGGCTGTGCAAATGTTTGGACTGAGCACGGAGGTACCTGCTAATTACCTGTCATTAGAGGGAAGGCCTGAGGAGGGCGAGGGACGGACTAGTGATGGGGCTGTCTCAAGCACGACGTATGAAGATAATTACAATTGATAATTAATTAAAACTAGTGATTAGCGAATGCATTGCAAATTTGGATTGGGACAGCGGGGTGTCTCCAGAAGGTCGGCAGTGCTATTAAGAACTTTGCTGAGAACCTGTAGGGAGTGTAGTGAATAGGAAGGGGGGGGCGGGGGCGGAGGGTGGGGGGTGGCTGGCACAGTGACTCAGGTGGTCGTGGTCGTAGGCTGTGTGTAAGGGGAGGTAATGAGGAGTGCTGGACGAGAAGGGGACGGAGGAGGCGGAAAATAGGTGGTGTCGATAAACATAAAGAGATGGTGATGGAATAGTGGAGACGGGGAAGGGGAGGAGGATGAGGAAGAAGAGGAGGAAGAGGAAGCTGCCATAGTGTAAGTGAGGAAGAATTATACACAAGACACATAATAGAGGTGACGAAGATGGAAAATGGAGAGTCAGTGACATTACATGGAGAAAAAAAGTATCAATAGTAATTTACAAAGAATCTCGTGTTGGGAAGGAATAAATCTTCAGCATTGTAGAGTCTATGTGTTTACTGATTAATGTCTAGCCTTCAGGGAATATAAATGATTATTATGATTATTAGTGTCAGCAGCAGCAATACACACACACACACACACACACACACACACACACACACACACACACACACACACACACACGTATTAACAATCCTCCCCATCTAAATGTAAAAGATAAGGTTCCTCATCCTACAATCATCCTTTCACCAGGAAATCCTTCTCGTTCACTGAAGCAATACTGTCCCGAGCTGTCTAAGCAAAGAGCCACGCAGTTGATGGATTATGGCCGGCACTCGACTGGCACTCATCTTTAGGGTGCCACTCATCGGGGACCCATAAAGCAGGTCGCAGCCGCCGGGGTGATTACGGTCTCGACACTGGCTGGTTCGTTTCGATTCGGTCAACTAAAATTAGTATGTGGTCGCAGAGGGACAGAGGCTGGAGCTGCGGTTCAGTTTGTTTGGCGAGTTTGTCACAGTGATTGCTAGCAGCGTTGATCGACTAGCGGGGGAGGGAGAACCATGACTAGGGAAAGGTGGGCCAGGTGGTACCATGTTCGGTTAGGTCTCGGTTAAGTTTCATTTAATTTATGAAGTGGAATGGTTGTTTGACTGTGTTACTAAGGTGAGGAGTTTGTTTGATGGTGTAATTGACTGGTGAATATTGGTACCGCTATTAAATTGACCCTTTATGCTAACTCCTGTCCCCGTGTTAGGCCTGACCACCACCACTATCATCATCTATTCCACGCCCTCTGACAGCCACGCCACTTAGCAAGGCAGACACTGGATCAAACATTAAAGAAGTAAATATTTACATACCTATAAATAAACAAACTGATGAACCGCAAGAATTGAAACCCTTTAGAAACATATAAAGAAAACCTACTTCAAATAAGGTGGAAAAGAAAGAGTATGAGAAGGAAGAAAAAAAGAGAAGCCCAGATAGGTGTACAACGAAACAATCTTGGGTAGAACGAAACGATGGGAAGGAGAGGTGAGGGAAGGTTATGAAGCAGGGCGTGAAACCGCTTCACTCGCTCCGTCGACTGTCCCGTGAGGTAATGAGTGCCAGACACCTCAACGCCCTTCAATAATGACCTAATTTCCTGCCATCCTATCTCCCTCGACTGCCGGCCTCCTGCGGGATGTTTCAGCTGTGTGTGTGTGTGTGTGTGTGTGTGTGTGTGTGTGCGTGTGCGTGTGCGTGTGCGTGTGCGTGTGCGTGTGCGTGTGCGTGAGAGAGAGAGAGAGAGAGAGAGAGAGAGAGAGAGAGAGAGAGAGAGAGAGAGAGAGAGAGAGAGAGAGAGAGAGTTTGTTAATTATGATAAAAGCCTTTTTTATACAGACCGAGTTAAGAAATGAAAAAGTAGGTTGAGTGCTTTACTAAAACATTCTACTCAAACAATATACGTCTGAATAAAACCGGGCAAAGCGTTTACACACACACACACACACACACACACACACACACACACACACACACACACACACACACACACACACACACACACACACACACACAAAACAAGCTGAATCCATTGCACAACATTTCCAATTAAGAAGGACAGGTACGCCTCTGTAATCGCCTGTACCTCTGTTAATTCTCGCGCCACCCCCATTATGTGACCTGTAAATACCGTCTACGCGCTTTATAGATACGAGTTGTGCTCTGTAACGATGGCACCACCTCCGCTCAACGCGCAAGCTGCACCAAGATGGAATTTAAAGGCTTGTTGTATGGCCGTTTTACTGCGAAACTCCTGTTGGATATCGTCATCTGAGTGTGGGTGGTAGGGAGGGTAGGCGAGAGAGAGAGAGAGAGAGAGAGAGAGAGAGAGAGAGAGAGAGAGAGAGAGAGAGAGAGAGAGAGAGAGAGAGAGAGAGAGAAAGAAAGAAAGAAAGTAAAAGAAAAACAGAGGCAGCAATAAAAAAACTATAAACAAAAGCATAGTGAATAGAACTCGCCTGAAAAAAAATATATATAAACAAAAAAAAATACCTTGCTATCTACTGAGTACCAATTGCAAAACCCCACACGTTGAAAAGCCATCCAGCTGCACAATCGCAAGTCAAAAGAAATATATTAAAAGAAAGCAATAACAGTTACCTCGAACACACATAAATAAATAAATCAGAACTAAGTGTGATAGCATACAAGTGACAAAACCAAGACAAGGAAAACACACTAAACAACCCAACAAAACCTAGGTGAGAAAATTACTTATATATAAAACAGCCGATTGAAACGAAAGTAGCTAGCGAGAGAGAGAGAGAGAGAGAGAGAGAGAGAGAGAGAGAGAGAGAGAGAGAGAGAGAGAGAGAGAGAGAGAGAGAGAGAGAGAGAGGAAGCTACACCGCCTCGTTATTATTAATGAGATCGTTCCCAAGTGGACACGACAATCACATTACCAGGAATGGCTGGAAATCGCGCCGCCGATGTCCCCTTTTGATTACATTACGCATTGAGCCTTTTATTTAATACGTTGTTGTTGTTACCCACAGGCCGCAGATTTGCAGTTCCCGGTTATCATAAGAGACGAGGAGGAGGAGGAGGAAATCGAGCTGGGAGGAGGTGGTAGAGAGGAATGGAGTAGGAGACGGAAGAGAAAGAGTGTGGGTTTTCTTCGTTTTTTTGTTCCTCTTTCCTCCTCCTCCTCCTCCTCCTCCTTCCCTCCAACCCCTGCTCCTTGACTTTTACTTTTTGCAGAGATAAGGAAAAAAACATGGGATAAAAGGAAGATGAAACGAGATGGAGTGCGCGTCTGAGAGAGAGAGAGAGAGAGAGAGAGAGAGAGAGAGAGAGAGAGAGAGAGAGAGAGAGAGAGAGAGAGAGAGAGAGAGAGAGAGAGAGAGAACAAGGCATCAGTTAACGAGAGGTTGTTTAGTCTTGTGCTTCACGTTGGATAATATTTACATTTCATCAGATATCGAGCGAGCGGCAGTCTCCCGCCCACCTCTGTTGACTCGGTATTAAACAGCATTAATATATTTGCTCAGTAATCGAAAGTTAATAACACACCTGGAGTAAGGAATCACGGTCCCTTCTAAGGTGACGGTGGCAGGTGTTCCCTTGAAGGCAGCAATGAAGTAGGATTTAGAATGTTACGGTAGAATCCCTTTTCAGAACACTTCTAGGCCTTGAAACGTGTGTTGCTTAAAAAATGAATGTACGTACAAAGAGATCAGTGGATTTTTTTCTTTAATAGTTTGATAAAAAGATAACAACTTTCATCTGAGCTTCAGGTGAACTCAGGTGGAAGGCGTGGTGGTCCTCGTGTGGCTGTGACGACTCTTGGTTCAGATCAGGAGGATGAAAGTAGATGGAATGGTACAAGGATGATTGAGGATTCTACTGGGGCTTCCTCCACTAGACGAAAAATTAAGGGATAGCTAAAAACAGTGTAGAAAATATGTTCATGTTGGTGCTTGAGACAAAGGGGAAAAAACATTGCTGAAGTTGAGATTTCTTTCAGATTTACTTTGATGGCCGTGGCTTTGAAGTGTGGTTACAGTGTGTTGCCGCCTCATGAAAGGTGACCAGCATTTATCCTTGACGGTCGTATAGAGGAAGCTTGTTTCCTGCCTCGAGCCAAAGTGCTAAGCGAAGAAAAGAGCGAGTAATGAAAAGAAAAGAACAAACAGATCTTCTACAACACAGAACAGTTTTTGGTGTGCATGAGAACCATCCAATAGTTCCTGTAACTGCCGACCCCGCTCCATGTTAAAATAAAATGCATCTCTTCATGGTGTTTGTTTTATTTCAAACTTGACTTGGAGGGAAAAAATTTAAATTCAAAGCATTGAGGCTTAGCTTATAACTGTACAGTACAATCCGATCTAAGGAGTGTATTTTGCTGTCCTATTTAATAAACCGAGTCAGAATGAAGACAAAATCACAGAATAGAAATAGCACCAAATGTTTGTCCAGTTATACTCGTGTAGCTATTTCATATTTCCAAAGAAACTATTCTTTTTTCGAATCATGCCGACACGCTGATAGTAAGCATTCCCCACGGCCGCTCCTGCTGCGTAGCTGGAAAACTTGGAAAACTATGTATTTTGAGTTTGCTCGCCAATAAAAGACTGCGGCAGTGTTACACTCCCATCCCGCCGAGGTGACGGTGTGGCCGGAATATTAGGGAATTGTGATGGTGTGCAGGGAGGAAGAGGTGCAGGTGGGAGAGGAACAAGGAACGGATTTAAGTGAGAGAGAAGGAAGGAAGGAAAGGAAGGAGGAAATAGAGGACTCAAGCATGAAAGAATGGAGAGAGAAGGTGCCCAGAAGCCCTCACTCTACAGCTTCCATTACTAGCATAATTTACACTTGGCTGCTCAGAATCCTTGAGGTTGATTAAGCAAATGCGTTTCACTTTTTTGTTCCATGTTTACTTGTATTTCACAACCAATAGGGAGGCTGAAGAAGATGAAATGTAAGGGAAAGGAGAGGAGAATGGGAATATATCCATACCTGATGAATAAGAGACAAAGATACACACACAAATGATGTGACAGTAATAATATGAAGGACAAACAGCCAGGCCAATGCAGAAAGGTAGACCATAGGGATGTAACCTACTTACATTACACTCAAAATTATCATCGATATGTTCTTTAACGCATTTCATGTTTTAAACTATCCTGTAAATCATCTTGATTACTAGCAAACATCTAAAGGTTTTCATCAGGTTCAGATTATTTGTTTAGTGAGGGAAAGGTAAATTTACGGTGTAGATAGAAGGAAGAAGAAGAGGAAGAGGAGGAGGAGAAAGAGGAGGTGGGTGCTCAGCATTGGTGAGGCGATACGTGGGTCCCTCCGGTATCAACACGGGCCGCTGGAGCTTCAGAATGATCAGGGCAATTACGCTAGTTAGCCAGGTGCAGGAGGACCAATTAGCCAACACGACGTGGTTCTCCCGAGAGGGAAGACTGTTCTTCACTTGACGCTAATTCTTTCTTTTTCCTCTAAAATGTCACCGCTACTGTGTATGTGAGGCCTCGACGGGGCGATGCAACTGATGGTGTACAGAAATAGACAGTAAAGGATGGGACATCAAACGCGTGAATGGCAGTCTGTTAACAAGTAGAAGAGTTGACCTGAAGGAGGGAAGAAGGAAAGGGGAGGAAAGGAGGCAGAGGGAACTAGAATAAGAGACCAGTAATATAGGGAGGAAAGGCTTTAGTGGGCAGTGAGGAAAAAACTACCTGACATCACCATTGGGTAACAAGGGACAAGGGTTATTTTTGACCTTACAAGGACTGTGTTAACTTAAACCTTGCCGGCCGCTCCACCACCACTTCATATCGTGCGGTAATGGTGCCGCGGTAGATGGATACGTAGAACAGAATGAAGATTTCTGTATCCACACTCACGTTAAAATAACACCTGCCAAGACTTAACCTTCCACTCATTTTATTTTCGTAAGCTGTCGTCCCTTTCCATTTTTTAAAATGCCAATTATGTGGTGTATCTATATAAACAGGAGCAAAGTCATATATATATATATATATATATATATATATATATATATATATATATATATATATATATATATATATGTTGACCTGTTTCGTCCCCTACCTGCAGCCCAGCGTGACGTGCCTAAACTGTTGATCTTCTCAGCGTCCTCCCTTGTATCCTACCGCCTCCCTTCAGTCTAATTTGCAGCAGGTGAAATAGTGCACAACCACGCGAAAGTAGACACTACCTTATTGAAGGGGAATAGTCCTGACAATTAATGTTCTTATTTTCCAAGTGGGTTTCGGATGAATGACGACTTGCTACATTCTGCATTCTAGATAACAATAATCGCCTGCGATACTGACAAAGTTTTGGTGTAACCTGAGTTTGTAATCTCATAACATTTTATCTATTACTATAGAGTTTTGGTGTAAGTCAACTGTATTAAGGTTATAATCATACACTATTATTTAAGGGCATCACACAAGGGAACGTAAGGATCATGCTATTGGTAACGACAGGAAGGTCAGCACGGTAGTTAACTAGTTGTTGCCAGATACACCCGGACTTCCGGAATTATTATCTCCCATGCCTGTTTTTATTCTAAACACCCGCTGTCATAAACGTTACCATATTTCTTCACTTGCAGATGAGTAACATGCATTTAAAGTGTCATTTGAATAAGGACATAGTGAAGAAAAGCAAAACAACAACAAAAAAATAAAAAGTGATTTAAAAATGCCCGCCTTAGGTGTGTCCGGTATGCGCATACTCGGCAGCCTCCCCTTCCTTTCCCTTGCCCTCCTCTCCCCTTGCCCTCCTCTCCCCACCTTCCCGGCCAAGCCAACACAGTTTATAATTTCCCACAATGTTTGGCACTTGATAGAAATACAATGTACAATTTCATTCGATGTCTCAAATGGAGGAGTTGGAAAAACACTTAGATTTATCAAGACAATGAACGTAGCTAACTGGACGCACTCAATGCCTCTCTCTACACATCACCTCCGCTCTATGGCGCACTGCTTGGACGGAGAGTGTGTAGGTGTGTGTGGACGCGGGACTCATATCGTTTTTATGTGTTTTTATTCATTTATATATTAATTTGTGTATATAACTTCCACGGCGTTGTTATAGAGGAGCGTAAGGCTGTGAAGGTGGTGTAATCAGCGAGGTCCAGTTGCAACCACACCACATAATATTAGGTAAGCCGGCCGTCATCCTGTCCTATGTGACCAAGTAGTGCCGCGGGTTGATACATATTCCTTCTCCCTCCCTCCCTCCTTCCATCATCTCTTCCTCCTTACTCTTCACTCTCTTATCTTATTATTGTCTTCTTAATCCTTCCTTTTCATCTTTTTTTTTTTCTCTCTCTCTTCCATCTAATAGGTATTCTCACGTAGGCAGACACACTCCCCCCCCCCTCCCCCGCCTCCACCTGTTGCCACCCGCCACGTTTCACCTAACCACCCAATACTTATAATGATACTTACACTCATTCCTTTGCCCTACGTTCGTATGTAGATATGTAATATGTTTAACTTCACATCAACTCCACTCCTCCCCGTCACCTCCCTATCCGTCTCTTCCCCCCATCCCCCCCACCCCCCATCAATCATGTCTTCACCTGCCACGCGTTCATTCCCCCTCCTTGCCGTCACCTCCCTCCATCAACTCCCATTAGAGGTCATTATCCCATTAAGGTTTCCCCTATTAATGAGTCAATCTCGGTGGGACTTGGATTATTACAGGCTTATAAAAGGTATCATGAATAATCCATATTTTAAAGTTCTCTGCTAGAGGCGTTGTCTTAGGCTTTTTATCACCACTATTGGTCTTATATAAGTAACTGATTGTGTAGTGATATGATCTAATGGTGTTTATGATACTTATTTAATGGAGAAAAGTTACACACACACACACATCACTATCATGAGACAAAAGCCATTGACAGGAGTGTGGCGAGCTCATTGTTATTCATGTGTTGTGGATGTGAGGGGAACAAATTTATAGGTTTGCGTGACCAAACTATTAAGCTGGTTAGTATTCGTGTTGTCTCGTGGTTCTAACTGCCGGGACTCCTGGCGCTGGCACTGTCTGGTGGCAGTGTTGTGGCACAGTCTGGGAGGGATTCTTGGAGGGTTGGAAGTTGCGGAACACTAACTAGGGAGATTCAGGGCACTTCAATGGGGGGTAAGAGGAGGAGTGTTGTTTCAGTCTGAGGTTATCTTGTGGCGAAGTGAAGTGTGGGTTGAGTTATGTTCAGTTATGACAGGACTTCCGGGTCACCTTACAGATAGCTATGCCGGAGTAATTTTCGTGTGAGCCAGATATGAATCGATAGAAAAGAAGTAATTAACTGCGACATGTGGGATGATATGAATGATTTATTGTGGGATGTTAGTATTGGCGTGCATGTCATGCGTCGCCTTGTGCGTTGCCGCTTACTATGTTAATGTTATAATTATATTGATTTTTTTCTTCATTATTTTTGTTTGCAATTACTATTATTATCATTATTATTACTACTATTATTTTTATTATTTTTATTATTATTATTATTATTATCATTATTATCATTATTATTATTTGTTATTATCGCTATTTCTGTTCGACAAAATTTCAGAAATAAAGGTTGACTTTCTGAGCGGCGGGATCGGACACCAGCAGCGTGGCATGAGTTGCGGCATTGATTGTGACGTCTTGGGTCTCGTATTGTGAGAGAGTGTGGTGTCTTATGACACTTATGGCGCGTCGGGTGCAATCGTCCCTCTGCCCACGACACGGAGCGAGGGAGAAAGTTGTGGAAAATGCAGACTAGAAAAAGGCTCCACATGCTGTCTGTGTTTGCCACGAAGGGCCGTCACAAACTCTAACGTCACCTCAGTGTGTTCATAAATGAGGTGGGCGAACCGTCTTACCCACCCACACGCCTCCTTCGTCACCGTGTCACCGCGTCACCGTCTCATCAGCATCCTGGAAGATACTGATGAGACGGAGATGTCCCTTTCCCTATCTGATAGATATGCGTAAAGCATCGCGCTTCTCGCACCTCAAGGTGACAGCAAATCAGCAGCGTCCTCGGCGGCGGTGCACTTGTGGCCTCTCGTCAGTGTGCTGAGATTAGTTTCCTTCAGTGGTTCTGTTCCGTCGTCATCGTCACAGATTACTTCAAGAACGCCTCCAGCTTGATCTTGACTTTTTAACCTCCCGAGCCGTGTGCAATCGTGACCGCTGATGCAAAATAGACGTATACATCCGAAGCTTCCTCACAACTTCCATTAGTTTCCCTGCGACTCTCGGCGGCAGAGCGGCACATCCTAGACGAGGAGGAAGAGGAGAAGGAGGAGGGTGGCAGAATGAGATGCCCATTTTCTCAATATAGCCGAGAGACGTCAGGCCACCAAATCTAATTTCATGGGTGGCGAACGCGAGTCTCTGGACACGGTAGGAAAGGGGGTAGTGTGTGGGCGGGAAGGTGGGTGGTGGGCTAGGAGGCGGGGGGGAGGGAGTAATGGCAGGACAGTATTCGAGGTCCACACTTAAGCATCAGTCAGGCCATTACAAAAACGCAAACACTCTGGTCACTACACAAATGTATAACACGGACCTGCGAGCAAGTGAGCAAATATTGACAAAAGCATTTCATAAAAGCCAGCTCACTCAACTATCTTCTCTCTCTCTCTCTCTCTCTCTCTCTCTCTCTCTCTCTCTCTCTCTCTCTCTCTCTCTCTCTCTCTCTTTCTGTAACAACCCTGGTTCCAATTTTGGAATATAAAAATGGCAGAGTAATAAAGTGGGGTTAGATATTAACGGCGGAAACGGAGCGAGCGGCGAGCCATGATTCGATTCCCAGCGGCGGTAGAGGAACAGAAAGGTAATGTGTCCAGCGCCGAGGAGCCTCTTGGGGGGGACGGGAAGGGATGAAGCAGGAGGAGGAAGAGAGGAAAAGGGTAAATGAAAGGAAGGAAAAGGAGAATGAAAAGAAAAGAAAAAGGAAAAGAAGACAAGAGGGAGAATTACATAAAATTACATAGGAATCCAGACCACAGAGAGAGAGAGAGAGAGAGAGAGAGAGAGAGAGAGAGAGAGAGAGAGAGAGAGAGAGAGAGAGAGAGAGAGAGAGAAGAATGGCAGGAATGAAAATAGAATAGGTGTTATATTTCCTTCCTGGAGAGTTGGTATAGTGGTGAGGGTGTGAGAGGGTGAGGGAGGGTGAGGGAGGGTAAGGGTGAAGGTCAGGGATATGGGAGTGGGGGCGTCAGGGTTGTGTCATCATGCGCGGGAGGGGGAGGGGGAGGAGATGGGGCGAGGGAAGGGTGAGAGGATAGTGAGTGAAGGACTGCTGGTTAATTGTGAGGGGAAGGCTTGTTGTCTCTTTTCAATAGTGAGTTGTGATGAAGTATAACTATTAGTGTTATGTTGCATGTTTTGGTTTTTTTAAGAATATTCGTTTTGTTATATATTGCGTTTGTTACATTTTGTATATGCGTGAATGTTTTCCTTTCTCTTAATTAAATAGCACGTTGATGATATAGCGTTGTAGGCCAAAATGCACTCCAGGACACAGCCTTTCTTTCTTCTAAGAGGAAAATGGATGCAAGAAAAGACCTAAATTACACGTAAAAATCCTTGGTTCTACAATGAGTAATATTTAATCAATTGGTGAATCATTTTCCATTCACTTAAGTATCAATTATTATGTATGAGAATAATTTATATTTATACATTTAGTCATGCATTATTGGACCAGTGTAAGTGTTTAGACAATATGGCTGAAGGCTTATACAGACACAGGCAGATGTTGCATTGAGATGACACCATTAGGGCGGCCTGTACAACCCACACTAATGTCATGACGGTGGGCGGGGGCGGCAGTGGCGGTGGACGGGCGACCACTCAGACGATAAACAGTTAAGAGTGGGAATCGAACCCTTGTTGCAGGAGGATGAGACAGTTTTAGTTACTTTGTCATCGCCATAGCCATCGTGTGCGTGTGTGTGTGTGTGTGTGTGTCTCTCTCTCTCTCTCTCTCTCTCTCTCTCTCTCTCTCTCTCTCTCTCTCTCTCTCTCTCTCTCTCTCTCTCTCTCTCTCTCTCTCTCTCTCTCATTGTGGTGACAACGCCTCAATCCGTCACCTGAAGCCGCGAAATCAATGATCCCTATTACCGGTAGGCATAAGGTCGATGGCAGTCTGTCACCATCCATCACGGTGGTCAGCTGTGACGTAAGGCCTTTCATGATTAGACGCACCTGATCCCACCTCTCTCTCTCTCTCTCTCTCTCTCTCTCTCTCTCTCTCTCTCTCTCTCTCTCTCTCTCTCTCTCTCTCTCTCTCTCTCTCTCTCTCTCTCTCTCTCTCTCTTTCTGATGCTGTCTCAAATTACTGTTTTTCCAACCTCCTCTCCGTCTTTGCTTTTCTTCATCTTTTCCTGCTTCTATTTCTTCTGCTTCATCCTCTTCTTCTTCTTCTTCTTCTTCTTCTTCTTCTTCTTCTTCTTCTTCTTCTTCTTCTTCTTCTTCTTCTTCTTTTTCCTCCTCCTCCTTCTCCACTGTTTTGTTCGTCTTCATGTCATTTCTTACTTTTTTCCTCACTTGTGCTCGCCAAATTTTCTCGTTCATCCCATTTTCTTCCTCGTCATTGCTTCGTATACGACCTCCCTGTAAGATTGTTCATCCATGGACTCTCTCTCTCTCTCTCTCTCTCTCTCTCTCTCTCTCTCTCTCTCTCTCTCTCTCTCTCTCTCTCTCGCTCTCTCGCTCGTGTGTGTGTGTGTGTGTGTGTGTGTGTGTGTGTGTGTGTGTGTGTTTTGATTACCTCATCTATTCACCAGTCTTACATGTCTTCCTCTCTTTGCCTTCCGTTGTCCTTCTCGACCCCACTGTTCCTCCCTCCTCCCCCTTCCACCTTGCCCACTAAGATTACCTCTCCCTCCTTGCCCTCCCTCCCTCCCTCCCTCCCTCACTCCCTCCCTCACTCCCTCCCCCCCCCCACCTTGGAATCCTCTGCTCGGAAACGTGACAAAAACATTTCTGGGAAGGCTTTCCTTTTGATATTTTTGAGAGCTGGCCGCGAGAGACAACTTTTCAGCGGATCCCCCTTGCAGCAAACTCTCCCTCCTCCTTGCCCTCCCTTCTCCTCTTCTGTCCCCATCCTTCCCTCCATTACTTCTACCCTTTCCCTCTTTCTTTCTTCCATTATTCTTTTATTCCTTTACTTACTCACTTCCATCTACGTCTGTCCTCCCTCTCTCTCTCTCTCTCTCTCTCTCTCTCTCTCTCTCTCTCTCTCTCTCTCTCTCTCTCTCTCTCTCTCTCTCTCTCTCTCTCTCTCTCTCTCTCTCTCTCTCTCTTTTCCTTCCTCTGTCTGTGTTTCTTTTGTTTTATGATAGAATACGGAAGTTATAGGAATCGTCTGCGTTGTGATTATTGAAAGGTCACTGTTTTGCATTTTTTTCGAAGCTTCATACAAGAGAAATTAAGCGTCTGGAGTGTAATCTGAGATGTGACTTATTTGTTTTTTGTTTTTATATTAGTGTTTTGTTGAAGAAACATGGAAATGAATCCTTTGATAGTATCGTCTTTGGTGTGTGTGTGTGTGTGTGTGTGTGTGTGTGTGTGTGTGTGTGTGTGTGTGTGTGTGTGTGTGTGTGTGTGTGTGTTTTCAGTTTCAGTACAGCAGTAGTAGGTAGCTTTGATAAGACATTTGGTGGTTTTTTTTTCAATTATCCATTGTTCCTGACGAGCAGTTTACACATCTCTCTCTCTCTCTCTCTCTCTCTCTCTCTCTCTCTCTCTCTCTCTCTCTCTCTCTCTCTCTCTCTCTCTCTCTCTCTCTCTCTCTCTCTCCCTGCGGTAGTACTCTCGTCTTTCTTCTTGGCCTCCTAAAAACAGTCCAGACGCCGCCACACCTTCGCGTTGGAGGCAGCTGTAGTACGTTTCCTCGGGGCGGCAACTCTCCTACCCCGTAAATTTTCCTTTGGGCGGCGTCGTAATGATATTAAGTGGGAGTTTTATCACCATTTTGCAGCGGTAGATTTACTGTCTCGCCCCAAAGCTGATGACATGGCTTCACCGGGCGGCTTCCGACAGGTTGGCCGAAGAAAGGGAAGGGAAGAGAAGGGGAATGAGTGGAATGGGAAGGAATGGAAAGAGGGTTAAATGAAGAGAGGAAAGAAAAGGATGGGAAACATTATTATTAATTTATAAAGTGGTAAGGTGGTGGTTAGGGTCATGCTAAGGATTTATCTATGTTCTAATGGTTTATATGAAGTAATTTTGTTTATTATGTAACTGTCTTTGACCTGGATAAAGGGCAGGTAGCATAGCAGTGAGGTGTGTTAACTACAGAGACGCATTTCAAACGTATTTCCAGGTAACGTGGGAATTTAAGAAGAAAAATGGAAATGTTCTCTTGTTTATTATTGATATTTTTTTGTTAATAGCCTGTAGTAGAAGTGTGTTGTGGGTTGGTGATAAAGCCATTGTTGCTGTTGGTGAATATGCTGGTTGGTGAACACAAAACTGACATCGTGATAATGTTCGTTGGTGTTCTCAAAAATGTTACAATGCCCATTAAACAAAGAATTATTGCTGCTGTTGAAAGCTTAACGCGCGTTTTTATTTATACTTTCATACTTCAAATACAAGATGTTATTTCACTTTTTATAACTATAGGGTTTGTTGGTGCATATATTTCTAACACATTTGTCCATCCATCTTTTCTGTTACTCACTGTTCATTTCATCGCCTTATAGCAGTAAGTCAAGTTTCTTAATTCTCTTAAAGTGCCGTGGACTTTACGTAAGTTCTTCTTAAACCCACTCGCCTATTGCTCAAGTCTTTTTAATCTTTATAAGTCTTTCTCGAGTCTTGTGGGGCCGTGAGGGACCGCTGGATGGCCGCGAGGCGCTGCTGAGGGCGAACTGAGGCCAGCTTCTAGATCGCTTGGCTCGCTCACTTCTCTGATCAGTATTAATGGTGTTTGCCGGAGTGGGGTCACCTCTCCTCCCTCTTTCTTTCTCTCTCCCTTAATGTCTTGCCAACTTATCTTCTTTCATGACCTTCTCTTTTCTATTATTGTGATATTCCTTTCCTTTATGTTGTTCAGCGTCTCTCTTCCCTCAAGGCTATATCAGTTCCTTATTCCATTCTTCCTTTTGGGTCTTCATGTTTTTGCAGTCATTTATTATTCCTCATCTCCATCCATTTCCGTGTTCCTTTCCTACCGTCCCTTCCAACGACCTCTATCAACTTCAATTTCATTCGTCCTCATCGTTGTCTCTGTATCCATCACGTGTCACTCCTTCCGCCCCACCGTCCCCCCCTCCCCCACCCATCTCGCCCTACTACTGGGTGGAGACAGGATGCATTTCCTCCTCTAGACTATAGTTCGCCGCTTAACAAAACCATCGTTGGAGAGGCAGAGCAGAAGGTTCTCAGTATTACTTATCGGAGTCCTGCACGCCAGCCAGCCATTCATCACGGGATACTGGCGCGAGGGAGCGTCGAGCAGCCATAAATATGTGATATCTACAAGGTTTTACACTTTGCACTTCTCTGGACGTGTCCCCGTTTCCCCCTCCCTCCCTTCCTCCCTCTTTCCCCTCTCCAACTCTATCTGTGTTCTCCATGCCCCCCATCCACCCAATCTCCTCACGTCTGTCCCAACTCCTCCTCCCTCCTTCCTCCCGCTGGTTCACCCCACTCTCCCGGCGGCGTGTCCAGCTGCTCTCCCTGTTTCGCCGAGCCTCGCAGTCTCTGTTGTGTTGTTTGGCGTCTCTATCAGAATCCTTTGTTGGCAGTGTTTTTGTGTTGCTCGCCGCCCTCTGAGGCCTTTACCCACTCGTAGCTTGCCAGGTTGTTGTGGGCCAGATTGCGTTCATTTTTTGTTTGCTCTAACGCTTTGTAAAGTCCCGCCGCCCTCACCCTCTCACCCCCTCACCCCTTGTAACCTACTACGAGGGAACGTTGTAGCTGGATTCTGTTTTCTGTGAATCCTTTCCTTGAGGACCCACAATCTTGACAGGCCGAGTCGAGGTATGAGTTATAGCGTCCCCGGATTATTCTGAACGCCTGGAGCACGTGAGATAGCGCGGGTCAGTGGGCGTGCGGGGAACCTGAACAGTGTGGTGGTTAATTGATAAGCTCCAGCGTTTACAGGTCTCGGTCCTCCGCCCCGCTGTCACGACAAATGGTTTGGGTCTTGTGGGTGTTGAGGCGACACGAGCAGTTGGAGGTCATTATGAGGTCACTTTTTTTTCTCTTTTTTTTGTGTGTGTGTGTGTGAAATGGGTGGGGATGGAAGGTGTGTGCTGTATTTATATACTTATTTATTTATTTTTGCTAGATGCTGTAAAAATAAGAGGGACTGGTTAACTGTTGCTCTTTGGTGATGGTGTTCTGTCGTTGCTGCCTTGCGAATATTATTATTAGTAGTAGTAGTATTCTTATTTTTGATTTTATTTATTTTATTATTATTATTATTATTATTATTATTATTATTAGTAGTAGTAGTAGTAGTAGTAGTAGTAGTAGTAGTAGTAGTAGTAGGGGTGGTGATAAAAGTATTACCAGTAGTAGTAGGGCAGGACAAGTGATAACTCAGGCAGTAATAATGAATGTAAGTGTAATAGTAATACGTACTTTTTGTTGTTGTATGAACAGTGATAATTTATCAGAGTAATTTCGATGTAATAATTAGGTAGAAAATTATTTATTACGGTATAGGTCAGGCGAGGAAGATATGTAGTAATAGTGAAGTAGCTTTGGTCACGCGGGTCTGTTGTCTGGAAGGGGGGAGGGGGGAATGCTTTCTCTTGTTCCTACAATTTACTCAGCGAATTTAAGTATGATTCGAAATATAACCAAAATAATGACAACTATTTAGAAAATCCGAGCTTAATTTTTGATACTGGTAAAAGCAATGTGAGACTTTGAAGACGTTTGTGCATGATATACTCAGGAGGTATTTACAACGCAAACAAAGGGAGTGGTGTAGCAACTATACAGAAACCAAATATATAGGGAACATTATCTACCCAAGCTGGTAATTCTAAAACTCTTAATTGACTCTGCATAGCCCCGACAAGGAGTCATAAACATAATAACATTACATAAAATGCCAATAAAATAATGTAGTGGACACGCTCGCTGCCACCAACATAACAGGAAATGAAGGGCAGCGTATTTGCAATTACCTGCAGCTTTTAAAGTTCACGCAGTCACAATACAAATTCGCATCCTGAAATACGGAACTTTTATACTAACGCCACCACAGTTTATGGTTGAATTTAGTGGTTTCTGTTGATTTGAAGATGAAAATAATAGTGCGGATCTGTCTATATCCCGACCCAGTCATCCCTGTCATCTTTGTTTCACACCTGACACAAAGCGTGACAACCTGTAGCCGTTGTAGTGACCTTCAGCTCACCGTTCCTTGTCCCCTTCTCCCCTCCCCCCACCACCAGGTTGTATTCCTGGCTGGGCTCACGGCACGAGTCTCCCAAACTCTTTGTCCTCCTCACACGGCCGGCCCCTACCGCTCCCCTCCACCCTCGGCTCCTCAACTTTCTGCTTGTCGACAAATATTTGCATCGGAAAATTATTCATGGAGCCCCAACCCGGCCAGGAAAAATCTAATGAAACAACACTCGGCCAGAACCTGAATGTACTGTTGTGTTGGTGGGGAGGATACACACACACACACACACACACACACACACACACACACACACACACACACACACACACACACACACACACACACACACACAAACAGTGTATGCAGAATGCAGGAGCACGTATCCACAAAATGCTCAGGTTTTTCATGCTTACACACACATACACAATATAAATCAGACCTACGCAGGGTTATTTAGAAACTCAAATAGTCTGTAATTTGCTTGCTCTCTCTCTCTCTCTCTCTCTCTCTCTCTCTCTCTCTCTCTCTCTCTCTCTCTCTCTCTCTCTCTCTCTCTCTCTCTCTCTCTCTCTCATGGTGTCTTTCGCGGTGAACGTTACGAACAGAACATTATGAAACAATCTTCCCCTGATATTGAGCCCCGTTGATCGCCTGTTATGTTAAGAGAGAGGTAGGAATTCCGCATACTTGGTGTACATACTTATGGAACGTGGACGTGGTTTCTGTCTATGTATTGATATGAATATTCCAATATCTCTTTACTTACCGTTCGTTCTGGCGACGCACGCACGCACTCACGAGCTTACCTCTGTGCCTGCTACCTGCTACCTGTCTGTCTGCACCCGCTCACCTGCAACAAAGAAGAAGGAAATGAATATGAAATTAAATTGGTACTGAATGCAATATGTAAGTTGTGGTGTGACAAATGACTATTACTCCCACACAAACTATCAATTCAGGTCATGCACAGGTTTTTATATTTTTTTTTTTTCTTAATTTACATCGTGTGACTGTATCGACGTGTTACTCACCTCGTCCTTCATATTTTTTTTACCCCATCCCTCCCTTCCTGTCTCCCTCACCCACGATCCTCTCCCTCTCTCCCCCCCTTCCCTTCCCTTCGGCCATCTTCCTCTGCATGGACCCAGAATAGCACGGTAATAGCACTCAAAGGCTGTAGAAGTGGATAAGGTTACAGTGTGTGTGTGTGTATGTGTGTGTGTGGGTGGGTGTGTGGGTGTGTGGGCTTCCTCTCCCTCTCACACCTGGCGTTACCTTAACTCAGATGTCCTCGTTTTCTCATGTACTCGACCCCACCTCCATTATATTCCTTTCTTTCCTTAACAATCTCAACCTCCCTTTCTTTACCCCCAACCCTTAGCCTCCTCACCCTTTTCTTCCTAACCCTTCACCCCAAACCCACCCCCCGACACACACACACACACACACACACACACTCAGCATCCAGCATCTCCACACATCTCAGTGTCGCCCAGCCCCCAGCATCATTATCGGCACAAAGACCCAATATGCAATAAAACTGAACTCGGTGCATATTGAGACCCTGCGCCCGACGTTTCCGAGGGAGCCGTCTGAACCCAGCGGCGCGGCACTGGCTTGAGGGCGCCGCTGATTTACCGTTGGCACTGCTCAGAGCGGCGTTAGGTCTCGGGATTGAAGCGTGATGGATTGGTGGCACTTACCATGAGAAATAGATAGATAGAGAGAGAGAGAGAGAGAGAGAGAGAGAGAGAGAGAGAGAGAGAGAGAGAGAGAGAGAGAGAGAGAGAGAGAGAGAGAGAGAGAGAGCCAACAAATGAGTAAACGCAAATGTAAACCTACGACTAGTTACAGCGTTACTCCGGTACGACTTTCTGGTCTACCTTGCAGAGGGACATTACACTGAGGTGACGCACTCTACTTTTTTTACGTGACGCTTCATTGTGGTGACGCGCGTTGTTGATTGGCTCCTGAATCCCATCACCGAGGCGACACACATTCAGTGGCCGCGGCGACGTCGATCCGGGTCCTGGTGGTGTCGCGCGGCGGTGGTCGATGCCACACAAATGAATGTTGATGTGAATGCGCCAGACACCACCACAAGGGGTCGTCCTGGTGGGGAGTGGGAGGGTAAGTGAGGAACGGCAGGTAGAAGTGGGTAAAAGCGAGGGGTGGTAAGGTTGTAGGGGAGCGAGAAACACGGTTATGGGGGAATGAGAGGCACCAGTAATGCGAGGGCCACGCCGCCACTACTGCATCCCCTCCCCACCTCTGCTAATTAATATAGGTGTTGGGGGAGACTGGAGGCGGTGGGACGGCGCAGAACGGCTCACCAAGGCGTCTTGATGTCTGGGAACGGGCGAATGCGGCCTAAAATACAGCCCTCCGCACGCACGGCAACGGTGCTCCGTCACGCACACGCCAGCGAGTTGGGTGAGGAGGCGAAAAAAAAAAAGAACAGTGCAGCTAAAACCACGAGGATTTGTTCAAAACCCCTTTTCTCTCTCTCTCTCTCTCTCTCTCTCTCTCTCTCTCTCTCTCTCTCTCTCTCTCTCTCTCTCTCTCTCTCTCTCTCTCTCTCTCTCTCTCTCTCTCTCTCTCTCCATACACACACACACACACACACACACACACACACACACACACACACACACAATGCAGTCGAGCACAAAGAGAAAGAATACCGTCTTCAAAAACAGAATAAAAAAGAGAAAGAAAAACACGAGTATGCACCTTTTTACCAACGTGTGTGTGTGTGTGTGTGTGTGTGTGTGTGTGTGTGTGTTGTAGGGGTGCATTTAAATCCAGACGTATAAACCACAAACTTGACACGAATGCTAAATGGTAGACACGCACCACACATCGATAACCTTGAGTCACTTTTTCTAAGCACTAACATCTAAAAAAGAGTCGCATTAACATCCTCCCCCCCCCTCCCCCCCTTTCCCCCCCCCTTAACACCACCGTGCTTTTACACTCAACACCACCTACGAGTAACACAACACCCTGCAGGCATTCATTCGCTCGCGTGCTATCGAAGAGGAAGGAAGAAAAAGAAAAAAAAGAGAGAAAAAAAAGGTAATTTCCTTAGTGGAGTCGAAAGTCTTCCCGCTGCACCAAGACTCTGCTTCCCGTCTCCCTCCATACATCGTACTACTGCGACACTCCTTCCCGGGAGCTGCCAATCTTGGGGGTCCTAAGGGAGGTATATGTCACCCCCCATTCCTATCCTCCTCCCACTTCTTTCCACTCTACCTCCCTCCCTCTAACGCCTCGGGTACAGTTCTCCTCTCCCTCCCTCCCTCCCTCCCACCCTCCTCACGTGAACTGTTACCTTTAAAGTCAATATTGGTGCAAATGAACCTCGCATGACCTCCTCCTCCTCCTCCTCCTCCTCCTCCTCCTCCTCCTCCTCCTCCTCCTCCTCCACCACCTCCTCCTCCTCCTCCTCCTCCACCTCTTCCTCTTCTTCCTCCTCCTCCTCCCGTCTGGGTGTCTGTTAAGGTGCTTTCACAGTGTTGGTTCATGACTCGGTGAGTGTCCGAGTAGAAGTGTGACGCTGGTTTGTTTGTTGACAGTATTTGTGTAGCTCTCTCTCTCTCTCTCTCTCTCTCTCTCTCTCTCTCTCTCTCTCTCTCTCTCTCTCTCTCTCTCTCTCTCTCTCTCTCTTTTGTCTGTGTCTGTTTATGTGTGTGTGTGTGTGTGTGTGTGTGTGTGTGTGTGTGTGTGTGTGTGTGTGTGTGTGTGTGTGTGTGTGTGTGTGTGTGTGTGTGTGTGTGTGTGTGTGTGTGTGTGTGTGTGTGTGTGTGTGTCTGCCTACCTGCCTGCCTGCCTACTTGACTCCCCGCCCACCCATCCATATCAATTCCACCACCCAAGCTTTTAATCGTTTTATATCTTCCTATTAACATTTTTTCTTTACTTTCTCATAAACTCCTCTTCCCCTCTTCCTCTCCCCTCCCCTTCCATTCTTTCCCTCGCCTTACCCTCTCTTTCCATTTTCCCCTTTTGTCCCCTTCCTTTCGTTTACATCTCTTTCTCTTCTCCCTTTCTCCCACCCTCTCCTCTCCCTCTCCCTCTGAACCTTACTACTCTGTCTCTCAACATAACCTTTGCCTGCCTGGAACTAATTTTAGCCCCAATATGATAACGCGTGAATAGCCTTGTGTGGTCATCTGCAAGCCAACCCCTTCCTATCTTCCTCTCACTCCTATCCCCTCATCCTCTCCCTTCCCCTCCCCTCTGATAGCTTGACCACGTGACTCTTCCGCTATTAGGCGATGGTCTGCCAAGGGGAAGGGAGATGGACATGGGAAGAGGGGAGGGGAAGGGACGGCTGAGCGGGGAGAGGGGAAGGGAAGGAAGTAGGCTTTGGAAGGGGGAATGAAAGTAAGAGAGAGGGGGAGACTGGTCCGCGTGCACACACACACACACACACACACACACACACACACACACACACACACACACACACACACACACACACACACACACACACACACGAGAGTAAATAAGCAAAGGGAAAAGAGAAGGGAGTTGAGGCGAAAATAGGAAGAGGCAAGATGTCAAAAAAAGTGCTGGGTTGATTAGGTGTGTGTGTGTGTGTGGGTGTGGGTGTTAGTGAGACAGACAGACAGGCAGACAGGCAGACATAACCGAAACAAAGCATTAACATTATTACATCACAAGCTGCAGTGGTTCCATGATACCGCGGCACGCAGGTAAAAAACGAGATCATTAACAGGTGTAAACTGACCCCAAAGCATAGCCAATTATCGCGACCTCAAGGATCACGTGTCAATTTCACGCTGCTGACAAATAAATTACGAAAAACATGACCAACAAATACGCCAGTTGATAAACAAGTAAATAAATTATAAATAAACACAAATCACGTTCTGTTGTTACATCGATCAACTTCGAATGTATGAAAAAATGAAAAGGAAAAAGATTTATGTAGAAATATGAAAATAGAATGAAGATAGAGAGGAAAAAAATAGACTGCCAAGCGTTGTACCACCTTCAGTCTCGATGCCAAAAGGGGAGAAAATATATTTGCATGATATGGTGACTTTGAAGCTGCAGTTTCCCATGTATGTGTATAGGTGGTGCAACATTTAACTGTGTATTTTTCGTGAACATTTTTCTCGCGTGATGTCTCTTTACCCTAGTGGAGGCTGTGCGCGAGCCAGACTGTTACTGCAAAACTTATGTGCGATAAAAACAATTTCCTCTCTCTCTCTCTCTCTCTCTCTCTCTCTCTCTCTCTCTCTCTCTCTCTCTCTCTCTCTCTCTCTCTCTCTCTCTCTCTCTCTCTCTCATTCACACACACACAACCACGTATGTAAATATATAAATACAGCAATGCCATTACATGTTTTTCCCTAAAATCTACTAGTTTTATCATTACTACTACTACTACTACTACTACTACTACTGTATTAACAAACAAACAACAAAATTCACCCTACCTCCGCTTCACCATTTACAATTAATACTCGCAAGGTAAACAATGGTAGACATTTATCTGCCTCGCCCAACAGACCTTATTACCCACGTCATTAAGTGTCCTCTGGCGGCGACATCACCCTGGCACCAACCAGCCTTACAGAGTCTCGCCATTATAGGCAGGAAGACAGTCGTATAAGAGCTGGGTGACACGACACTCCACTCTGCTAGGAAGTCATGAGTTTCATTCTCTCTCTCTCTCTCTCTCTCTCTCTCTCTCTCTCTCTCTCTCTCTCTCTCTCTCTGGGTGTGTGTTTGTGTGTGTGCGCTTGTATGTGTATGGTTGTGTGCGCCTGTGGAGGTCATTTTGTATTCCGTGTGTTGTGAGAGGAACCGTCCGGCCGCTATTAGTATGCACATATTTGCTCACGAATAATTACCTTATGTGTTGATTGCGGTGGGGACGTGTGAGGCTCGTGCGTGCGTGCCTTTACTTGGCTCTGTTAATACGTACACATGCTGCTGTTTCCTCCCTCCCTCCGTGCCTGCCTTCCTCCCTCCCTCCCTCCCTCCCCTCCCTCCCTCCCTCCCTCCCTCCGTAATCACACGAACTGTCTACATGCAATCACTCTTTACTTGCATGACTATTTCTATGTAGTTACGTAGTTGATCACATCTGTATACAGGACACGAGAGAGAGAGAGAGAGAGAGAGAGAGAGAGAGAGAGAGAGAGAGAGAGAGAGAGAGAGAGAGAGAGAGAGAGAGAGAGAGAGAGAAAAAAAAAATGATCTATAGGGGAAAAAATATGAAAAAAGAGAGTTCACACACACACTCTCTCTCTCTCTCTCTCTCTCTCTCTCTCTCTCTCTCTCTCTCTCTCTCTCTCTCTCTCTCTCTCTCTCTCTCTCTCTCTCACCGACCAGCGCACATCACCTGCTAACAGCCAGAGACGCAGTTAATGCACACAATTAACTCCCCGCTCGCGATCTTCTTAATCACCTCAATTGCCTCCTTGTAGTCCCCTTCCCTTGGCCCCACCGAGTGCTGAAGTGACGCATATGCCATTGCCTGTAGAGTCGACCCACACACTCTCAAGTCAATTAGAAACGACCCTTAGTTCCATTAACCGCAGTATTATTTCCTGACGGTCCACAAAATTGGTCCAGATGCCCCGCGTAATGAAACCATTGTGGGAGGCCGTCACGGGGTTGCCGATGCTCACTAAAATGAACTGTTAATCCGTATCTATATAGGAGATGGGGCCAGGGAGGGTGAGCTTGATGAGAGGTGGGGAGATAAGGCCGCCTGTGTGTGTGTGTGTGGGTGTGTGTGTGTGTGTGTGTGTGTGTGTGTGTGTGTGTGTGTGTGTGTGTGTGTGTGTGTGTGTGTGTGTGTGTTTGGCTATCACTCCCTCCAAACACTTTCCCCCTCGCAGAAACCATAGCACTGTAGGAAGGCACCAATGGGAACAAGGATGGTGAGAGAGAGAGAGAGAGAGAGAGAGAGAGAGAGAGAGAGAGAGAGAGAGAGAGAGAGAGAGAGAGAGAGAGAGAGAGAGAGAGAGAGAGAGAGAGAGAGAGAGGAGGGGGAGAAGAGGGGAGTTAAGCCATGATGATGATGCTGCCTCAGTCCTTCGCAAGATGATGTGTTTAGCAAGGCGCCGGAGAGAGAGAGGAAGAGGGTAACCAAGTACGTTTCAGGACGAGGGAATATGCTACGATTAGAGCAAACTAGGATGTAAGGAGATGAAGAGAGGAATCATACATATTAGAGGAACATTAAATTATGCGACCCTCCTGTCCAACGTGATGCCCCGTCTGACCGCTGACTTAAGGAAGGATGAGGAAGGGATGAGACGTGCCATGGCGTGATTGTGACAGGGATGAGAGGGAGTGAGGGAGGGAGAACTTTTTTATTATCATGATTGTTGTTGTTATAGTGATGATGATGATGATGGTAGTAATGGTAGTGTTGATGTAAGTTTTGGTAAGAGAGTAATTAGGTAAATTGACATAGTGAGGGAAGGAATATGGTGATGATTTTGTAATTTGTGGACTGAATGAGCGTGATGAGTTGATGTTTTGAGTATAAAGTGATGACTACTTTGCGTAATGGTGGCTGCCTTCACACGACCCGGCGGTGGTGATTAAAAGGCTGTGTAGAACTAAAAGGAATGGTGCAGCAAATGAAACAGGATTTGTATATAACTGCTGCACACACACACACACACACACACACACACACACACACACACACACACACACACACACACACACACACACCCTTCTGACCCTCAAAACCTGTATTATTATCCTTCACAACATCCCTTACTCCCCTTTCCCCTTACTCCTCCTCTCCTGTCTGCTCTTTCCACCACCACCACCACCACCACCACAGCTACACTTTTTTCCCCTTCCTCCACCACCAGCATCTCCACCACCACTCACGTCTCCCTTGCCTGTCACTTTGGCGACAACACCCTCTCTCTTCCTTCCCACGGTAAGGTCCATTCACCCTCCCTATCCCCACCCCACCCCCAACACACACACACACACACACACACACACACACACACACACACACACACACACACACACACACACACATACACACACACATACACTTTCCTCCACCACTCTGCCTCCCCTTCGTTGCCAATTAATCGCCAAAATGGAAAACTGGCTTGGACAATGGCAGGACCCGGAGTCGAGGCGATTCACAGTCACAGTAACTTGGAAATAAGCGTCACTGTTCGGCCACGGATGCCCACAAGTACACAGCAAGGCTTTTATCCCCCACAACTTCTCTCTCTCTCTCTCTCTCTCTCTCTCTCTCTCTCTCTCTCTCTCTCTCTCTCTCTCTCTCTCTCTCTCTCTCTCTCTCCCCCCTTAAAATAAAACAGGCAGCCTTCTATTATCCCAAACAGAGGCGCACACACGAAGGTCACGGGGGTTCTGTTCTACGATGAAGGAAAAAAAACGTGTGTGTGTGTGTGTGTGAGAGAGAGAGAGAGAGAGAGAGAGAGAGAGAGAGAGAGAGAGAGAGAGAGAGAGAGAGAGAGAGAGAGATGCGATGAGACTCCCCAGGGGGTCGGGTTGGACGGGGCCGCTTCGCACAGTGTTAGGTGAGTTGAGGCTCGTCTCCAGGGGATGCGGTGAGGCAGAGCAAGATCAAGATGGATAGGATGCTGTGACTGAGGAGGGCCCAACTGTTTTTTTTGTGTGTGTATGTGTGTGTGTATGTGTGTGTGTGTGTGTGTGTGTGTGTGTGTGTGTGTGTGTGTGTGTGTGTGTGTGTGTGTGTGTGTGTGTGTGTGTGTGTCAAGTGTGTTGTGGTGGTACTCAGTGGTGTGTTCCCTTCCGTACATAAGCTGCTTCTTGTTCTTGTTCATCATTTTCACCCTGAATCCTCTTATCATCTTACCTCCTGCTGCCTGCATGCACACACACACACACACACACACACACACACACACACACACACACACACACACACACACACACACACACACACACACATACACACATACACACACACACACACACACACACACACACACACACACATCATTCATCTGACTCACCGCTCACATCACACGCTCGTTGCCTTTCCCTCCCTCTCTCCTCCCTCCCTGCATCCCTCCCTCCCTCCCTCCCTTGGTGGTGCTGCCTTGGAAGGTTTAGGCTGCGAAGGACAATTCGGGGCACGAACTTGGCTAATTATGTTGGGTCAAGGCGGGTAATTTGCTGTTGTATGAGTTAAGACCAAAGGAGAGTGAGTGGAGCTGCTGCAGGTAATGTTTATATGTATTTATTTATTTATTTATTTATTTATTTATTTATTTACATTTCCTCTCCTCTGCCGGTGTGATATTTGTTTTGATTGCTCAGTTTTTAGATGTTTGCTGACGAGTACATTTTTTGTTGTTGTGTGTTTCCTTGGTGTGTGTGTGTGTGTGTGTGTGTGTGTGTGTGTGTGTGTGTGTGTGTGAGAGAGAAAAAAAAAAAGAAAAGCGCTGGGAAAACAATTCAGATGTGTAATTATTTTCCTCCTTGACACCTCTTGCCTTCTTTGCTTCCAACATTTTTTTCTTTTTTTTCCTCTTGTGTGAAATATCCTGACGGTGATTAACCAGCAGGACTTTTGTTTGTTTCTTGCTCAGACGTTATCCGTGCCGTTAATCGTGTATTCATATCATTCTGCGCGCTGGTCCACTGCGATAATCCTTCCAATTTAGCAAAAGAGTATCATGAACTGCAAACGGGAATACGCTTTGTGTTTTAATGTGCTATTCTTTATACAACAAACACTCACAGTACTCTCTCTCTCTCTCTCTCTCTCTCTCTCTCTCTCTCTCTCTCTCTCTCTCTCTCTCTCTCTCTCTCTCTCTCTCTCTCTCTGTGGCTCTCGCTCTGGCTCTCGCTCTCGCTCTCTCTGGCATCAGCTTTATGACTCTACCTATAAAAAAAAAAAAAATCCAGCTTTGTTGCATAATTTGATCAGCGAAATTTTGATCGCGTCATCGAGGAGAGGGAGTTTTACACTTTCCAATTTTGTGCAGTTTTTATAAATTGGCTGCAGCGGGCGGCCTCCATCGAGTAAACGGGGCACCATTGACGCGTAATAAACAGTAATATTCCCGCCCTGCTCCCTCATATTGTGCCGCTTGGTCACCATTAGTCCACTGTTAATTAGCCTCTTTGATCAGCGTCCGTATAAATGGCAATTAGACCACTTTGATTATCGTGCTTTCTCTTCTTCCTCCTCTTCCTCTTCCTCCCTCCTCTCCACCCACATCTTGTTCCTTTGCATTCCACACACACACACACACACACACTTTCCTCCACTAGGTTTTTCTCTCTCTCTTGCCTCTTTCCACTACCTACGTACGTCGTCTCTTCTCTCTTTCTGTTTGGATTCTTTCTCTCTCTTGCTGAACCCTCCTCCCCACCTATCCTTCGCCCTCTTTTCTTCCCCTGGCCGCCGCCGCCTTCCCTGGCTTCACCTTCTTCACTACCCATCTTCTTCACGCCCCTTCCCTGCCTCTCCTCCATCGTGGCCAGACACTAGCCGTAGGTCAGCCCTGAATAAAGGAGAGGAAAAACGACGAGAAACCTATAGAGAGCCTTTCAAGCGTTTTCTTCTCATCAAACTGTAAATGGCTTCGTGACTCCAGCAGACTGCGAGATGCGCCAAGATCTTCTCCTTCTCTCTCTCTCGCTGTCTGTGTCTCTGTCTCTCTCTCTCTCTCTGCTTCATCCCCCTTTCGCTATCACTACCGGTTCCTCTTTCCTTGTAGTTCCCCGCGATGTCCTTCTCCACCATCACCACCATCACCACCACCACCACCATCACCACCACCATCGCCACCACTATGGAATCAAAGTTCAAGCCATTTTTGACCGTGAAATCCTGGCGCTAATAGTTCCAAAAGGACGACAATCTCCCCCCCCCTCTCTCTCTCTCTCTCTCTCTCTCTCTCTCTCTCTCTCTCTCTCTCTCTCTCTCTCTCTCTCTCTCTCTCTCTCTCTCTCTCTCTCTCTCCACCCTAGAACCTTCTTTCGAAAAAAATCACCAATTTACGTATTCAGGACGAGCTCTCGGCAATTAAGAGTTTTAAAAGTTTGCCAAAAGTTCCACCTTGGCTGGTGTATCACGCTGAAAGGAAGGGTGTTCCTGCTGCTTCTGCTACAACTGCTGCTGCTTCTGTTACTGTTTCTGCTGTGGTTACGACTGCTTCTGCTGCTGTTGATATTTTTGTTGCTACTATTTCTGTTACTACTGTTTTAGCTTGCTGCTCCGGTGTTGTTGCTGTTTCTGCTACTCCTGCTGCTGCTTCTGTTGGTGTTGAAAGATACGTTCGAAAGAAGGAGGCAGTTGGTCCCAGAATATCGAGTTCTAGGTATTCGGTTGAAGGAGATTTTTGAAAGTGGTGCTGGTAGACGTGTGCGGAGCGGCGGCGGTAGCGGTGATGATTGTAGTGATGGTGGTGGTGAGTGTTTTGTCTGGGCGGAGGAATAAAAGATTAGTTTCTTTCTTACCCGACTCGTTATAGGCCGGGCGATGAGCGTCCTTTGTGTTCCAGACCGCTGCCATCCACTGTTATACATTCCTCTCGGCTTCAAGTATTTCCTGGCGGTGGAGTCATTTTCTTTTCCTGGAATTCGGCGTGATTGTTGACGCGGAGGGTTTGCTGACAGGACATCATCGGCGGAGGGGGAAGGGGAGTCTTGTGGAGGCGCGCACTGAATTATGGCTACGCCCTCAATGTTGGAACCAAGAAGACTGAGGCATGGCTTTTTTTTTCTTGTCTGTTGCGTGCACGAAATATCATATAAAAGTCATATAAAAGAGAGGAAAAAGGAAGAATAGCAAAAAAAATGAGGAAGTCGGAAGAATGAAGGCAGGCTGGATGGAGGATGATTAAAGAAGGGAAGAAAACAAGAAGCTAGGAACAAGAGGGAGCAAAACTTGGCGGGACGTCCAGATGAGAGGAGACGAGGAGAGTCAAGCGGGAAAGTTTGTGCTGGACGACGTCAGCGGCGCAGGGACAGTCTTCTCATCTGTCTGGGAGAGGCAAGCCTTGGGTAGCCGCGTCGCCCCCGCGTGTACAGAACGACACAGCGACGAGTAATATCGTAGATTAAAGGTAGCGGGCCAGGATCTCGGCCTCACGACATGTCAATTACCGGAATGAGGAACGCTTGGTAACGAAGGGTGAATGTTTCCCTGAGCGGTGAAAGATCGGCCTCCGCCCTGATGCGACGGCCCGAGAAGAAGGGACAGACAAGCGTGGCGGCAGGAGGAGGGCGTATCATTGCCTCGCTTCCCAAAAGAGGGAAAAAAGGAAGACAACCGAAGCCAGAGCTCGAGTTTCTCACGATAAATTTACACCAGCAATGGATTTCATATCAGCAGACGAATGAGAGTAATATTTTTTAATGGCAGAAATGGATGTCGAGCGGCAGCCTTCCCCCTTGAAATAGATTTATGTTCATGGTACGTCTTGCTGGAGATCACAGCCAAAGATATATAATTTTTCTGCCTTTTGAAGATATGAATTTAAGGCGCCACCATTCATCGCGTGACTGCCTCTTCCTTAAGGCCAGAGAATTACGGCAGTGACGGCCGCCAGGTGACCCGGGGGAAGGGAAGGAGGAGGAGGAAGGATGTGTTCCTTTACTTGTTCTTTTATGAAGGAAGGGAAGGTGACTATGAGGTGATGGAGGTGAGGGAGGATGGAGGGACAATTGAGGAGACAACCTTTGGCAAAGTAATGAACTCACTGATGTGTTAATACTTATACCTTACCTAAAGTTAGAGAATGTGATTGTCGGTTTATTATCCTGATTCTGTGTGTGTGTGTGTGTGTGTGTGTGTGTGTGGTGTGTGTGTGTGTGTGTGTGTGTGTGTGTGTGTGTGTATAAATTTTTTTTTTTTTATCTTTTTGCGTTCTTTTGTAGAAGTGAGAAAAAACCTTCGTACTTCTCTTAAAAGAAAAGGGATTATTTTTTCCCTTAGTCACATAGATCCTCCCCCAATACTCCCGTAAGAAGTTTTCCTTTTTTCCCATTTACATCCTTGGAAATCTTTCGTAAACTCCAAGTGAGGTTGAAAAAAAATGTTTACGTTCAGCTCCTCTACTTTGGGGGATTTCTTTTATTCAATTATGTCCATATTCTTTGGGTTCTTATTTCTTTCCTTATTTTTTTCTTAGTAGTTATAATAATAGCAAGACTAGTAGAAGTACGTACATTGTAATTGTTGTTGTTGTTTGATGTTATTGTTTCTATCGTTGTTATTGTTGTTGTTATTTTGTGGGATTATAATG
This sequence comes from Metacarcinus magister, assembly GCA_029783475.1. NCBI lineage: Eukaryota > Metazoa > Arthropoda > Malacostraca > Decapoda > Cancridae > Metacarcinus > Metacarcinus magister. The sequence goes on along the minus strand of JAPQNM010000043.1, from coordinate 2,259,080 downwards.
AGAATATCTTAGTAATGCAGGTGATGACGATGATGATTAAGGAAAATAGTGAAGAGGAGAGAGGAGAGAGAGAAAGAGAGATAGAGAAAAAAAAGAGAGAGATCTTGTCACCTTACATCAGTCAATGAGGCTGAAGTTTCATTCCCCCTTCCTCGTCCCTTCTTTCCCCCCTTCTCTTTTCTTTCCTTACTTTCCCTCCCCTTTCCTTCTCTTCCCTTCAGCACCCCGTCAGGTCCCTTCTCTTCTCTCTCCACCATTCTCTCCTTTCTCCCTCCTCTCCTTTCTTGCCTACATTTTACCATTCACTCCCGTTATTCTTTATTTATTTTTCTTTCCCTCTCCATTCCACTTCATGCTGCTTCCAACACCTTTTTTTATCTCGTTTCTTTTCTTCTTTTTTTTCTATATTCTTTCTTGTTTGCAGTGTTGTGAAGTTTGAAGCCTTTTCTGTTCCAATTTGTTGATTTTTCTCTCTTTCTCTCTTTCTCTCTCTTTCTCTCTCTTTCTCTCTTCTAAAATCCTTTCATTCATCATCATTACATACTAGATTTATATACAAAGCTGAACTCATATTCACCAGCCACGTGTTTCTTCTTTACCTCCTCTTCTTCCTCCTCCTCCTCCTCACTTCACACCACCACCACCACCACCACCACCATTCCCGCTGTTAATGTACATGTTGTTGGTGCAGCGTCGGCATTGGTGTGGTGATCTCTGATGAGAATAGGGCGGCAACAATGGGA